>CM060925.1:189487450-190087450 GCA_030737875.1 Allium sativum | reverse complement strand
TCACACATGAAAAAGATATGATTTTTATTTGATAAGCAAACTTTGCGACACTTTTAAATGTTGAAATCACTTCAGAAAATAAAACCCGTTACCTTTCGTTTAGTGTTCAAAACTTGGGTCTAGGTTTTCACCAAATCCGTGAAGTATGAAAAGGATCGGAGGGCGCTGCGTCGAAGAGGACGGAGAGGAGTACCTGCGTCGGAAGGGGGACCCACTCCGGTGGCTCCAGTCACCTGCGGTGGAGCTCGAAAGTCGAGCACTTCCCGGGCTCGCAACTCGAGGAATACTGCACGATAATTGCCAAACTTCACATGGATTTGAAGAGGATGGTTAGAGCTTCAAAATGGATCCAACCTCACTTGATTTCGTTGAGAAAAGGAAGAGAGAAGTTTCGGAGTGGTAGCCGCCATCGCGCGTTTCAGATCTGGGAAGAAGACGGGGAGAGAGAAAAGTGAGGGCCAATCATATTTTTTATTTTATTTATATATTTTCAAAATTCCAAAATACCCCTCTTCCCATTCGAACTCCAATCCAAACCCAACGACTGTCGACCCTAGCGTTTTACCCCCATTCCGAACACAATGGGATATGTTTCGTAGGCCCATTCGACTGTTTCAGTCAGTTTTCATTCAAATTAAAATATAAAACATTCAATATTTGATTTGAACGTACATTTCAATTTGCCAGGGCCACAAACTGATTCGAAAAATTCCAAACAAATAAATCTAGCTATGTTTTGACGATACGGTCCCAACAAAACTAGTTTCATCGAATTCTGAGACCGTTTGAAAAATGGCCCTTTTCTAGTCGATCCAATTTAATAAAAATCGTCCAAACGCATTTTCCTTTGCCACGCTCACATACTAGCTTCAAAAATTATGAAAATTGAAACCTAGCAATAACTTCACATCCCGGATCCAACAAAAGTGGTTTCCTCGAATTCCGAGGTCGTTTGCAAAATGGTCAATTTCACGGGCTATATATATTCTATAGTGACCTTTCTGAAAATTCATTTGGCCATAACTTTTGCTTCCCGCTATGAAACTTCGATTTTTCAGATTCGTTAGAAAGATATTCACTAACAGATTTAAATATTTTTGGTTTCACTCAAATTCGTTTTGTTTTGCACCCGGTACAGTCAGTCAAGGTTTGAATTCAAATTTTGAAACTACCGCGCCATTTCAGGCCTTTTTTATAATTCAAAGTAATTATATTTATTTTCAACTTCAATTCAAACTTACTTTTCATCATTATTATTTAAAATATTTATTTTAAATATTTAAAATCCACTATTATAACCAATTTAAAAAATTTAAATTGGTTCAGATTTTCCGGGTCGTTACAATCTCCCCCACTTAAAACTTTTCGTCCCCGAAAAGGAACAAAGTAGAAAGTGGTTTGATTAATCAACTCTACGTTCAACCTGGCTTCCATTCTCCAACTTTTCAGTTTTTGAGAATTTTCAAATTCTTCAAAAAATTTGGCTAACACCCGGAATTTTCGAAAAATTTCGCCATAACCTCCTTTGTACGGGGAGGGGTTTGGAAATTTATTGGGCCATATTAGGTACCCAATAAATCCTATAAAGCATACACATATTTATAGTGATATATTCTGGTGTTTACAGGGGAGCGTGTATAGATAATAACTCCAGAGAATAAATTCTCGTCACCCTGTCAAAGCCTGAGGGACTGTGTATTTTAATTGCTCCAGAGGATAAATCCTCGTCACCTCGTCCCGTGTGGGAAATAAATAATCCATGTGCCGTATCTAATAACTAGAGAGACGTGATTATTGTCAACTCCAGACCCGTGTGGTTTTTTTATTAATCTGGCAATTTATCGTTACAATTTTTAAATAGTCCATATCAGTCATCAGTTCAACCTGTAAAATATAGTCGTCGCCATACAAGCCTCTCGCTCGTATGGTAAATCTTCAACCTCGTCACACAAGCTCCAAATGCTTATATGGTATATGACGAAGTATGCCTATCTTCAGAAGTATGCCATGTAGTGTAGTTCAAAATTAATTGTTACTATCCTATGGCGACGTTTATTATTACACACAGAATAACCAGCACTTCGCATCCAATGTCATTCACAAGAGTTGATATAATAATATTGTTGCGCATCCAACTCATTAAGGTTTACCTACTTGTCGAGCATGCAAATAAAATCTTTACTCATCAACTAACCCATTTACCTATTCAAACATATATAATGCACATGTATATATTTCTACCTATTTTTAAATCAGTTCAAGGTGTGATATATTCGAATAAATTCTACTATTCATTCTATTATTGATTTAATTAACTATCATTCTAATAATTTAATTAATCAAATTTACCATCACACAACACAAACAACAACAAAAATTGTTTTTAACTTTTCAAATATATATCTTTTATATATTCTAAAATCATATTTATAAAACCAAACTAGATATATAATCGCAAATACGTTATATATAAACATATAACTCTCGACTCGTTCTAGAGCACTTCTGACCCCATCTCTAACGAGTTATTCTGATTCTGCTACACCCATACTAGGATATTGCTGATCCTGTCTGTAATGAGTTATTCGTCCTAGAACACTACTGGTTCTATCTCTGACGAGTTCGTTAATATGTTATATTCCAGAACTAAGCTTAACCAAAGCTCTGATACCACGTTGTGACGACCCCAAAACCCGTACTGACGGTGTTAAGGGTAATCATTGGAATATAACACAGAAACAGAAAATAGCAGAACAGAAATAAATAAATACACCAGATAATGAACAAATAATACACTGGATAAACAATAATCATCAA
This sequence comes from Allium sativum, assembly GCA_030737875.1. Lineage (NCBI taxonomy): Eukaryota > Viridiplantae > Streptophyta > Magnoliopsida > Asparagales > Amaryllidaceae > Allium > Allium sativum. The sequence goes on along the minus strand of CM060925.1, from coordinate 190,084,633 downwards.
AGTTACACAGTATACAGCATCATACTTAGTACAAATACAGTTCAGCTATACATAAATGTCTACAGCGGAAAACAAACATAATATGTACAATAGGAGCTGAACAGCATAAAAAGAGATAAATGATAGAATCCATCTTCAGGTCTAGCTATCCAGAAAGAGCCTGCTAAAACCTGAATACAAGGTTGCCCATGTAGAAAAAGGGGCACCCGAGTTTGCAAGTGAAACAAACTGCGAGTCAGTCATGGGACTGGTATGAGAAATCTTCTTAACACATTTTATACTTTGGCTAATCACAGGACCACACCACTTTCATGGAACGGGTTTACTCCATTGTATTGCCAGCGCTTTAAAACAAATAATTCTTTTAAACATCGCAATGCTTTTCATAAAAATGAAGCTATTATAAGACTCAGTTCCCATCACACAATGCAACGCAAACCGGAGGATAGAGTTTTACCTTATAATGGCCAAAATATGCTTGGTACGAATAAAACAAAAGCATTTGATATTATTACTAGTGTTTACATGTTTCAAAAACAATTTCGAATCATAACTATCAATCATAGACGGCATGGGTATCATATATCATGTCGCCATATATATTTACAATCAAAACCGCATCATCACGTATTTGGAAATTGGATTTCCTTCATGAACCAAGGCAAAAGATAGTCCTTACCGACATCGAGACTCTCTAGCCCAAGCCACAGGATCAGAGCTCGAGTGACCCTTGGATCATCAGGGCCGGTCAACCGATGTGGATTAAAATTCCTGAACACTGCGTTTCCCCGCCCTTTGGGGCGTGAGTGAGCCAACGAATGACTCCATCGGTCCCGGGTCGACCGATATAACCGAGGCACCTCGCAACATCAACAACCACATAAGTCAAACTCGTCAGGGCGTGTAAAACCACTGACGCCACTTCTAACTAGAAGGAAACGCATGCCCTCCCTGATGTCCTCTCCCGTTTCTGGTTCATACCGGGGTGTGAGGTTCGCGAATTCACGTTATACACAAAGCTACGCCACACAGGCGGTGCTTTGATCATCAACCACAAGGAATTGCTTTTCAATAGAAGCCCTGATCACTGCATCTTAGCATGCCACACAGGCAATTTACGCCATGTAACTGATGGCTATCAATCACACAGAATGAATTCCAATGTCAGACACACCTTCCATTTGCAAGTCCGTTCTGGGTCTGAACGAAACCGGAGGCACTATATACCTCGCAAACCCATCGATCACCACGTACGTCTGGACGATCACCACTCATTATCCATATTTCGGGATGCCTCCCAATCAGGACCTCGGTTACCATCCAAACAAGGTGAAGATCTCCGGTCTTCGACCACCATCTTCATCTTCGATTTCTTATCGTCGATTCAGTTATTCAGAATGGGATAAACCCGGTCTTTCTGAGCAACTCGCGTATATAGTAAACAAGTGCTACACAAACACTACTACGCATCATTTAAATTCATTAGTCACTAACCGTCAATCAGTAAGAGAACAATTTCCCAAATATTAACCCCGAAGGCCGAAACCAACATCAGATCAATACCCAAGAAACCATTCGACTTAGCCAACCTTCAGTTAGTTCCTAAATTCACATCCATATCGTTTATAATATTTTATAACGATTTATCGCTATTTTTATCTATTTTAAAATAGCCAATTTATTCAAAACGACGCTTCGGGCCATAACGTGGCTGTGGCGCTGTTTTTCTTCAGATTTGATTTACACATCTCTGAAAATCTAACCGTCGTATCTTCACAAAATTTACATCATTAAAAAGATCTTTTCAAAACGAATCCAACGGTTCCAGTTTCGGGAAAACCCGACGGTCGGATCTCCCTGTATAATCGTTTGAAGTTTCGATTTCAAAATACGAACTGCAGCGTCGTTATTCGATTTAATATAATTATATATATATACATACATACATATATATATATATATAAATATAATCGATTCTAGCGCTGTTTTTCTTCAGATTTGAATTAAACATTCCCGACAATCCAACCGTTGGATTTTTACAAAGTTGGTGCCGTTAGAAAGATATTTCCAAAGCGAACCCAACGGTTGCTGTTTCGGGAAAATCCGATGGTCGGATCTCCCACACTAATCGTTTGAAATCACGGTTTCAAAACATGAACTGCAACTTCGTTATTCGATATATTTCAATTCTATTTAAATATATATATCGTTTCTTCGATTTCAAAGCTATATTCTTTTCATATATTTGATAAAAATGATATTTTTATCCAACAAACATTCACTTCGACACTTCTCTATTTTTAACAACTCATGTGTACAGTAGAAAGGTGATTTTTATTGTAAAACAATTCATTTCAAAACGCGATTATTTTATATAGTTCGTATAGGTAATAAAAATATGATTTTTATTATAAAACAATTTATTTCAAAATAAGAGTATTTTATATAGTTCATATTGATGATAAAAATAGGATTTTTTATTATAAAACAATTTCTTTCAAAACATGAATACCATTCAACACATGAATTTCAATTCAACGAATGAATTTCGATTCAACATATGAAGGTTTTCTATAGTTTATATATATAGATAAAAAGGTGATTTTTATGTTTAAAACACGAATACCATTCAACACATGAATTCTATTCAACGAATGAATTTCAATTCAACACAAGAAGGTTTTCTATAGTTTATATATATAGATAAAAAGGTGATTTTTATGTTTAAAACACGAATACCATTCAACTGAATTCTATTCAACGAATGAATTTCAATTCAACACATGAAGGTTTTCTATAGTTTATATATATAGATAAAAAGGTGATTTTTATTGCAAAACAATTTATTTCAAAACATGAATGTCGTTCAATAGATAAATTTCTATTCAGCACACGAATATAGTTTCAACACATGAAAATAATTCTAACACATGAATATTATTCAAAATTTCGGCAGCATAACGGCAGGGTAGTTAAAACCGGGGCCGTCCCTAGTACGGCTCCTCGCTCTACCTTAAAGTCTCGCAGCTTTTGACAATGGGGAATCATGCATCTAGTTCGCACGCAGGCGGCTTGTATATTTTTTTCATTTCCACAAACTAATCCTATGTGGTTTCAACCAAATATTTCTCAACCACAAACAATTATAATCAACCATTCGCTATCAACCAATTTTTCACATCAATCACAACCAATAAATATCGTCCATGGTTTGTGGACGAGGGGAGTATACATATATATATATATATATATTATATAAGCATTTCACTTCTATTTCAACACATATATAATTTTTTACAACGCATATATAACTTATACATCGAACGTACGACCTATACAACGCTTATACATGAGGTGTACAATGCTTATACAAGTCATACATCGACTATATAATTTATACATCGTCGTTTTCCATATCGTTTATAAATTAGAAATCTCACTTTGCTTTTCGCGTTGCCAAAAATTGTAGAAGGCTCAGAAAAATATCCGGTCTCTTCTAGAATGTAGAAGACGTCCTCACGGTCCCGGTGTCTCTTGTTTCACTGAATTTCGATCACACATGAAAAAGATATGATTTTTATTCGATAAGCAAACTTTGCGACACTTTTAAATGTTAAAATCACTTCAGAAAATAAAACCCGTTACCTTTCGTTTAGTGTTCAAAACTTGGGTCTAGGTTTTCACCAAATCCGTGAAGTATGAAGAGGATCGGAGGGCGCTGCGTCGAAGAGGACGGAGAGGAGTACCTGCGCCGGAAGGGGGACCCACTCCGGTGGCTCCAGTCACCCGTGGCGGAGCTCAAAAGTCAAGCACTTCCCGGGCTCGCAACTCGAGGAATACTGCATGATAATTGCCAAACTTCACATGGATTTGAAGAGGACAGTTAGAGCTTCAAAATGGATCCAACTTCACTTGATTTCATTGAGAAACGAAAGAGAAAAGGAAGAGAGAAGTTTCGGAGTGGTAGCCGCCGTCGCGCGTTTCGGATCTGGGAAGAAGACGGGGAGAGAGAAAAGTGAGGGCCAATCATATTTTTTTATTTTATTTATATATTTTCAAAATTCCAAAATACCCCTCTTCACATACGAACTCCAATCCAAACCCAACGACTGTCGACCCTAGCGTTTTACCCCCATTCCGAACACAATGGGATATGTTTCGTAGGCCCATTCGACTGTTTCAGTCAGTTTTCTTTCAAATTAAAATATAAAACATTCAATATTTGATTTGAACATACATTTCAATTTGCTAGGGCCACAAACTACTTCGAAAAATTCCAGAAAAATAAATCTAGCTATGTTTTGACGATACGGTCCCAACAAAACTAGTTTCATCGAATTCTGAGATAGTTTGAAAAATGGCCCTTTTCTGGTCGATCCAATTTAATAGAAATCGTCCAAACGCATTTTCCTTTGCCACACTCACATACTAGCTTCAAAAATTATGAAATTTGAAATCTAGCAATAACTTCACATCCCGGATCCAACAAAAGTGGTTTTTTCGAATTCCGAGGTCGTTTGCAAAATGGCCAATTTCACGGGCTATATATATTCTATAGCGACCTTTCTGAAAATTCATTTGGCCATAACTTTTGCTTCCCTCTATGAAACTTCGATTTTTCAAATTCGTTAGAAAGATATTCACTAACATATTTAAATATTTTTGGTTTCACTCAAATCCGTTTTGTTTTGCACCCGGTACAGTCAGTCAAGGTTTGAATTCAAATTTTGAAACTACCGCGCCATTTCAGGCCTTGTTTATAATTCAAAGTAATTATATTTATTTTCAACTTCAATTCAAATTATTATTTAAAATATTTATTTTACATATTTAAAATCCACTATTATAACCAATTTAAAAATTTTAAATTGGTTCAGATTTTCCGGGTCGTTACAGAGGTCTTCACATCGTTTGGATGATTACTGATGTCATGATTGGGTTGTACACCCTAGACAAGGTAATAAGTGGTGATAGTCCAGACGTACTCAGAGATCGACCAGATATGTGAGGACCTCTCTCCTGTATTGGACACGTGACGAGGAATAAGGTGCCTCCGGTTTCGTTCAGACCCAGAACGAACAATTTAATGGATGTGTGTCTGACATTGGATTTTATTCTGTGTTGACTTATCTCTATTAAATATATATCTGTTTGGTGGCGGAGAATTTATTTTCTTGCTTAACACCCTTCTCTGAGACGTACGAGCTCAGAGGTTATATATCGATAGTAATAAGTTGCATGGCATGAATTGTCAGTGTGGCATGCTGAGATGCAAATGATCAGGGCTCCTATTGAAAAGCATGGTCTTGTGGTTGATGATCAAAGCACGACTTTAATATAGCATAGCTTTGTGTATAGCGTTGATTCGCGAGTCTCACACCTCGGTATGAGTCAAAAACGGGATAAGGGACCCAAGGAAGACAAAACGTTTCTTTCTAGCTATGGGTGGTGTCATGGTATGGAGCCCAGACATTTATTATTTTTACCTATGTGGTTTTTGGATTGCGAGGCGCCTCGGATATATCGGTTACTACAGAGCCGATGGATATTGAGTCATCTAGCTCAATTACGCGCTATAGGGTGGGGAAATGTGTGTTCAGGAATAATTAATCCTCAAATGTAATGGAGGACCGGCCTTGAAGGATCTAGGGGTTGCCTAGAGTGTGTAGTCCCAAGGCATTTTCTAGAGTGTCTCGAAGCGGTTAGGAGTACATACCTTGCCTAGACTTATGACGGAAATCCAATTTCCAATACGTGACATTTCAGTTTTGATTGCAGAGCCTAGCATGGCGACAAGATATATGGTACCCATGCCGTCTAGGATTGATACATTTATATTTGAAGTTGTTTTATACACTATCAAATGATTTGTTTTAAACATACTAAGCATATTTGGCTATTATATGGGAAATTTCTATCCTCCGGCTTGCGTTGCATTTCTTATAATAACTTCATTTTTCAAAAAGCATTGCGCTGTTTATGCACTGGTATTCTTGGGAGGAAACCCGTTCCGTGTTATACAGCGTGGTCCCTTGATTTACTTTTAAAGTAAAAAGTTTTGAATACCTGTTTTAGTTCTTACACCAGTCACATGACTGACCTGGAGTTTATTGTTTTAACCTAAACTCTGGGTGCCCCTATTTTCCACATGGGCAGCTAGTAGTTTTGGTTTTGCAGATTTATATTGATAGGATCCTGGTTTACAGTTGGAGCTATATTCGAAACGCTCTGTATCCATGTATTTCTTTCAGTTGTGTTTTGTATTATTTTCCGTTGCATTGTAATTTGTAAATCTCTGATATATATATATATAATGTATAGTATTTGTTCATACTCTGTATATTCTTGTACTTTGAGGTAATTATTGTAATAGCAATGAAATGTTCTTCTGTTTGTTTTCTGATTTGTTGTGTTCTCAACTCAATCCGGGCTTTCCCGTAAGGGCGAGTTTGGGTCGTTTCATTTTGGTATCAGAGCTTTGATTTACAGAGCTCGAGGACAAGACACATTAGAACCAAATGAAAAAATTCAGTAGATATTGGATTAGTAATATCCAATAAGAATGACTCGTTAGAGATAGGATCAGTAGTATCCTTGATTAAGTTGGAAGAGTGTTATTTAAAAAAAAAACTTTGTTTTGAAAAATTCAAATCTTATTATATGTATTTGAATATTTATTTTGTATTGAATTTGGACAATCTAGTATATGAAGAAAATTTTGCATACACGCCTTGCAAACGTGTATACGAAGCCTTGAATATACTGGATAGATATAGAATCATACTCTAGTCGCCCGGGCATGATTCTGATGATGTGGCCACATCATCAGTATCTGTGCTCGAGTTTCGAAAGTGGGATATCTATATATTTCCAACTGGCAGGTGTGAGAACCAAAACTAGATAGGGTTATTGTTGTAAATTGTCATCAAAAACATGATTTTGTGTGTATATATATATATATATATCAAAGTTACGAATTTGAAAATTTAACCAACTAATTGATTGCTGGTTGTGTTGATTGATTATTACTTTGATTAATTAAAATTTTGAACCATTAAGACAAATTTAGTCAAATATTTAACTAAATTGAAAATTGGTTGGAATTGCATGCATATACATGTATACACATTGAACAGGTCATAGCAAGGAAGCTAGAGAAGAGGAATAAAATTGTATGCCCGACAAATAGGTACATGTTTACTAATTTATTGGGTTTGGATGATTTTATGAGCCGATTGGCTAGTCGCCTGGCTTTTTCTTTTTGGATGATGAGGGCCCTGTGTGGCTAGTTGAGGTTTTAAATGTCTCCCCATACAAAGGAGGTTATGGCAAGATTTTTCAAAAATTTAGGGTGTTAGCCAAATTTTTGAAGAATTGGAAAATTCTTAGAAACTGAAAAGTTAAAGAATGAAAGCCAAACTAAAATTTGAGTTGATTAGTTAAACAACTTTCAGTTCCGTACCTTTTCGAGGACAAAAAGATTTTAAGTGGGGGAGATCGTAACAACCCGGAAAATCCGAACCAACTTAAAATTTTTATTTTGGCTATTTTAATGAATTTTGAATATCTAAAATTATTTATTTCAAATATTAATGACTAGAACTTTATTTCGAATAGAATTAAAACATATAAATTTATTTAAGCCGAAGTTAGAATATAAATATTTATTTTAATTATAAAAGGAATTGGAAATGGCATGGCAGTTTGAAAATTCGATTTCAAATTTCAAATGAATGTACATGATACAAAATAAACCGGATTTTAGTAAAACCTGAAATATTTGAATCTGTTAGAAAATATCTTTCCAACGAATAAAAAAAATCTAGATTTCATAACGGGAATAAAAAGTTATGCCCAGTTGAAAATTCAAAATAGTAATTATGGAATTTATATAATACATAGCCCTTAAAAATAGCGATTTTGCAAACAACTTCATTTTTCAATGAGACCAATTTTGATGGATCCGGAATGTCAAATTATTGCTAAATTCCAATTTTCATAATTTTTGGAGTCAATATGTGAGCGTGGTGAATTAAAACGTGTTTGGTCAATTCAGTTTGAATTTAATCGACTGGAAAATGACCGTTTTTCAAACGATCTCCAAATTCGATGAAATTAGTTTTCTTAGGACCGTATCGTCAAAACATAGCCAGATTTATTTTTCTGGAATTTTTGGAGTCAGTATGTGACCCCGGTAAATTAAAATGTGCGTTCAAATTTAATATACATTGATTTATATTTAATTTTGATGGAAACTGATCGTAATAGTCGAATTGGCTTACCGGACATATCCTATTGTGTCCGAAATGGGGGTAACTAGCTAGTGGCGATAGTTGTTGGGTTTGATTTGGAGTTCGAATTAGAAAGTAACTTTTTGGAAAAATTAAAATAAAATAGTATATATATTATTATATATCCCTACCCCTTTCTCCCTTCACCCCGTTCACTTCAGATCAACAAAGAAAAAAAAAACCGCATGACAGCCGCCACCCTCCAGGCGCGCACCGCCGCCTCCATCCCCCACGGCACCGCCATCGCCCCCCAGTCATCCTCCGATCACGCCACCCTTCCCTCATCTCTCTCCAACCCCAATTCAAAAACCTAGGCCCCAATAAACCCCAAACCGCCGCTGTAGCCGCCACCTCTACCTGATGCCGATGTCAGGCCACCCTCCCCCGCCACCTGCAGCATCAGATGCCATCCTCCTCCTTCGTTCTTAAACCGTGAGTTTTTTTATTTTTATTTTTATTTTTATTTTTATTTCTTTTTTCTTTTTTACTTTAAACATTGTTTTATTTTCAGTTATAATTTTTAATTATAAAAGTTTGATTTTTATTAATATAAAAGTTTGATTTTTATTAACATAAAGATTTGATTTTTAAATATGAAAAGAGGAGATTTTTAAAAACGAAAAGATTAGATCCTTAAAAATGAAAAGACTAGATTTTTAAAAACGAAAAGATTAGATTTTTTAAAAGGAAAAGATATGATTTTTCATAATATAAAAATTGGATTTTTAAATAATAGAGAATATAAAAATATTATTTTTATATAAGTAGCGAATTAAAAATAGGATTTTTATATAATAGACAATATAAAAAATATGTTTTTTATATATGTAGCAATATCAAAAATGTGATAATATATATATATATATTGCGATATAAAAATGCAATTTTTAAATATATAAACATCATATTAAAAATGTGATTTTTACTATGAACAGCGTAGAAAAGACTACGTTGAATTTCGGGCAAATCCAAGCTATTCAGAAATTCAGAAATGAAACGGCAGAGTGGAACCCATAGGTGAGAACTTCTCACTCTAATTTATTTTCTAGTTAAATATATATACGAGGATGTAGACGGTGCTTAGTAGCGCCCGACACCTTAGTTTGAAACCATGTTTGTCTGGTTGATTGGATTATTTGGTTGAATTTGGTTTGGAAAATGAAATGAATTGATTAGAATTGGTACGTACATGGCACGAGCCATTATTAGGCAAGAGATAAGGCTAGACCTTATCCCGGTTCTAGTATCGCGCCGTTAAGCTGCCGAAATTTTCTAAGAATATTAGAATAATAAAAATATCATTTTTATTGTATAAATGAACTGTATAAAATATTCATGAATTGAAATCAATATTTTATAGTTAAAAATATAATTTTTAACGTGTAAATGAATAAAATAAATATTCATTTATAAATCGGCCGATTTATTTATGTACGCACATTTAACTGATATCGATTGGGACAATATATTTTACACATCGCCCAACTGCACAAACAATAATCAGTGGTTGTTGTTTAAAAACCCCACACGGGTATTGGGATGATATTTGACATACACTAATCCCAATTGTTCAGTTGTATTTCAATCGATTGGTTGACAGATTGTTGCAAGCATTAATTATTTATATTTAACGCTTATGCAGTTGTGTAATGCACTCTGGATGATGGTTGACTGTGTTTGATTATTATTATGCACATGTGTGTGTGAAGTCCATAAAATAAAATTATATGGTAATTGACTATGTATAATTCCAATTCAGAAAGAACGAATATTTTAAATTAACGAATATTTTAAAATGACGAATAATGAATATTTTAAAATAACTAATATTTTAAAATAACATTCAGTAATGGATCAAAATGTGATTTTGATGTCCGATTTGGGATGGACATGAAAATATTTAAATATATAAAGCTGTGTTGATTAAATTAAAACCGTTTTGACATGAACGATATTAATATCGATTTTATTCATTTTTATAACGAATATCGAAAAGGAAGTGATTTCAAAATCTAATGTTTTGAAAATATTATCATTTATATATTAATGATATGGAATATTCAATTTTGATTTGAAATTGAATATGAAGTTGAAATCGTTTTGAAAACGAATTTAAAACGATTTATAAAATACGTTTTAAATAGAAATCGACGAATATATATAATATTTATATTATATATATTTAATGGCTTGAATAGAACTCGCCGCGCCGCGGCAGTTCGCGAATTTCGACCATTGACTTTGAATTGACATTACGGGAGATCCGACCGTCATATTCTCCTAAAACCGGAACTGTTGGGTTCGTATCGAAAAGAGCTTTCCACCAAATATAAGGAATTTAAAATATAATAGTTGGATTTGGAATTATGTCCAAATCAAATTTGGAAAAGGTCGTTGTAAGTGCAGTTCGATGACCATTTATTGAAATCGACTATACGGCCCTGGATAAAATTATTAAAAATATTAATAATTTGTGTAAAATCACAATAGATGATTTGGAAATAATTAGGATGATAAATTCCATGTTTGTAAAGATAAACATATATTTTTATCAAAATGAACTAGTTTAGAACTAGAATTATAATCCAATATTTTTAAATGAATAAATTGGATTTGAAATGGTTTTAAAAATAACCTGAATTTCCAATATATGAATTGGAATGGAATTAAATCGAAATTATCTTCGAAATATTTCGATATTGGATTCCGTGAATATATGGATATTGTGGAGGAATTTGGAAGATATATATAACGTTATCCCCAATACGATATTTGTCGATTTCAGAATTTGATATTGAATATAAGCCAATATAATTTATATTCAAAGCCTTGTATTTAATATTGAATTGGATTTTGGGTTTTTCGTGAATGGTGTCTTCATTAACTTCGTTCTTAAAACCCAGTTGAGAAAAGAATAAATCTTTTAATTAAGATTTAGTGAAGTTTTCCAATTAATTAAGATTAAATTGGAATTGAAAAAAAAGAATTAGATTTTGGGTTTGTCGTGAATGGTGTCTTAAATAACACTGTTCTTAAACCCCGTGTGAAAAGAATAAATCTTTTAATTAAGATTATTAGAGATTCCATTTAATTAACATTTAATTGGAATAAAATGGGATGTGAATTGGGTTTATTGTGAACTGTGTTTTTAACGACATTCGTTCTTTATCCCAATTTACAATGAAATGTGATTTGGAATTTATAAATCTTTTTACTAAGATTTAATGGAAAATTTCCAAAGTAAAATTTTCCAATTTAATATATTAAATTGGAATTGAATGGAATTCGATTTGATAATAATCGAAATGAGCTTCGGTGGAGGAAGACTATTAATACATATGGAATTTAATGACTTTGTCGTTATTCCATTTATATTATTAGTCGGATACGGAAATTGATATTGATTATATATATTGGTCTGCTTCCATGAAGATTCCATAATTAATGGAATGTGAATTAGTTTTATCATGATCTGTGTTTTTAATGACATTAGTTCTTTAACCCGGTTAAAGAAAGGATTACATGTCTAACATTGTATTTCGAACTGTATGGTTGATCTCTGCTAAATATATATCTGTTTGGTGGCAGAGAATTTATTCCCTTGTTTAACACCCTTCTCTAAGACGTACGAGCTTAGAGGTAATATATCAACATAAATCAATAGTACGGTGTAGATTGTCGATTGGGCATGTTTGTGTTTCCAAAGTTAAATGATCATTAATGATTTTTGGGAAGATTAAAACTAAGTGCAGTTTTAATGAATCTTTAATTAGGTTGAAAGGGCTATTGATAATTTAGATTATCAAATTTGGGAAATGATCGAGAATGGAGTATCGCCAGTTTTTCTCCTAACGACAATTAAATCTTTAATTAGATTTGAACGTAAAAAGGGTAATTAAGTTTACCGATAACACTGTAGTGTTAGATATGGAGTACGACCAGTTTTGCTCCATGGGATGAATAGGTTGGGATTGAGAAATTAAACAAATGATTACTTCGGTACGGTGCGCTAATCCCGACCAGTTTGGAAAACCTTAATATGGTTTGAATTGTTATCCAAAGGAAGATTAAAGAATAAATTTAAAGAATTTATCTTTAATAAAATTAATGGGAACCTTTCCCAATGAACACGAATATTTAGATAAAAGAATATTCAGAATTGGAATGAGGCGAATGTTGTGTTTTTATAGCACTTACTTATTATATATGCGAGTTATTCAAAAAGGCCGAGTTTATGCCCATTTTGAATAACTGATTCGGCGAAAAGTCGAAGACGAAGACGGTAGTTGAAGACCGGAGGTCTTCACATCATTTAGATGATTACTGATGTCTTGATTGGATTGTACACCCAAGACAAGGTAATAAGTGGTGATCATCCAGACGTACTTGGAGATCGACCGGATATGCGAGGACCTCTCTCCTGTAATGGACACGGGACGAGGAATAAGGTGCCTCCGGTTTCATTCAGACCCAGAACGAACAATTTAATGGATGTGTGTCTGACATTGGATTTTATTCTGTGTTGATTGATATCTATTAAATATATATCTATTTGGTGGCAGGGAATTTATTCTCTTGCTTAACACCCTTCTCTAAGACGTACGAGATCAGAGGTTATATATCGATAGACATCAGTTGCATGGCGTGAATTGTCAATGTGGCATGCTGAGATGCAAATGATCAGGGCTCCTATTGAAAAGAAGAGTCTTGTGGTTGATGATCAAAGCACGGCTTTAATATAGCATAGCTTTGTGTATAGCGTAGATTCACGAGTCTCACACCTCGGTATGAGTCAAAAATTGGATAAGGGACTCAAGGAGGACATAACGTTTCTTTCTAGCTATGGGTGGTGTCATGGTATGGAGCCCAGACATTTATTATTTTTACCTATGTGGTTGGTGGATTGCGAGGCGCCTCAGATATATCGATTACTATGGAGCGATGGATATTGAGTCATCTGGCTCAATTACGCCCTATAGACCGGGGAAACGTGTGTTTAGGAATAATTAATCCTCAAATGTAAGGGAGGACCGACCATGGATGATCTAGGGGTTTCCCAGAGTGTGTAGTCCCAAGGCATTTGCTAGAGTGTCTCGAAGTGGTTAGGAGTACATCCATTGCCTAGACTCATGACGGAAATTCAATTTCCAATACGTGACATTTCAGTTTTGATTGTAGAGCCTAGTATGGCGACATGATATATGGTACCCATGCCATCTAGGATTGATACATTTACATTTGAAGTTGTTTTATACACTATGTACTTATAATAGTATCAAATGATTTGTTTTAAACGTACCAAGCATATTTGGCTATTATAAGGGAAAACTCTATCCTCCAGCTTGCGTTGCATTGTGTGATGGGATCTGAGTCTTATAATAGCTTCATTTTTCAAAAAGCATTGCGCTGTTTATAACTGTTTATGCACTGGTATTCTTGGGAGGAAACCCATTCCGTGTTATATGGCGTGGTCCCTTGATTTACTTTTAAAGTAAAAGTTTTAAATTCCTGTTTTAGTTCTCACACCAGTCATATGACTGACCTGGAGTTTATTTTTTAACGTAAACTCTGCATGCCCCTATTTTCCACATGGACAGCTAGTAGTTTTGGTTTTGCAGATTTATATTCACAGGATCCTAGTTTACGGCTGGAGCTATATTCGGAACGCTCTATATCCGTATATTTCTTTCAGTTGTGTTTTGTATTATTTTCCGCTGCACTATAATTTGTAGATCTCTAATATATATATATATACATATATATCAAATGTATAGTATTTGTTCATACTCTGTATATTCTTGTACTCTGATGTAATTGTTGTAATAGCAATGAAATGTTCTTCTGTTTGTATTCTGATTTGTCGTGTTCTCAACTCAATCCGGTCTTTCCCGTAAGGGCGAGTTTGGGTCGTTTCACATCCTCACTTCAACAAAGAAATAGAAAATGGGAGAAGGAAAGGGGAACAAAAATTCCTAACCTAGGGTTCTTGATTTCAAGCACAAATCAAGTGCAAATTTGGAGAGACAACTTGTGTAAGCTATATCTACTCCTCCTTTATCTCTCTACCTTCTCAATTTTTGGATTTTTATGCAACCCTAACACATATAAGTTTTCTTGTGTGTGTATTTGTTGTCTAAAGAGAAGAATTGATGAGATATTGGATTCCTAGCATGTGTAGAGGCTTGTTCTTCCTTGTTGGAGCTTGTTCTTGTCATTCAAGAGCCTAAGGTGAGTTCTTTATGAACTCACATCTATGCCACAAGCCATTGGCTTGTAAAAGTGTAATCTAGTGTTTATTTGAGTTTACATATGCTTGTAAATTGGTTTGGTTAGTGTAACTTAACCGACTTCATGTGCTTATGTTTCATTGAATGAAATTATAGTTAGGAAATTGTTTACACGACCTTATTCATATGCTATGAGTTGATTTGGTGATATTGTGAAGCTTCGTTGTCGCCCCGACAAAGTTCTATGTCTTCATATGTCGCTTGAATCGTATTTCATTGCTTTGGTTAGAAAATTTGTGCATTTTGCAATTTATAATCAAAACCATTGCAATCTCATGTATAAATGTTTATGCATGTGAATTTCATGTTCTTGAGGTTTTTCGACGAACTTATGAGGCCTTATTATCATCTTGATCAAGTCCATTACCTCCGGAGTTCGCTGGAATCGATCCATTTACGAATTAGCAAAATATTGCCAAACTGGTCAGCTTTGCAGTTGACCAGTCGACTGGTTAAAAATGGACTAGTCGATTGGTCCTGCTTCCTGGACCCTTTCGGGATAAGTTGAACAGTCGACTGGTCAAAAATGGACCAGTCGACTGGTCCTGCTGTTTTCCTGCAGTAGACCAGTGGAAACCACGGTCTACCGTTTAGGGCCATTTGAGCTCATTCCCGGCCGAGTTTCGGCCCATTTCGACCTTTTTGTGACTTTTCAGTTTCCATGCAACATAGATCTCTGAAGCTCGATTTTTATGGACTTTCGATTAATTCATGGTGAATGAATTTATAATCGATAGTCATGATATTTAATTTACGTTATTAAAACGTGAATTCTTTGTTCCATCGTCATTTCGATCACCATTCCACGAGATTTGCCACTTTCGAAACTATATAAAAAGGGTTTCTAAATTATTAGTAGATATCAAATTCTTTTACTAAATGGTTTTTAATTCTACCCCATTTTATGAGGTTATTTCCCAAATTGTTTACTATCTACTAGTATATGATTTCATAAACCATTTTCTCGTTCGTATGAGAAATCTATTTAAACGCCTTAGTAAAAACAAGGACTATAACCCCTTGTGTTTGCTTTGATAGTTAATTCTTGGACTCGTCCTATTGAACACCGTGGCAATGATCATCTCGTATTTCTAGTGGAATATACAACTTGTTTGTAAATATTCAAGTAGAGCAAGTGGTTATGGGACATGAGCTAACTCTTATATTTACTAGCTTGGCGTATTACACTATATTTGATCTTTGGATCAATCCGACCTTCGGGTCACTTTGATGAACTTCAGATCATCCTAGGGAATTTCGTTTCCATCTTATCGTAGGAGCTTCGGTTCTGGTGGATCTTCGGATCATTCCGACCTTCGGAGCATCCTGATGTTCTTCAGATCATCTTGAGGAACTTCAGTTCAGTGATTTTTATCGATGATCTTCGGATCATCTTGCGGGGTCGCGACCTGCGGTCTTCGGACTATTGTATGAGGCTCGTATCAACACTATGGCTTGTGCCTTGAGATCTCGTCTCACCTTCGATATTGGGTTGGTTGAGTCTTCGGACTCCCATATTGTCTTGGTTGAGTCTTCGGACTCCCATATTGATTTTGTTGAGCCTTCGGGCTCCCGTCTTGACTTACGTCTTCCCCTTCTTTAGGATCTCTGAGATTTCTAATTTATTGATTTCTTCTATCTTATTTTTATTAACATATGTGTTGTCAACCTCGTATTGATATTAATTTATCAATCTTATTTTTATTGACATATGTGCTATCAATCTCATATTGATATTAATTTATCAATCTTAGTTTCTTTGTTATTGAGATATCCTTATATAGTATCAAGATTTATTTGGCATATTTTCTGGATATATCGAGTCTTCACATTTTACATGTGAACATTGTTGTTATTTCATATATGTCATTTTCTATTATATCTCTATTTTTATCTAAGTTTATTATGATGAGTACAGCAAGACTGATCCATTTATTGTTTATTCTCATAAATAATACTCGGGTCAAACCGAGTATTACAGGTGCCTCTCCTTGACAGTAGCATGGACTAGCTTCTCCTTTTGGTTAACCACAACTACTTTAGTAGTTTTATCTTTCATGTATTTGAGATTGTGACTCTTATGTGTACATATTCTTTTCAGTTGTACATATATCTATTATTTTATGATATATTGGATCTTGCATGACCACTTATTTTATGACCAGCATTTCTGTAGTATTATTCATATCTATTTTCTGCCTTAGTGATATGAATATCTGCGTTTGACTCTGATTTTACTGTTATGTATTTTATATTGCTTTCCGAATTATATATAGCCATTGTGTAGTAGATTTGAACTTGAATTAGATATGTCGGATTTCCTCATGAGATTTAAAAAGTTAGACCACATTATCCGACATATTTAACACTCGTTCAAAGCTAAATACAGATAGTCGCTCCTCAACAGCCTTATTCTTTGGGTTGGTTGACACCATTGCTTGCAATGGCCTTGTCTATCGCAAGTATAGAGGCAGGGTGTTACATTAAGTGTCGCTTAAGCGCCATTAAGCGAAGCAAGTCTTACATCACCTCGCTTAGCGCTTAATATAACATAGTTATCACCAACGATTGGGATCGGCAACCAATACCAAAAGCATACAACGACGATAGAATAAAGAAGCAAATGGATTTTCTTTAGATAATGTGACAATACACCCTAATGGGGAGCAACCCACATAGTCATGCGACCTACCCGATTTTATATCATTTCATGGTTGTGGGGCTTGAGGCCATACTTACCTTTTTAACACCACATCATCATTCACTTTAAATGCCACATCGTTAAACCCTCCAGAATCATTTTTTGATTTCCCCAAAAATATAATGGGTATAAAGATAAGAGAAACAAATTCCTCCACCACCAAACGTAAATACGTTTGAAGAGATTAATGTATATGATTTGTTAGGCACACTCTGTTAGACATTTGTCCATACAAGTTATCCTGAGACTGGACAAGCCGAAGGAACCATCCCATCAATGCAACTTAGGAAATTTCTACCTAGGATTAACAAAATAACCCTCGCACTTTACTCTATTTTCAGTTATCTTTAGCATTTTGATTTGCAACTGTTATGCCCGTACAAAGCAGATTTCAGATAATAAACCTGATCCCGGTCTCTCCGTACTAATGATGGAAATATAAAATAGGCCAAAACTTTGATAGTTGGTTATTTAACTATCAAAGGAAACATCCATACAACCAATGATCCTATTTTAAACTGGAAATTATACCGACCAAACATGAAGCAACACTTAGCCCCTTTGAATTAATTTATTATTAATTTATCGTTTTCCAATTCCTCTTCAATATCTTTACACATATATTTCTCAAAACCCGTTTAGCCTCTCATTATTCTTGGAAAAACATTTCCATCTATCATAACTATTTATTTTCTATGTTCCAGAAAATATTTCCTTTTAACATCGGAAACTATATACACATTTCTATGTTTAGAAACATTTATGATTATATTTGGAAAACATTTCCAAAATCCATTTATATGGGATTTAAACAAACGTTGTATAAAACATCCAACTTGTTAATCACTTATTAACTAACCCGTCTCTAATCAATCTTCTCCATCGAACCTTAACCAATCCTTAGTCAATAATGAAGTCAACCAAGTTGGGGTATAATTACCTCTCAGGCCTTAACCAAACAACATTCTTAACTTCCAAATGGACAAAGCTCACAACTTCAATTTTTAACAAGAACTACTTACGAAATTCTCGAATTCAATTTAAAAATCCATTTCTTTTCAGGAAAAACATTGATTATAACGATAGCGTTACAATCCTCGCTTTCAAAATATTTAACTTTAAAATACAACTTGTATTCATTAATTTGAATAAATAATAATTAAATAAGTAACTAATTAATTAATTAATCTTTATTAAAATAGAAAGTAAGTAGTACTTCCCTAAATTCAATATATTTGAATGTCAATGTATAACTCTTTTTCGAGTAATTTCTATTCGATTAACATTCCGAACTGTGGAATAAATTCACCGTTTCAGTTTAACTCAATTTCCAATTTCAATCTATATATTTTAAATTTGTCACTTCCAAATCATTACCAATTTTCCTTATAACCCTTCTAATATGCAAAATGTTTTCTTTTAGACTAGTATCCACTTTAAATGTGAATATTATTCCTTTATCGAAAATCTGGACTTGTTTTATCAAGTCAAATCATATCTAAATTTTTATTGTAAATACCATTACAGGTTAAAATTCCACATATCGAGTCAATTTATAAATTCATATTCTAGTTTTATTATCAAATCTCGTTTACACGTCAACTTGTAGTTGATTTTATCCAACCAGTTTATATTTCTATATCGCCTTTACATTCGATATAGTCAAATTCAAATAAAATATAATTTCTAAAAATAAATTATGTATATACAATTCAATATAGTCGATTCAAATTAAAAATCCTTATGGATTTATTTTAATTCTATTCTCATTTCGAGCATCAAAATAATTTTGTCATTTCCATTTTAAAACGATTTCTCATTTCCCTTTAAATTCATTTTTGAATTTACATTTCCAAATTATCCAATGATAATTATTTCTCTTCATTTATAAACATCATTTATAAATTAAAACACATGTTTTTGTCATTAAAAAAACAAGTTATTATATTCTAGCCTATTTGAAATTGAATATTTTAAAAAATAGATTTCCCTTTTAAAACCAAATACATTTGAAAATATTTTATATTGTGACAGCCCGCCCCGCACACCAGCCGACATTTCCAATGAAGGTGCGTTGTGCCAATGCCCGACTAGCACGGAACGGTCGTCAAAGAAAGGAAAAGAAAGGAATATGAACTAACAAGGAACCTGTAGAATGTCTCACAGTGCATGGAATAAAATATAATAGTAACATACTTGACATAAAACAGGCGAGACAATGCATAAGCTGAAAACTAAACCATCACAGCAGCGGAAGATTCAAAGTACAACTTATGATCCAAACCATCATTATTACAACTTTGAAATACTGTCTCTAAAGCAAAAGAAAGAGGTACACTACCAGTGCCCAAAGTAGTGACCAACAACAACACAGGGAGAATATCTATATATGTATCATACGTGGAAGCCTCTTGTTCGTCTCTGGTACAGCTACTCGTGCATACCACCTAACCTATCTTTAGTCTGCCCATTTAAGAGCACCCAAAGTAATAAGAAGAGACATAAAACTCTGGGTTAGACAAAAGTCTGGTATGAGCGATAAGCAGCAAAACAGAACAATAACAGGTATACTAAACCATAACTACACCTGCAACCAAAGAGTTAGCACAACAAGACATACAATACTCTAAGGTGACACTAACATATGGTGTAAAGATACCGGGGAGGGGTGTGCATGTCATAGTGATATCAGACAATCAAGCATAGCAACCATCCTCATATCTCTCACTCGGTGCGTAAAGCATACGATATCCACCGCTTTGATCACCCAAATCCTTGCTATGATCACTCTGCCCCATGGAGTCATGGAGACTCCACTGCACTGATCCATTGCCACTAGTCCTTGCTATGTCGACTCTACCCCATGAAGTAGTGACGAATTTACTGCACCGGCTAATAGCCATGCTACGATCACTCTGCCCCATGGAGTAATAACTACCCCACTACACTGATCCGTAGCCTAACATCCGTCTTGGTGGTGAATCAAAGTTATGGACATCGATAACCCCTTAGCACACGTCCCGCAGCAAAGCCCAACTCATGAAGTTAACTCGTTGGTTCCCAACTAGTTCCAGAGTTCTACTTCCTATTTGGACTACCTTTGCGTCTCGGGTTTTGGTCTCCTCCGGATCGGTTCGGATAACAGTCCCATTTGATTCGGTTCGGTCCTGCTGAAGTAGCTTGGTTCATGATCATCCACATCGGTTTAGTTCGTGGTAACCTGTCATTAGGGTTCGGGTCATGCCATCCACACCTGGTCGGGTCGAGCTTCTCCATCCGGGTCGGTTCATGATCCACTCCACTGCGGTTCGGTTCAAGTTCCTCAGCTCATGGGTGTTCTACTCGTGGTGCCTGCTCGGAGCGTCGGGTCGGTTCGTGCCTCTAGGCTTTGTGGTTCCACTAGCGGTTTTTGGGGAGGGGATGCTTCACGAGCGGGTTGGTACGGAGGGGTGCGATCCGATCTGGTTTCCTGCACAGTTCTCTGTAGTTTGTCCAGCGAGCTGTTTACGCCATACGATGGCGTTTTCGACCATTCTAACTTTTTTAAACAATCACAAACATTTCAAACATTCATAGCAACATGTATAATTGTCCATAAACACCAAAACAACAATTCAACATGTAAAAATGGATCAAACATACCCAAAACTCATGTTTTCCCCTTAATCATGTTTAATAATAACTAATGATGGAATTAGCAAAACTTATCCAAATTAATCCAAATTTCTAATGGAGGCCTAAAATAATATTTTATAATTTCCAAATATTTTACCAAATTTTTCTGAGTTATAATTTTGCTAATTAACACTAATCACCCCTAATTAACCATAATTAGTGAAAAACAATGCAAATCACTCACCTTAGCCAAAATATAAACTCAGATCTGAAATGATTCTCTAAATGGCACGAATTCCAATGCACACAGCAGCCTTTGCCTCTAATTTGATGTTGATTTCCCTTGATTTGATGTTAATTAGCTTAATCCTTGATTAGAGAGTGATTTGGGATGAAATTAGAAGGTGGAGGCCATTGTTAGGGTTTCTAAGAGATAAATGGCGGCTAGAAAACTGAAATAGAATGAAAACCTAACTCATTTCAGCCTCCCCACAACCCTAGTCCCGAAATGGGTTATGGGCCCATTTGCTAATTACCCTAATCAGCCCACTTAAGCAGTTTTTCACCTTCTAAACCTTATTTCAGCCATATCTCCCAAACAGTGAGTCCATTTGGCTTATGTGACCACTCTACGGAAAGGTAAACCATCATCTGGGTCTAATGGAAGTAGTTTCAAGTCAAAACTCCTTACCAATCAAAAGCTATGGCCGAAACAAGATCAGCTGGAGGCAAAACGGTCATTAAAATTGGCAAAAATCGTGAACATGGGAAATGACCCCAATAGTCGTTCCCCAAAGTTACACGACTATATGACCTCATATGAAAAATAAATAAATATTCTACGATCCTTCGATACGTAGAATGCGGGTCGTTACACTCTCCCCCCTTAAGAAATTTCGCCCCCGAAATTCCTCAACTAAGAAACAACCAATGGGTCCCGCATGCCTACCGGCCATATCTCGCAATCAAACATACAAAACAAACCTATCCTAGCATGCAGAAAGACTAAATCGAAATGAAAACCTTACCAGGCAAAGAGTTCTGGATATGTCTCCTTAATGCTCTCCTCTGTCTCCCAAGTATAGTCATTCTCATCCCCGCCCCGCTGAACCTTGACTAGGTTCACCGCTTTCCTTCGAAGTTTCTTCGTATCGTGCTCGACAATACGAATCGGCTTGCGGTTCCCAACCGCCTCAAGTTCTACTTCGATATCATCCAACTGATCAGGTGAAATAGCCACACTGGGGCGTGCACGAATTTCCTTAACTTGGAAACATGAAATACCTTATGAACTCCCGCCATCTTGTTCGGCAACTTAACTTTATATGCTAAATTCCCAACTTGGTCGAGAACTGGGAATGGACCAACAAATCCTGGTGTTAACTAGCCGCTCCTACCAAATCGTATCACGCTCTTTAACGGAGAAATCTTAACTAAGAACAAGTCGCCAATGGAGAATTTTAAATCACTTCTCCTCTTATCAGCATAACTCTTCTACCTATCTTAGGCAGCCTTCATTCGTTGTCGGATAACCTTGATCTTATCTGAGGTTTCTCTTATCACATCTGGCCCAAGCACAAATTTCTCACCGTTTCTAACTGACATGTCGGTGAGTTGCACGGTCTTCCGTACAAAGCTTCATATGGAGCCATACCAATACTGGACTGATAATTATTATTATATGTGAACTCCACTAGATTCAAATGGTCATCCCATGATCCACCAAAATCTAATATGCAAGCTCTCAAGAGATCTTCTAATACTCGATTCACCCTCTCTGTCTGACCGTCGGTTTGAGGATGGTACGCGGTACTAAGATGTAATTCTGATCCTAAAGCCTCTTGTAAGCTCTTCCAAAATCCATTAGTGAACAGCGGATCTCAGCCACTTACAATGCCTTTGGGTACTCCATGAAATCTCACTACCCACTACATATACAGTTCTGCTAACTTAGTTGCCGTTCTATTCGGCTTGACGGGTATAAACCTTGCACTCTTGGTCAATCGGTCCACAATTACCCAAATACTATCATGGCCTGATCTTTTCCTTGACAACCCATCAATGAAATCCATTGAGACTTGTTCCCATTTCCATTCTGGAATTTCTAATGGTTGCAACAACCCACTAGATTTCTTTTGCTTTGCTTTAACCACTGGCAGTTCATGCATTGGGATATAAACTTCCCAACATCTCTTTTCATCCCTTCCCAGTAGTAGGTCTGCTTCATGTCTCGATACATTTTGTTACCACGGGATGTATAGTCAGTTTCGAGTGATGACACTCTCTCAGTACTTCATCTCTCAATCCATTGACATTGGGTACAACTAGTCTCCCATTCTTTCTAAGCCATCCATCTCGATCAAGCCCATACTTGTTCATCTCCTCTTCGATACCCATCTCTAACTTGGAGATGACCAATCCGCTCAATGAAAGTGGGTCTGACCGTCAAACTTGCTAGCATCTCTGGATCCAATTCGCACTTTGTTCTGAAATCGTACCCTGCAATATACTCCAGTTGCTTCCATTCAAGAAACATAGCCCCTAAACTGTCATGTCTTCTACTCAATGCATCAGCTACCGCATTGCTCTTTCCTGGTGTATATGCGATATCGAAATCATAGGAAGCCAAGAATTCTAACCATCTCTCCTATCGGAGATTTAGATCCCTCTGGGAGAAAAGGTACTTTAACGATTTATGATCGGTAAACAACTCGAATCTTTCTCCCTAGAGATAATGTCTTCACATCATCAAAGCAAACACGATCGCTGCTAATTCCAAATCGTGGGTAGGGTATTTTTTCTCATGTGGTTTCAGTTTCCAACTTGCATAAGCTACAACCCTATCTCCTTGCATCAATACAACACCTAGTCCAGTACCACAGGCATCTGTGTATACCGTCATCTCTTCATTCCCTTTAGGAATGACTAACACTGGTGCACATATCAAGTTTTCCTTTAGACTCTTGAATGCATTCTCGCACTTTTCGTCCCAGACGAAAGCTTGATTCTTCTTGGTCAACTGAGTTAACGGTGCCGCTTTCTTGGAGAAGTCTTGGATAAACTTACGTTAATATCCAGCTAATCCCAAGAAACTTCTTACGTCTATTGCATTCTTGGCGTAGACCAATCTTGTATTGTAGCCACCTTCGCAGGATCCACTGCAAGCCCATTCTTTGAAACAACATGACCCAAGAATCTCACTTCTCTCCTCCGGAAGTGAAACTTAGAAAATTTCGCCTTCAACTGGTGTTTTCTCAATACCTCCATCACTATCCTCAAATGTTCCTTGTGTTCTTCCTCTATCCTCGAGTAAACCAAGATATCGTCTACGAACACAAGAATAAACTTATTCAATTGATCCCTGAAACCTATTCATAAGATCCACAAAATATGTCGGTGCATTGGTCAACCCGAATGGCATGACCAACCACTCATAGAATCCAGACGGTGTCCGAAAGGCCATTTTAGCTATACTCTCAGCTTCCACCCTAAGCTGATGAAAACTTGTCGCGAGATCCAACTGGGAGAACACTCTCGCGCCACTCAACTGATCAAACAAATCATCTATCCACGATAGAGGATACTTATTCTTCTTTGTCACCTTATTCAACTCGTGCTAGTCCACACATAATCGAAGGGATCCATCTGCCTTGGTAGCAAACGCAACTGGTGCTCCCCACTCAGAAACACTTCTTCTGATAAATCCCTTCTTCAAAAGATCGCTCACTTGCACCCCGAGCTCTCGCTGCTCCCTTGGTGCCATACGACGAAGTGGCAGCACTATAGGTCTAGCATCTTTCACTAAATCAATCCGAAACTCATTCTCTCGGTGTGGTGGAAGCCTCGGTAACTTCCTCGAAGACGTCCAAATACTGGCCAGCCACGAGCACATCTGACAACTCATCATGCTGGATGTCGAGGGAATTTAGAAAACTAGCCATCACCCTATACTAGGTAGGCCACCAAACACTACCCTCCACACATCATCCGCTCTAACTGTCACCAAAAAGCTCTCATAGTCTACCACCACCCCATATCTTTGGAGTCAATCGACTCCCAAAATAATGCCAAACCTAGTAAAGCCCAAAACAAAGCAATCGCAAACAAAAATGCATCCATGACTCGATAAGACCACATTACATCAAATCATACTAAGGCTAGTCGAACCACCAATCGGGTTCATCACTGCTAAAGGTCTATCGACTACCTCGGGTTCCAATCCCAACCTACCTACCAGGTCACTAGATATGAAGGAAGGGGAAGCCCCAGTATCAAACAGTACTCGAACAGGAACATCATAAATAGAAAGCATACCTTGAATGATGACGTTCTTTCCTTTATCTACCACAGTTGGGGCATTCGACAAAGAAGGAACAACATTAATAGCATATGCTTTCACTATCTGCTTCTCTTTGGGGGTTTGCGGACATTTATCCTTGTGATGTCCCACTTGGCCGCAGTTGAAGCACTTCCTATCTACTAGCTTTGCTCGACATTCTTTGGCATAATGGCCCTTCTTGCCAAGCTAAAGCACTCAACATCTTTCTTATTCTTCTTCTGACCATCCTTAGCTTGGTTCTAACTCCGCTTCCTTTTATTCTGAGAATTGCTCTTGCCTCCACCGCTTGCTTGAGGCTTTGGCCCCTCTGCAGATGCAACTGAAATTTCAGCCTTGGGCTTAGGATAAAGACTCTCTGATCTCAATGCTTTTCCAACAATCGATTCAAAAGTCTCATCAATATGGTTTATAAGCCTTTCCCCCAAGTACTTATCTAAGCCTGTTATGAACTTCTCATTCTTCTTCTCGGGAGTGTCAATGAGGGATAATCCATACTTCGATAAAGTATCGAACTCTGCAATATACTCCGAGATTGCCCTACCATTATGTTTAAGCTCCAAGAACTTAATAAACAACTCTTACTTCTGGGTAGCTGGGATAAACTTATCACTGATTTGGGCCTTGAACTGATCCCAAGTAACTTAATCCTCAGGGGTAGCTGCCTTAATAGCGTTCCACCAATTCATTGCCCGTCCTTGCAGCTGACGGGATGCTAGCCTTCTCTTCATCGCATCCTCGGTACCCAAGTCTTCGAAGATACGCTCACAGCTATCCAACCAATCCTGAACTTCTGTAGCAGATTCCGTTCTGTAACGACCCGCAAATCTGTACCATTTGAGTCGACTGAATACAGCACACGTCCAACCCAAATTGCACGAAAATATGAATCATTAATAGAAAGAAGTTAGAGGATGAGAAATAGAAAGATAGAAAATAAGAATAGAAGAAAATAGATGGAATATCGAACTGAATAATAACACGGAGTCTCACAATCGCAGCGGAACAAAATATAATATATAAATAATCAATTTGAAATACAAATTGTATTTTCACTTACATACATTATCAGAGTACATCACATATGCAACACAACGGAATAAACTCTAAATATCTAACACCGAAGCCTCCTGCTTCCAGCTCCTTCAGAGAAATCTGTAAAATCCTGAACAGTTGGACTGCCCGTACAAATTTGGGCACCCAAGAGTTTAGGGAAACGTAGAAAATAAACTCTGGGTCAGTCATGGGACTGGTGTGAGTAAACGATTTTAAACAGCTTGATTTTAACTTTCAAACCCCTTTTTCAAAGAAAAGATAATCGTAAGACCGATCCACACATAAATACGGATGGTTTTTACCTTATGATAACCCAAAACATTTTTGAAATCAATATTATTCTGATATTATAATAATGTCTAAATACAAATAAATAACAATCTAGCAGAATGCTTGCATCTCACACTCTACATATATAGTATACAATCAAAACCGCGGGTGCTTATTGGAGATTGGATTCCGATTATGATAAGGTATGGAGCCACCTACCGATAGTGTATCTCTAGAGGCGAATACGCTGGGTTCAACAAGAACGTCTTGTAACCTGGCCCACACATGACCGACCATTCATTTCGCTTGAGTGTATCGAATATATTGTCACCAACGGTTGGGAGCTACCCACTGTTTCCCGAAAGGGACAACATCAAATATAATAAGAAGCAAATGAAATTTCTCTAGATAGGTGACAATACACCATCATGGGAGTGACCCACATAGCCATGCTGCTTGCCCGATTTTTTTCATTTCCTGGTTGTGAGGCTTGAGGCTGAACTTACCTTTGTATATATATGTCTTCTGAAACGACCCGAACTTCCCCGGTCTCCGAAGAGAAAGAGAAAGAGCGAATTGTTTTGAGAACACGACAAAACAGAACGCATACAAAAGAACATTTCATTGTACATTACAACAATGCATCAGATTACAAGAATATACAGAGTATAAATGAATATTACACAGAAATATCAGATATTTAAATTACATTTAAATACATAGCAGCGGAAAATAATACAATACACAACTAGAAGAGATATGCGGATACAAAGCTTTCCGGATATCATTCCAGCTGTAAACCAGGATCCTGTGAATATAAATCTGCAAAACCAAAACTACTAGCTGCCCGTGCCAAAGTAAGGGCACCCAGAGTTTAGGTTAAAACAATAAACTCCAGGTAAGTCATGGGACGGGTGTGAGAACTAAAACAGTTATTAATCTTTATTTTAAAGTTAGGTAAATCAAGGGACCACGCCGCTAACACGGAACGGGTTTCCTCCCAAGAATACCAGTGCATCAAACAAACAGCGCAATGCTAAATAAGGAAGAATGAAGCTAGTATAAGACCCAGGTCCTATCACACAATGCAACGCAAGCCGGGGGATAGGGTTTTCCCTTATAATAGCCAAACATGCTTAGTACGTTTAAAAAAACAAATCATTTGATACTATTATAAGTGTATAATGTATAAAACAACTTCAAATCATAAGTATCAATCATAGGCGGCATGGGTACCATATATCATGTCGCCATACTAGGCTCTACAAATAAAACCGCAAATGTCACGTATTTGAAAATTGGATTTCCATCTATGAACCGAGGCAAAAGATAGTCCTCAACCGATTCAAGACTCTCTAGCCCGAGCCTCAGGCAAGTACTCAGTCAAGCCTTTAGATCGTCAGGGCCGGTCCACCGATGTGGATTAAAATGCCTGAACACTGCGTTTCCCCGCCCTTTGGGGGCGTAAATGAGCCAACGAATGGCTCCATCGTACCCGGATCGTCCGATCTAACCGAGGCGCCTCGCAATAGCAACAACCACACAGGTGAAAAGTATATAAATGTCAGGGCTGGTAGGTCACTGACACCACCCTAGCTAGAAAGAAACGCATGCCCTCCCTGAGGTCCGTCTCCCGTTTTTGGTTCACAACCGGGGTGTGAGGCTCGCAAATTCACGTTACACAAAGCTGTGCCACACAGGCTGTGCTTTGATCATCACTACAAGACTCTGCTTTCCAACAGAAGCCTCGATCAATTGCATCTTAGCATGCCACACAGGCAAATCACTCTATGCAACCGATATCAGTCACACAGAATGAAATCCAATGTCAGACACACAGTCCATTTACAAGTCCGTTCTGGGTCTGAACGAAACCGGAGGCACTTTCCTCGCATATCCATCGATCTCCAAGCACATCTGGACGACCACCGATTGATTCCCTCATCTTGGGTGTACAGCCCAATCAAGATCATCAGTAATCACCCAAACGATGTAAAGACTTCCAGTCTTCAACCACCGTCTTCATCTTCGACTTATCGTCGTATCAGTTATTCAGAATGGGATAAACCCGGTCTTTCCGAATAACTCGCGTATATTTTAAATAAGTGTTACACAAACACAACATACGCCTCATTCCAATTCATCAGTCACTAACCGTAAATTAATCAAGAGAATAATTTCCCAAATATTAACCCTTAATGCCGAAACCAACATCAGATCAATATCCAGAAAACCATTCTGCTTGGCTAACCGACAGTTAGTTTCTAAATTTCACATTCATAAGGAAAAGTTCCCATTAATTTTATCCAAGATAAATTCCTTGAATTTATTTCTTTAATCTTCTTTGAATATCAATTCAAACTAGTCGGGAGTTCGAACCACACCGAAGTAATCATTTATTTTATTTTCCCAATCCCAACCTATTCATCCCATGAAGTAAAACTGGTTATACTTCATATCTAACACCACGGTGTTATCGGTAAATTCAATTACCATTTCACGTTCAAATCTAGTTAAAGATTTAACTATCGCCTGGAGCAAAACTGGTGATACTCCATTCTAACACCTTTTCAATCTAATTAACGATTCATTAAAACTCCACTTAGTTTTAATCTGTGACTGGGTTAAAGAATCGGTGTCATTGAAAACACGGTTCACGATAAACCCAAAATCACATTCCATTAATTACCGGGTTAAAGAACGAGTGTTATTTAAAACACTGTCCACGATAAACCCAAAAATCAATATCAATTCAATTCCAATTAAATATTATTTAATTGGTACACTTCATTAAATCTAAATAAAAAGATTTAATCTTTTCTCAACTGGGTTCAAGAACAGTGTTAGTCAAGACACCATTCACGACAAACCCAAATCACATTTGATATTAAATACAAGGCTCTGAATAGAAAATATATCGGCTTATATTCAATATCAAATTCTATGACCAACAGATATCGTATTAGAAATAACGATATATATATCTATATCTTTCAAATTTCCATAACAACATCTGTATAATCACGAAATCCAACATCGAAATATTCCGAAGACAATTTCGATTCAAATCCATTCCAATGCAATTATTGGAAGTTCTGGTTATTTTCAAAACCATTTCAAATCCAATTTATTTATTTTAAAAATAAATAAATTACTATTCTAGTTCAAAACTAGTTCATTTCGATAAAAATCTATTTTTATCTTTTCAAATATGGAGTTTTTCATCCCAATTCTTTCTAAATCATTTCTTATGATTTTACACAAATTATTGATATTTTTAATAATTTTATCAAGGCCTGTACAATCGATCTCCATCCACGGCCATCAAACTGCCCTTATAGCGACCTTTTCCAAATTTGATTTGGACATAATACCAAATCCAACTGTTAGATTTCTAATTTCTAATATTCGTTAGAAAGCTATTTTCGATACGAACCCAACGGTTCCGGTTTTAGGAGAATCCGACGGCCGGATCTCCCGTAATATCCGTTCGAAGTCAATGGTCGAAATTCGCGAACTGCCGCGGCGCGGCGCGTTCTATTCAGGCCATTATATTATATGTATAATATATACTTCGTCGATTTCCTTTTAAAACGTGCTTTATAAATCGTTTTAAATTCATTTTCAAATCGATTTCAATTCAAATTGATTTCTAATTCAATTTCAGTTCGTTTTCAATTCAATTCAATTCGAATTCGTTTTCTATTCAATTCAATTCGAATTCGTTTTCTATTTAATTCAATTCGAATTCGTTTTCTATTTAATTCAATTCGAATTCGTTTTCTATTCAATTTCAGTTCGAATTTCAATTTTATTTTCAAAATATCAGATTTTGAAATCACTTTCGATATTCATTATAAAATGAATAAAATCGATATAAATATCGTTCACGTCAAAATGGCGTCAATCTAATCAACACGGCTTCATATATTCATATTTTCAAATATTCTATTTCGAATATTTCTATTTCAAATATTTCTTTTCAAATATTCCTTTTTCAAATATTCTATTTTCAAATATGGAATGAGGCCCAATCAATTACCATATAATGTTAATTGTATGGGTTTTCTACAACACATGTCTACAATAACAACGATGAATAATCAACCATCATCCAAAGTGCATTCTACACTGTATAAGCATCAAATATAAATATTCAACGCTTATAACAGTTTGTCAATCAATCAATCGACATACAACTAATTATTGGGATTAGTGTATGTCATATATCACCCCAATACCCGTGTGGGGTTTCAAACAAATCAAACACAGATTTTATTTGTGCAGTTGGGCGAAGTTTAAAATTTATCGTCCCAATCAATATCAATCAAATGTGTGTATATAAACAAACCGTCCGGTTTGTTTATTTTTATTTCATTTCATATATACGTTAAAAATTCTATTTTTAACTATAAAATATTTTTAACTACTATAAATATTTTATTTCATTACACATCACATCACACAATCAACTACACATCAAATCAAACAAACAAGCATACAAGCCGTCCATGGTCTGTGGACGATGGGTGTCGGGTGCTACTAAACACCGTCTGCATCCTAGTATATTTATATATATATATATAACTAGAAAATTAAATTAAAGAGTGAGAAATTCTCACCGATAGCTAATCCAATGCCACGACTCTTCTTGGGTAGAAATCTTTTCTGTTCTTGCCTCTTGTCACTTTCGTTGCCCGTATTCTCTACATATATAAAAATCACATTTTTACTTCGCTATTCAATATATAAAAATCGAATTTTTACTTCGCTATTCAATATATAAAAATCGAATTTTTACTTTGCTATTCAATATATAAAAATCGAATTTTTACTTTGCTATTCAATATATAAAAATCGAATTTTTACTTTGCTATTCAATATATAAAATCGAATTTTTACTTCGCTATTCAATATATAAAAATCGAATTTTTACTTCGCTACTCAATATATAAAAATCGAATTTTTACTTCGCTATTCAATATATAAAAATCGATTTTTTACTTCGCTATTCAATATATACAAATTGAATTTTTAATCCGCTGCTATATAGATAAAAATTCTATTTTTACACGCTTAAAATCACAACCTTCCTTAGCTAAAAATCTAAACTTTCTATGCTAAAAAATCAAACCTTTCTACGCTTAAACACCAAAAATCAAACCTTTCTGTTACCTAAAAAAAAATTCTTCATTTTCTACAATAAAAATCTAATTTTTATCTACAATAAAATCTAACTTTTATTATGCTATATATTTTTAAAACTGATTATCTTTACTATGTAAAATATAAAATATAAAATAAAAACTGATTTTCTTAAACTAAAAGAAATAAAGAAAAATAAAAATATAAGCTTACAGTTATCGGAGGAGGAGGGGTTCGAAGGCGGGTTCGCTGTTTGAGGAGGAGTGCGAGGTTTTACGTCATAGAAAGGGGAGAGAGAGGCTACAGGGTTGAGGAGGTGCAGGGGAGTGCGGCGCGGTGCGCGAGGGGGGGCGTCGGATCTGGAGGCTAGGGTTTTTCGTCGATCGTGGGGTGAGCGGGTCTCGATCGAGGAAGGGGTGCGAGGTTCGATTTGGGAGGGGGCGACGAGGAGGGGCTGACCGCCGGAGGAGAGGCGGCGCGTGCGATGGGCGGTGGCCAGGTGGCGGTGGCGATAGCCGCCATCGATTTGAGGAGCACCGCACTCTTTTTTTTCGATTTTAAAATGAACGTTGACCAGAAAAGAGTAAGGGAGGAAAGGTAGTTTTTATATAAATATATATTAATTTATTATTTTAAATTTCCTAAAAGCAGCTTTTTATTTTCAACTCGAAATCAAGTCCACCGACCGTCGTCCATAGCTAATTACCCCCATTCTGAGCACAATGGGATATGTATCGTAAGCTTATTTGATCGTTTCGATCAGTTTCCGTCAAAATCAACATATAACTCTATATATTGAATTTGAATGCGCATTTCAATTTACTGGGTCCCATACTAACTCGAAAAATTCCAGAAAAATATTTTCAAGCTTCGTTTTGACGATACGGTCTTAACAAAACTAATTTCATCGAATTCTGAGACCGTTTGAAAAATGGTCATTTTCCAGTCGATTAAAATCAACTAAAACTGGTCAAACACGTTTTCCTTTGCCACGCTCACATATTGAATCGAAAAATTATGAAATTTGGAATCTAGCGATAACTTTACATCACGGATCCAAAAAAAGTGGTTTCGTCGAAATTCGAGGTCGTTTGCAAAATTCCCATTTTTAAGGGCCTGAATTCCATAGCGACTATTCAGAATTTTCAACTGGACATATCTTTTGATTCCCGCTATGAAATCTCGATTTTTCGGATTCGTTGGAAAGATATTCTCAAATAGATTACATTATTTTTGGTTTCACTAAATTCCGGTTTATTTTGCACCCGGTACATTCATTTGAATTTTGAAATCGAATTATCGAACTACCGCGCCATTTTCAATTCCTTTTATAATTTAAAATAAATATTTATATTCTAACGACGATCTATATAATATATATTCGTTCGAATTCTATTAAAAATAAATTTCTCGTCGTTATTATTTAAAATAATTCATTTTAAATAATCAAAATTCGCTAAAATTGCCAAAATAAAAAATTTAAACTGGCCCAGATTTTCGGGTTGTTACAATCTCCCCCACTTAAAACTTTTCGTCCCCGAAAAGGAACGAAGTCGAAAGTGGTTTGATCAATCAACTCTACGTTCGATATGGCTTCCATTCTCCAACTTTTCAGTTTCTGAGAATTTTCAAAAATTTCAAAAATTTGTCTAACACCCGGAATTTTCGAAAAATTTCGCCATAACCTCCCCTGCACCGGGAGCCACGGGAAAATCCCGAAATTTCCATATAGGCCTTCTGATCTCAAAAAGAAAAAGAAAAAGCCAAGCGGCTAGCCAATAGGCTCATAAAATCATCATCACCCAAACAAAACAGTAAATTATAGTAAACATGTACCTATTTGTCGGGTAAACAAATTTTATTCTTCGGCTCTAGCCTCCTTGCTATGACCTGTTCAATGTAAGTACATGTATATGCAAGCAAATGCGACCAATTTTCAATATAATTAAATATTTGGTTCAATTAGGCTAAATGGTTAAAAATTATCAAACAAATAAACAAACAACATAAACATCAATCAATTAGTGAATTAACGTTTCAAATTCATAATTTTGATACATATACAAAAAATCATG
This sequence comes from Allium sativum, assembly GCA_030737875.1. Lineage (NCBI taxonomy): Eukaryota > Viridiplantae > Streptophyta > Magnoliopsida > Asparagales > Amaryllidaceae > Allium > Allium sativum. Next base: position 190,050,857 of record CM060925.1, on the reverse strand, counting down.
TTTTTGATGCCAAATCACAACAATAAACCTATCTATATAAGTTTTGGTTCTCACACCAGTCTAATGGAAATATATAGATATCACAACTTCGAAACACGAACATAAGTTCTGATGATGATCGATCAATCATCAGAACCATCTCCGGGTGTCTAGAATGTGATTCTATATCTATCCAGTATATTAAAATTTCAAATACACGTTTGCAAGGCGTATATGCAAAATATTTATATACTGGACTGTCCAAATCAATATAAACTAAATAATCAAATACGAATAATTGATTTTAAATTTTCAAAACAAAATTGGTTTTCATTTTTTTATTTTAAAAATTTACTCTTCACACTCGTTCTAGGATACTACTGATCCCATCTCTAACGAGTCATTCTCATTGGATATTACTAATCCAATTATCTGATGAATTCTTTCGTATGGTTCTAATGTGCCTTGTTCTCTGAGCTTTGTAAACCAAAGCTCTGATACCACGATGAAACGACCCGAACTTCCCCGGTCTCCGAAGAGAAAGAGAAAGAGCGAATTGTTTTGAGAACACGACAAAAACAGAACACATACAAAAGAACATTTCATTGTACATTACAACAATGCATCAGATTACAAGAATATACAGAGTATAAATGAATATTACACAGAAATATCAGAGATTTAAATTACATTTAAATACATAGCAGCGGAAAATAATACAATACACAACTAGAAGAGATATACGGATACAAAGCTTTCCGGATATCATTCCAGCTGTAAACCAGGATCCTGTGAATATAAATCTGCAAAACCAAAACTACTAGCTGCCCGTGCCAAAGTAAGGGCACCCAGAGTTTAGGTTAAAACAATAAACTCCAGGTCAGTCATGGGACTGGTGTGAAAACTAAAACAGTTATTAATCTTTATTTTAAAGTTAGGTAAATCAAGGGACCACGCCGCTAACACGGAACGGGTTTCCTCCCAAGAATACCAGTGCATCAAACAAACAGCGCAATGCTAAATAAAGAAGAATGAAGCTATTATAAGACCCAGGTCCTATCACACAATGCAACGCAAGCCGGGGGATAGGGTTTTCCCTTATAATAGCCAAACATGCTTAGTACGTTTAAAAAAACAAATCATTTGATACTATTATAAGTGTATAATGTATAAAACAATTTCAAATCATAAGTATCAATCATAGGTGGCATGGGTACCATATATCATGTCGCCATACTAGGATCTACAAATAAAACCGCAAATGTCACGTATTTGAAAATTGGATTTCCATCTATGAACCGAGGCAAAAGATAGTCCTCAACCGATTCGAGACTCTCTAGCCCGAGCCTCAGGCAAGTACTCAGTCAAGCCTTTAGATCGTCAGGGCCGGTCCACCGATGTGGATTAAAATGCCTGAACACTGCGTTTCCCCGCCCTTTGGGGCGTAAATGAGCCAACGAATGGCTCCATTGGACCCGGATCGTCCGATCTAACCGAGGCGCCTCGCAACAGCAACAACCACACAGGTGAAAAGTGTAACACCCCACCTCCGCTAGGGTCACTCACAAAGGGAATGCACTAGTTTTGGAGGGGTATTATCGAGATAACATCATAGAATTATCACAAGACAGTACATAAATAAATAAATAAGTAAACAACGGAAGAATTTATGTGCAAAACAGAACTTCATTTTATTCCAAAGTAAACCATGTCTCTTACAAACATTTCAAATAACAACTTCATTACAACTGTGTTGTAATAATAGCCAAAGAAGCAATAACTTAAAACAAAAAATCAGCTTATTCCCCAAGTGCAGTATAAAGAAGCAGCCATAGCAAACCGTACGTGCTGAGCCAAAGCAAGTGATGTCCAAGCTAAGAGCTAGTGTTTCCTCCCTGAGAATCTGGGGGGGGGGGGAAACGAAAGAAAAAGAGGCGAAAGGAAAAGGGTCAGTCATAAAGACTGAGTAAGTTCTAGTGACTTTCAGTGTAAAGACGGTTAAAACATCATGTCATGTATGAACTGGAACTAAACTTGAGAATGGTGTCAAGGTGGACAAGATAGACTAAGGTGATCATGATAAGTCAAGACAAGTCAAATAAAGCAACACATGTTCAAGATTCGTTGCATCGACCGTACTAGTATACTAAGCCCATGTCACTAGTTAATCACGAAATAAATCCCACGGCCCAATATCATGAAATGACCCTGAAACGGGGTCTGACCCAAGTACGGGGTCCTACGGAGCGATTGTCTAGTCGATCGGCTCCCTACAAGTTCTAGCTCGTCAAGTGTCCGTGTCATACGGCTAATCACGAATGTAGTCACCTGTGCTGGGTCCACCTTCGGGTGTATCAGCCCTAGGGTGTCAACCCCTGACACGATTCAAGATGCACAGATAAATCTACGGATACCCAGTGTCTGCCCCGGAATACGTGCACGACCGTAGTCCACCGAACCCACACTGGCGTACCCCACTGCCGTCGTTCACCTCTTACAATCAGCCCAGTAATCGTGCCCCACCCGGCCTAGCCCCAGGGTACCTTGATACATCTAGAGGGTTACTGCTGAAAAGGGTCGTGTCTAGGGTTTTGCCTACAGATTAGGTCATGTAATTCGTGACCTAACCCGCCTAACCGATTAAGTCATGTAATTCGTGACTTAATCCTTTTCCAGTCTAGTCATGTCAAGATGGTTAAGTATGTCATTTAAATTCGTGACTTAACCCGCCTACGTGTCATGTCAAGTTGGCTAAGTGTTGTTGTTTCAAGTTCATAACTTAGCCCTACAAATCATGTTCAAGTTGGTTAAGTTGTCTTTTCATGTTCATGACTTAACCCTAATTGGCATTAATTGATTCGTAATGCACCGAACCACTCACATCGGATCCTATTGTTCGTAGCCACTGGATTTGCCGGGCGGTTCTGGGCAGGTTTACGCTACGAACTCAACCCAACCTCGGGTTTCAAGCGCGATGTGACCAACTACCCACATTGGATCTTATTGTTTGTAGAAACTGGATTTGCCGGGCGGTTCCGGGCAGATTTACGCTACAAACTCAACCCAACCTCGAGTTGGCCACTTTCTTGTTTTCTAAAGTCATGCCCATGTTCTTATCAGATTCGTGCTATTTTCATAGCATGTTCATATAAATTTTATGTCCAACTAAGGCATGTTTCAAGTCAAGTTATGGCATGTTCAAGTCAAGTTTTCGTGCCATATTTCATGTTCTACTTATGCCAAATTTCACGGTTTATGATTATAATCAATTCAAGTTTTGCCTATTCTACCCAATCGTATCCCCAACGTATAAAAACGTACTTCGTTCGCAAGCATAAACAATTCAAGAGATAAAGGGGAATAACACCAAACATGTGATAGACATATGTGACAATTCCAACATCACTTGCATAATAAACAGGCTATAACATATCACATGGTTTCAATACTAAAATGATGATAACTTGGCATAATAATGGTTCCAACTTGGTTTAACATGATGATTTCAACTTTACATCATAGGCATAATAATCCTTGCGGGCATAATAATCAATTTATTACAAACATGAAACATTAAAGGCATGGTAATTCTAATAGGCATAGTGGATTCCAATTTAGCATTTTTAACATAATGATTCTCATCTAGCATTATAAACATAATGATTCCAACTTTTCCTCATAACCTAGCAATTCCCAATTTGTCCTTAACATGATATGTATATTAACATCACAGGCATAGTTTCATTAATATTATAGACATGGTTTAATTAGCATCATAGGCATGGTTTAATCAACATGAGGATTTCAATGAACATAATGATTCCATGGACATGTATTTGTTCAACTTGCAATAAAATTAAGCCCAAGTGATTCATAACAACATCAACATCATGATAAGTTTAACTTGCAACATTAACATAGCAATATTCCCAAATTTTGATTCAAAGTTAAACAATATAAACATTATAAACATGGATTAATAATAGTTATTAAATCTGGTTTCAATTCATAGCATGTCCATGTTATTTTAGCGTTTTTGCCTAAAAAGTGACATAGTACTTACAATATGAAGCAAGCAATCCAAATCAAAACTTTAAATCAAATAGCCCCAAATCCGTTGTCTAAAGCGTCGTAGTTGTTGTAGCTTCTAGTTGTAGCCTTCAAGAATCATCCTTCGTCTTCTTTAATTTTATTCTTTGTATTTTTAATTTAGAGTTCTAGGTTTAATGGCGGCTGCATGAGACTAAAATGAAATAGTATGATTTAAGCTAGGTCTTAGGGTCTTTTTATAGTGTTTAGGATTAGTCTTAGCCATAGGATAAACCCTAGGATAGATCTGAGCCATCTAAAATCGTCACAAGCCCCCAAAACAAGACCCAGTAGCCAAAACAGGTGCACCAGACCGACCTGGCCGACCAGGGGGGTCGACCCAGGGGTCGACACCCATGTCGACCCCCTGGAGGGGGGGGTCGACCCCCCTGGTCGGCCAGGTCGGTCTGGTGCACCTGTTTTGGCTCTTGGGTCTTGTTTTGGGGGCTTTTGATGATTTTAGATGGCTCAGATCTATCCTAGGGTTTATCCTATGGCTAAGACTAATCCTAAACACTATAAAAAGACCCTAAGACCTAGCTTAAATCATACTATTTCATTTTAGCCTCTTGCAGCCGCCATTAAACCTAGAACTCTAAATTAAAAATACAAAGAATAAAATTAAAGAAGACGAAGGATGATTCTTGAAGGCTACAACTTGAAGCTACAACAACTACGACGCTTTAGACAACGGATTTGGGGCTATTTGATTTAAAGTTTTGATTTGGATTGCTTGCTTCATATTGTAAGTTCTATGTCACTTTTTAGGCAAAAACGCTAAAATAACATGGACATGCTATGAATTGAAACCGGATTTAAGAACTATTATTAATCCATGTTTATAATGTTTATATTGTTTAACTTTGAATCAAAATTTGGGAATATTGCTATGTTAATGTTGCAAGTTAAACTTATCATGATGTTGATGTTGTTATGAATCACTTGGGCTTAATTTTATTGCAAGTTGAACAAATACATGTCCATGGAATCATTATGTTCATTGAAATCCTCATGTTGATTAAACCATGCCTATGATGCTAATTAAACCATGTCTATAATATTAATGAAACTATGCCTGTGATGTTAATATACCTATCATGTTAAGGACAAATTGGGAATTGCTAGGTTATGAGGAAAAGTTGGAATCATTATGTTTATAATGCTAGATGAGAATCATTATGTTAAAAATGCTAAATTGGAATCCACTATGCCTATTAGAATTACCATGCCTTTAATGTTTCATGTTTGTAATAAAATGATTATTATGCCCGCAAGGATTATTATGCCTATGATGTAAAGTTGAAATCATCATGTTAAACCAAGTTGGAACCATTATTATGCCAAGTTATCATCATGTTAGTATTGAAACCATGTGATATGTTATAGCCTGTTTATTATGCAAGTGATGTTGGAATTGTCACATATGTCTATCACATGTTTGGTGTTATTCCCCTTTATCTCTTGAATTGTTTATGCTTGCGAACGAAGTACGTTTTTATACGTTGGGGATACGATTGGGTAGAATAGGCAAAACTTGAATTGATTATAATCATAAACCGTGAAATTTGGCATAAGTAGAACATGAAATATGGCACGAAAACTTGACTTGAACATGCCATAACTTGACTTGAAACATGCCTTAGTTGGACATAAAATTTATATGAACATGCTATGAAAATAGCACGAATCTGATAAGAACATGGGCATGACTTTAGAAAACAAGAAAGTGGCCAACTCGAGGTTGGGTTGAGTTTGTAGTGTAAATCTGCCCGGAACCGCCCGACAAATCCAGTTGCTACAAACAATAAGATCCAATGTGGGTAGTTGGTCACATCGCGCTTGAAACCCGAGGTTGGGTTGAGTTCGTAGCGTAAACCTGCCCGGAACCGCCCGGCAAATCCAGTGGCTACGAACAATAGGATCCAATGTGAGTGGTTCGGTGCATTACGAATCAATTAATGGCAATTACGGTTAAGTCATGAACATGAAAAGACAACTTAACCAACTTGAACATGATTTGTAGGGCTAAGTTATGAACTTGAAACGACAACACTTAGCCAACTTGACATGACACGTAGGCGGGTTAAGTCACGAATTTAAATGACATACTTAACCATCTTGACATGACTAGACTGGAAAAGGATTAAGTCACGAATTATATGACTTAATCGGTTAGGCGGGTTAGGTCACGAATTACATGACCTAATCTGTAGGCAAAACCCTAGACACGACCCTTTTCAGCAGTAACCCTCTAGATGTATCAAGGTACCCTGGGGCTAGGCCGGGTGGGGCACGATTACTGGGCTGATTGTAAGAGGTGAACGACGGCAGTGGGGTACGCCAGTGTGGGTTCGGTGGACTACGGTCGTGCAAGTATTCCGGGGCAGACACTGGGTATCCGTAGATTTATCTGTGCATCTTGAATCGTGTCAGGGGTTGACACCCTAGGGCTGATACACCCGAAGGTGGACCCAGCACAGGTGACTACATTCGTGATTAGCCGTATGACACGGACACTTGACGAGCTAGAACTTGTAGGGAGCCGATCGACTAGACAATCGCTCCGTAGGACCCCGTACTTGGGTCAGACCCCGTTTCAGGGTCATTTCATGATATTGGGCCGTGGGATTTATTTCGTGATTAACTAGTGACATGGGCTTAGTATACTAGTACGGTCGATGCAACGAATCTTGAACATGTGTTGCTTTATTTGACTTGTCTTGACTTATCATGATCACCTTAGTCTATCTTGTCCACCTTGACACCATTCTCAAGTTTAGTTCCAGTTCATACATGACATGATGTTTTAACCGTCTTTACACTGAAAGTCACTAGAACTTACTCAGTCTTTATGACTGACCCTTTTCCTTTCGCCTCTTTTTCTTTCGTTCCCCCCCCCCAAGGTTCTCAGGGAGGAAACACTAGCTCTTAGCTTGGACATCACTTGCTTTGGCTCAGCACGTACGATTTGCTATGGCTGCTTCTTTTTACTGCACTTGGGGAATAAGCTGATTTTCTGTTTTAAGTTATTGCTTCTTTGGCTATTATTACAACACAGTTGTAATGAAGTTGTTATTTGAAATGTTTGTAAGAGACATGGTTTACTTTGGAACAAAATGAAGTTCTGTTTTGCACATAAATTCTTCCGCTGTTTACTTAATTATTTATTTATGTACTGTCTTGTGATAATTCTGTGATGTTATCTCGATAATACCCCTCCAAAACTAGTGCATTCCCTTTGTGAGTGACCCTAGCGGAGGTGGGGTGTTACATTTGGTATCGGAGCAGAAGGTTACCAAGACTGGGCAAAAGTTTTGAAAACCTTTTGAATTTCTTTTTTCAAAGCCATTTACAAAGAAGCACTTTTCAAGAAAAGTTGGTTTATTTTAAAAAGGCTATTCCCCAAAAAGCCATTAGCACAATCTTTGTTTCCTCGTTTGAATCTTTTCCTTTTTCGTTTTCAGCTTATCATGGCCGACGATCTTAATCTTCCCGAGGGTGTCAATATACCCACTTGGTTCCGTCGTTTCCTCGAGGCTCGGGCTAATATGGCAGGCCCTGCCAATCCTCCTCCTCATCCTCCTCAACCTCCGCGAGAAACTGCTTTTTCAAAGATATGCAAGGACTTTAAGGCCATGGGCGAAAAGGATTTCCTAGGTACTAAGACTTTTGTTGAGGCACGGAATTGGTTGAAGGAAACCGAAGACTTGTTTGTTACCTTTGAGGTAGAGGACAATAGGAAAGTACAGTTCGCGGCGTGGCTCATGAAAGAGGAAGCTTCTTATTGGTGGGAAGTCACCAACGCTACTAGGCCCATTCAGACTTGGGCGGACTTTAGAGGGAGATTTGGGCTTAAGTTCTTGTCATCGGCAGAGGAGAGTATCCAAATGGAACGGTTTCTGGCCCTTAAACAAGGAAATATGACAGTTAAAGAATACGTGAACCGTTTCAATCAGCTTGCTCGCTTCGGATTGGAGTTAGTCAACACTCCTCAGAAAAAGGTGCTACGTTTTGCACGAGGCTTGAACGAGCCACTACATGGTTTGGCCATGACTCATGTGCCCATGGGGGCGACCTTTGAAAGCTTGGTGGATATGGCCCTACTGTATGAGGAAGATAAGAAGGGCAAGAAAGAGGTCAAGCCCAACGATTCTCAGAATAAGAAGGTAGACCCCGAGAAAGGAGGCAAGAACGACAACTCACGTGATAAAAGGAAATGCAATTTCTATGGTACGGAAGGGCACATAGCCATGGATTGTAGAAAGAGGAAGAGAAAGCAAGGTGAATGTTTTCATTGTGGGGAGACTGGACACATCAGCAAGGACTGCCCTAAGAAGCAGACCGGACCTTCTGGGGGTACATCTTTAACTTCTTTTTCTAGATGCTTTGTTTTATCTTGTTATCTCCTCGATCCTATCTTGAGAACCATAGGTAGAATCTTTTTGGATGTAAACATGTAATTGAAACATGTTATGATTGCGAAATGGTTGCAAGTGGTCGCAAGTGGTTGCTCGTGGATGCATGAATACACATTAGGCACTAGATCGGCTCAGTCACAGTTTCATACTTGCATATGCATGAGTGTTTATTTTGGAAACTTGGCTGTGCTATCATTTGGTTGTTGCATATGATTGAATGTTTGTGCACTCATGTATAAATTATGAATTATAATAGGAAAATTTTTGCATACATATTGGATTCATTTCACTAAACATATTTTGCATTTAGAAGATCAATCAGGCCTGATCATTAACATTAGCTAAGGAACATATACACACACTCTTTGCATGTGTTCATAAAACATTAGAAGTCTTTTAAGGACCATGGTCGCTTGTGGATGATGTTTTGAGTAGATGGATGATGGATGGTAGGATGCGTTCTTCCTAACTTGGAGATTTCGGGGACGAAATCCTTAAAGGAGGGGAGAATGTAACAACCCGAATTTTAACAACGTGTTAAGACAAGAATCAAGTCAGAATTAAATTATAAAATCTGAATCAGGATAAACGGGTTGCGCCATTGCATTCATCTCGGAAAAATACGCGAAATAGAGTCCGAAATTTCGTAAATCGGAGTCCGTATGACCCAGTTAAGGCCCAACGAAGTTTCACGAAAATTCAAATCCGAAAACAGATTTGAAATTCAGCCCAGAAAGAGAAGGCGGGAAAATTCCCGCCAGACACACAGGGTGTTACAAAAAGTATATAAATGTCAGGGCTGGTAGGTCACTGACAACACCCTAGCTAGAAAGAAACGCATGCCCTCCCTGAGGTCCGTCTCCCGTTTTTGGTTCACAACCGGGGTGTGAGGCTCGCGAATTCACGTTACACAAAGCTGTGCCACACAGGCTGTGCTTTGATCATCACCACAAGACTCTGCTTTTCAACAGAAGCCTCGATCAATTGCATCTTAGCATGCCACACAGGCAAACCACTCTTTGCAACCGATATCAGTCACACAGAATGAAATCCAATGTCAGACACACAGTCCATTTACAAGTCCGTTCTGGGTCTGAACGAAACCGGAGGCACTTTCCTCGCATATCCATCGATCTCCAAGCACATCTGGACGACCACCGATTGATTCCCTCATCTTGGGTGTACAGCCCAATCAAGATCATCAGTAATCACCCAAACGATGTGAAGACTTCCGGTCTTCAACCACCGTCTTCATCTTCGACTTATCGTCGTATTAGTTATTCAGAATGGGATAAACCCGGTCTTTCCGAATAACTCGCGTATATTTTAAATAAGTGTTACACAAACACAACATACGCCTCATTCCAATTCATCAGTCACTAACCGTAAATTAATCAAGAGAATAATTTCCCAAATATTAACCCCGAAGGCTGAAACCAACATCAGATCAATATCCAGAAAACCATTCTGCTTGGCTAACCGACAGTTAGTTTCTAAATTTCACATTCATAGGGAAAGGTTCCCATTAATTTTATCCAAGATAAATTCCTTGAATTTATTTCTTTAATCTTCTTTGAATATCAATTCAAACTAGTCGGGAGTTCGAACCACACCGAAGTAATCATTTATTTTAATTTCCCAATCCCAACCTATTCATCCCATGAAGTAAAACTGGTTATACTTCATATCTAACACCACGGTGTTATCGGTAAATTCAATTACCATTTCACGTTCAAATCTAGTTAAAGATTTAACTATCGCCTGGAGCAAAACTGGTGATACTCCATTCTAACACCTTTTCAATCTAATTAAAGATTCATTAAAACTCCACTTAGTTTTAATCTGTGACTGGGTTAAAGAATCAGTGTCATTGAAAACACGGTTCACGATAAACCCAAAATCACATTCCATTAATTACCGGGTTAAAGAACGAGTGTTATTTAAAACACTGTCCACGATAAACCCAAAAATCAATATCAATTCAATTCCAATTAAATATTATTTAATTGGTACACTTCATTAAATCTAAATAAAAAGATTTAATCTTTTCTCAACTGGGTTCAAGAACAGTGTTAGTCAAGACACCATTCACGACAAACCCAAATCACATTTGATATTAAATATAAGGCTCTGAATAGAAAATATATCGGCTTATATTCAATATCAAATTCTACGACCAACAGATATCGTATTGGAAATAACGATATATATATCTATATCTTTCAAATTTCCATAACAACATCTGTATAATCACGAAATCCAACATCGAAATATTCCGAAGACAATTTCGATTCAAATCCATTCCAATGCAATTATTGGAAGTTCTGGTTATTTTAAAAACCATTTCTAATCCAATTTATTTATTTTAAAAATAAATAAATTACTATTCTAGTTCAAAACTAGTTCATTTCGATAAAAATCTATTTTTATCTTTTCAAATATGGAGTTTTTCATCCCAATTCTTTCTAAATCATTTCTTATGATTTTACACAAATTATTGATATTTTTAATAATTTTATCAAGGCCGGTACAGTCGATTTCCATCCACGGCCATCGAACTGCACTTATAGCGATCTTTTCCAAATTTGATTTGGACATAATACCAAACCCAACCGTTAGATTTCTAATTTCTATTATTCGTTAGAAATCTCTTTTCGATACGAACCCAATGGTTCCGGTTTTAGGAGAATCCGACGGCCGGATCTCCCGTAATATCCGTTCGAAGTCAATGGTCGAAATTCGCGAACTGCCGCGGCGCGTTCTATTCAAGCCATTATATTATATGTATAATATATACTTCGTCGATTTCCTTTTAAAACGTGCTTTATAAATCGTTTTAAATTCATTTTCAAATCGATTTCAATTCAAATTAATTTCTAATTCAATTTCAGTTCGTTTTCAATTCAATTTAATTCGAATTCGTTTTCTATTCAATTCAATTCGAATTCGTTTTCTATTTAATTCAATTCGAATTCGTTTTCTATTTAATTCAATTCGAATTCGTTTTCTATTTAATTTCAGTTCGAATTTCAATATTTTTTTCAAAATATCAGATTTTTAAATCACTTTCGATATTCATTATAAAATGAATAAAATCGATATAAATATCGTTCACGTCAAAATGGCGTCAATCTAATCAACACGGCTTTATATATTCATATTTTCAAATATTCTATTTCAAATAATTCTATTTCAAATATTTCTTTTCAAATATTCCTTTTTCAAATATTTTATTTTCAAATATGGAATGAGGCCCAATCAATTACCATATAATGTTAATTGTATGGGTTTTCTACAACACATGTCTACAATAACAACGATGAATAATCAATCATCATCCAAAGTGCATTCTACACTGTATAAGCATCAAATATAGATATTCAACGCTTATAACAGTCTGTCAATCAATCGATCGACATACAACTAATTATTGGGATTAGTGTATGTCATATATCACCCCAATACCCGTGTAGGGTTTCAAACAAATCAAACACAGATTTTATTTGTGCAGTTGGGCGAAGTGTAAAATTTATCGTCCCAATCAATATCAGTCAAATATGTGTATATAAACAAACCGTCCGGTTTGTTTATTTTTATTTCATTTCATATATACGTTAAAAATTCTATTTTTAACTATAAAATATTTTTAACTACTATAAATATTTTATTTCATTACACATCACATCACACAATCAACTACACATCAAATCAAACAAACAAGCATACAAGCCATCCATGGTCTGTGGACGACGGGTGTCGGGTGCTACTAAACACCGTCTGCATCCTAGTATATTTATATATATATATATATATAACTAGAAAATTAAATTAAAGAGTGAGAAATTCTCGCCGATAGCTAATCCAATGCCACGACTTTTCTTGGGTAGAAATCTTTGTTGTTCTTGCCTCTTGTCACTTTCGTTGCCCGTATTCTCTACATATATAAAAATCACATTTTTGCTTCGCTATTCAATATATAAAAATCGAATTTTTACTTCGCTATTCAATATATAAAAATCGAATTTTTACTTTGCTATTCAATATATAAAAATCAAATTTTTACTTCGCTATTCAATATATAAAAATCGAATTTTTACTTCGCTATTCAATATATAAAAATCGAATTTTTACTTCGCTATTCAATATATAAAAATCGAATTTTTACTTCGCTATTCAATATATAAAAATCGAATTTTTACTTTGCTATTCAATATATAAAAATCGAATTTTTACTTCTCTATTCAATATATAAAAATCGAATTTTTAATCCGCTGCTATATAGATAAAAATTCTATTTTTACACGCTTAAAATCACAACCTTCCTTAGCTAAAAATCTAAACTTTCTATGCTCAAAAATCAAACCTTCCTACGCTTAAAAAAAATCAAACCTTTCTATTACCTAAAAAAAATTCTTCATTTTCTACAATAAAAATCTAATTTTTATCTACAATAAAATCTAACTTTTATTATGCTATATATTTTTAAAACTGATTATCTTTACTATGTAAAATATAAAATATAAAATAAAAACTGATTTTCTTAAACTAAAAGAACTAAAGAAAAATAAAAATATAAGCTTACAGTTATCGGAGGAGGAGGGGTTCGAAGGCGGGTTCGCTCTTTGAGGAGGAGTGCGAGGTTTTACGTCATAGAAAGGGGAGAGAGAGGCGACAGGGTTGAGGAGGTGCAGGGGAGTGCGGCGCGGTGCGCGAGGGGGGGCGTCGGATCTGGCGGCTAGGGTTTTTCGTCGATCGTGGGGTGAGCAGGTCTCGATCGAGGAAGGGGTGCGAGGTTCGATTTGGGAGGGGGCGACGAGGAGGGGCTGACCGCCGGAGGAGAGGCGGCGCGTGCGATGGGCGGTGGCCAGGTGGCGATAGCCGCCATCGATTTGAGGAGCGCCCCCCTCTTTTTTTTGATTTTAAAATGAACGTTGACCAGAGAAGAGTAAGGGAGGAGATGTAGTTTTTATATAAATATATATTAATTTATTATTTTAAATTTCCTAAAAGCAGCTTTTTATTTTCAACTCGAAATCAAGTCCACCGACTGTCGTCCATAGCTAATTACCCCCATTCTGAGCACAATGGGATATGTATCGTAAGCTGATTTGATCGTTTCGATCAGTTTCCGTCAAAATCAACATATAACTCTATATATTGAATTTGAACGCGCATTTCAATTTACTGGGGTCCCATACTAACTCGAAAAATTCCAGAAAAATATTTTCTAGCTTCGTATTGACGATACGGTCTTAACAAAACTAATTTCATCGAATTCTGAGACCGTTTGAAAAATGGTCATTTTCCAGTCGATTAAAATCAACTGAAACTGGTCAAATGCGTTTTCCTTTGCCACACTCACATATTGAATCGAAAAATTATGAAATTTGGAATCTAGCAATAACTTTACATCACGGATCCAACAAAAGTGATTTCATCGAAATCCGAGGTCATTTGCAAAATTCCCATTTTTAAGGGCCTGAATTCCATAGCGACTATTCAGAATTTTCAACTGGACATATCTTTTGATTCCCACTATGAAATCTCGATTTTTCGGATTCGTTGGAAAGATATTCTCAAATAGATTCCATTATTTTTGGTTTCACTAAAATCCGGCTTATTTTGCACTCGGTACGTTCATTTGAATTTTGAAATCGAATTATCGAACTACCGCGCCATTTTCAATTCCTTTTATAATTTAAAATAAATATTTATATTCTAACGACGATCTATATAATATATATTCGTTCGAATTCTATTCAAAATAAATTTCTCGTCGTTATTATTTAAAATAATTCATTTTAAATAATCAAAATTCGCTAAAATTGCCAAAATAAAAATTTTAAACTGGCCCAGATTTTCGGGTTGTTACATCTTCATTTACTTTGAATGTCACATTGTCAAACCTATCAAATCACAAATTGATTTTCCCAATACTATTGGTATAAAGCTAAGAGAAATGAATTCCTCCGCCACCAAACATAGTTTGAAGAGATCAATCATATGATCTGTTAGGTATACTCTCTCAGACATTCGTCCATACAAGTTGTCCTGGGACTGGACAAACCGAAGGCACTATCCTGTAATCCATCTTAGGCAATTTCTACCTAGGATTGACAGAGTAGCCCTTGCATAAACTCCATCTTCAATGGTCTTCAATAACCTCCGACTCAAAAACGTATATCGAATCGAAGTGGAATTTAGATTCCGGTTTCTTCGAAACGAATAACGAAATGGTCTAGATTTGATAGTTGGTGATTTAACTATCAAATAAAATAAATGGATTTATTTCCATTGGATCTGCTAAGTCTTAGTTCCATATTCTTATATTCAAATATTAACTTTGTATACATATTGATTTGAAAACTTAGTTATTAACAAAACTCTTATTATCAATCTTCTGTGATAATCTCGTTCTTGAATATCAGTTTCATGGTTGAAGACGATATTCAATTCTAACACTCGTTTTGAATACAGACTAATACGATCTATTGGATAATAATAAAATCATTCGAGTTGGGATATTTTAATTATCTCTCAGACCTTGAGTCGAAATCCATCTTATCGGCAAGATTCGTAGAAGTTCGATATTCAAAATATTCGACAAACCAGCATTTCGTAAATCCATTTGATTTCCACACCATAACCCAATTTCAAGAAAACATCGTTGTTTTGAACCATTGATCAAGTTAAATATTAAATCAGAAATTTAATCCAATTAATCGATTTGATTTCCTTTTCTTTTGATAATTATAATCTTCAAAATTTAATAATCTTAGATGTTCTATCCAAATCTAACTTAGATATTTAACTGTACCATTTACGAATAAAAACCATAATTCAAACATTAATTAGATTTTATAAAGTTTTAACAATCGTTTATCAGAATCCTTTCTATTAAATTAAATGGAACAAATTAGTTAAAAACAATTAATTCTCCCTTTAAAACAATTAGTTTACATCAAACGAACTGATTAATGTGATCACAATTAATCTTCCCTTTCAAATTAATTAATAATATAATTAATTTAAAATGATCCATTCAAGTCGTTAACCAAATATGCACGAACAATCCTATAAATACAATAAAATATTTTCAACTAATAATATGTCAACAACATACATTAACTGATAAAATATATCAAACTGTTATAATAACAGAATGGTGTTTATTTCTATTAACAGGGTATTCAAACAATTTGGTCAACCAAATATATAGTGGAACGATGTTTATTTCCAACAGATAATATATAATATATAACTACGGTCAACGTAATTATACACAACTTAATAAATCGGTTGAACGACCAATTTAGAGGTTACCGAATTACAAATTATTACTGATCAAATTCGTAATAGATTATGCATTAATTTAGTTTAGCAACAAAATTTACGGTTGTTACACTATAACGTTTTATTTTTATTTATTTTAATAAATCAAATTGATTTAGATCCAAACTGTAACACCCCGAATTTTCTGTAATCTGTAAATTTACAAATTAAAGTATAATTAATTCTAAACGAAAGAATTAAGGGTAACAGGTTATGCCATTGCGTTCGTCTCGGAATTCTGCTTGAGATAGAGTCTGAGTTTGCGGGAATCAGACTCCGTATGAAGGAGTTATGACCTCCGGAAGTTTCACAATTCAAATTGAAAATTCAAATAGTTCAAAAGTTAGTTCAAATTTCGAATTCAGACCCAAACGGGGCTGGGCGGGAAAATTCCCGCCCAGGCACTAGGTCGACCTGGTCAGGTCGACCAGGTCGACCATAGGGTCGACCTGGGGATCGACCATAGGGTCGACCTGGGGGTCGACCTGCCCAGTCGACCTGGTTTGACTCTGGCTGGCCTGGTCGGTTTCTGGTCGAATTTCTGAGCTTGGCTGTGTCACTAGGGCTGATTTGTCGCATTCTGGTTGGCTCCTCTCAAAATGAATGGTCTAGATTCATCTATGATCATCTGACGGCTCCAATCAATCTGAAATTCTATATAAACAACTTAAGACTCCAACCTAAATTCACATAAAAAAATTAGAGACGGAGCCGCCATGCTGTCGGGAGAAAACTGAGAGGAGCCTCCACTTGTAGAAAAGCTTAGAGACGAGCCAAATTAAAGTTAAAAACAAGAATCAAAACAACGTTTGTCTACCCAAAGGAAAGTAATTCAAATTCAGAACTCAGAAACCAGAAAACAAGACCGTCGTTTGTTGTAAGTATAGTGATTTTTCCAATGTGAATAAAAGTTAGGATTTGATTCGATGTAAAATGGAAATGGAATTGTGTTATTGTATAACGACGATGTTAATTAATATCTATGTGTTGTAATGATTGTGGTATTGTGATGTTTGTGGTATAGTTGAGTTGATATTGATCCTATTGTACATTTAGAATCACATGCAAGTTGTATAGTTCATGTTGTAATCTACACCTATATGTTTATGTGATTATATAGGTTGTATGTGTTATGACTAAGCTAAGATCTCATGTATATACTTTATGCTAAAACCTCAATGCCTAAGTTCATATACATGCTAATATGTTTATACAAAAGTTGCAAAGTTAATAATTGGATCCATGCCAAGATCCATTTTAATATAAGTTTCATGTTATAGTAGTAAACATGATTTGGATCTAGTTCACACATGCGATGAAATTATACATACTTTATGGACGTGTTATATTCTTGTCATATGCTAGTGATGTTCGATGCTATGCCTAGTTCTAAACATGTTTAGGCTTATGTTGTCTAAATCATATGTTAATTCATGTGACACTTATTTGGTTAGATCCCTATTTCAATGCAAGTTCACATGTATGTAAATTGATTTAGCCGATGTAGCAAGTTCACACCTATAATATTCATGTTGACTATTTTGCAAGTTCACACCTATGATGTTCATATTAACTATGCCAAAAATGCCAAGTTGACACCTATGTCATGTTTATGTTTATGAATTCCCTTATGCCAATTTTGTGTGCGCTAAATTAGGCTAAGGTTTTAGCCTAATATTATATGTTAAAAACCATGTGGATGAAAAATTAGGCTAAGATTGTTAGCCTAATATTTAGACGGGGTAACGTTGGGAAAATGGGTAACTTGACATAAATAGGTGAAAATATATGAAATTGGCATGTTTGTCACATGCCAAAATTGGTGGCACTTGAATGGTATAAATTCTTATACCAAAAATGTTAAACTTCGAAAGTGGGCCATAACATTTAATTGTTAATAAATTCACATATAATAAGTAATAAAGACAAATATGTAAATTTAGAAAATACGAGTATGATTAACACGAGGTTGGATTGAGTTGTGATGTAAACCTGCCCGGACCCGCCCGGCTGTCCAGTAGTCACAACAATACCTATCCAATGTGGGTGGCTAAGCATTGAGCCCAATAAGGACCCGAGGTTAGACTGAGTTACAATGTAAACCTGCCCGGAACCGACCGACACATCCAGTAACCGTAACAATATCTGTCTAATGTGAGTGGTCGGTGCTTTAAAAAGCTAAGGACAGGCAAGTCAGGATGGTAGGGTTAAGTTAACTAAAACACTTAACCAATTCAACATGTTAATTAAACTGATGGGTGGGGTTAGGTAAATACAGACACTTAACCACTTAACATGATTGACTAGAAAACCCTAGTAACGTGGACCCATTTCAGCAGTAACCCATTTAGGTATCATTGTACCCTGAAACTAGGCAGGGTGGGGCACGATTAGTGCGCTGATTGTAAGCGGTCAAAGCGACGGCGGTGGGTGCAACAGTGTGGGTTCAAACGGAGTGCGTGCGTACACACACTTCGGAGCAGACAAACAGGGCTATGGGGCACCAGTAGTATGACCTATGCATTCTAAGGATTGTGTCGGGCCGCCACCATGGGACTTGATACACCCCATGGTGGGACCAGCATAGGTATCTACAATCTTTGGGGGCCGTAAGACAAAGATGTTTAAACGAGTAGGAGCCGATCTTTAGAAAGGGGATCACTTCACCCGATCATTGGGTTCCAGTTGAGAAAATACAAGTAGGTGTAGAGATATAGTGTGGGGTGCGATAGTATATTCGATTCAAAAAACTGCTTTACCTTAGTTTATGATACTTCCTATTTCCATTTTATACCTATCATGCCCTTTTTCTTATTCATATACTGAAGAGTCACTAGACTTACCAGGCTTTATGTCTAACCCTATTTTCTTTCATCTTCTTTTCTTCCGTCCCCCCCAGTCCACAGGGAGGAAACAACCCAGCTTAGTCAGATTCTTTGCAAGCTTCAAGATAGTAGATGTACGGTTTGGACTCTCTTTCCTTGGCTATGGATGTTGGACACACTCTATAGGGATTTATGCTATTTTAATTATGTTTTTATGCTTCTTTATTTAATAACCAAGACACAAATGATGATGTAATGTTTTGGAAGTTATTATGTGATAGTTATGGAAATGTTTTGTATAAACACGTATTTATGAAATAAAAAGTCTGTTTGTTTTCCGCTGCTTATATATATGTGTTTATATATTTGTCTTGTGTTAATCTATGACTTTTACTTAAAAACCTCCACCAAAGTTAAGGCATTCCCTTTTTGAGTGACCTTTATGGAGGGTGGGGTGTTTCACTTGGTATCAGAGCACAAATTTACCAGACTTGATAAAAGTTTTTGAAACTATTTTCAAAAAGAAGTTTAAAGAAGCATTGTTTTCAAGAAAAAAGAGTTGTTTTTAAAAGGCATAATTCCCCAAAAGCCATATGCACTACCTCTCTATCGTTTGTCTTGAATCTTTCTTTTTCATTTCAGCATGTCTGGGTACCTTACTCCCCAGGTACAGACGCTTTTATTCCTCCTCCTCCTCTTCCTCCTCGAGGGAATACTTTCGCTAAGACGTGTAGAGACTTCAAGGCTATGGGAGGAAATGAATTTTATGGAACTGAATCATTTGTGGCAGTAAGGAACTGGCTGAAGGAGATTGAATATTTATTCGTCGTCTTCGAAGTTGACGACAGGCAAAAGATACAACTAGCAGTGTGGTTGCTTAAAGATGAAGCTTCCTATTGGTGGGATTACCCATGCTGAGAGGCCAGTGGAGACTTGGGAAGATTTCAGGATGAGGTTTGAGATGAAATTCCTCTCCCATGCTGAAAGAAGCCTGCAAATGGAGAAGTTCCTAACTCTTAAACAAGGAAGTATGACAATCAAGGAGTACGTCAATCAGTTTAATCAGCGGCTAGATTTGGGCTGGATTTGGTAAACACCCAACACAAGAAGGCCCTTCGCTTTGTCAAAGGTCTGAATGAGCCTCTGCACAGCCTTGCAATGACCCATATACCCATGGGAGCAACCTATGAAAGCTTGGTGGACATGGCGCTGCTACACGAGGAAGATAAAGGCAAGAAAGAGGCAACGGCGGAAGTGCCTCAAGAAAAGAAAGAGGGTTTACAGGCTAAGAAGACAGACTTCAAGAAAGGCGGGAAGAACAACAAAACCCGTGAAAAGAGAAGGTGCAATTTCTGTGGCATTGTTGGACATATAGCAAAAGACTGCTGGAAGAAGAAGGCAAAGATGAATGGTGGTTGTTTCCATTGTGGAGAGACTAGACACTTGGCTAAGGACTGCCCAAAGAAGCGGGGGCAGGGACAAAGGACTGGATCCACCTCAGGGGGACAGGTTCACGCGCTGGTGGCACCTCCACAGGAACGAGGTAGAAATATTTCTGTAGAAAGCTTAGTTTATCTCTATGATCATCCAGTTCGCACTCTCTTTGATTCTGGTGCATCACACTCCTTTATTTCATCTGCTTTAGTAGAATCTCTGCACCTAGACACTAGTATGGTAGAAGATCCCTTGGTTGTTTCAAATCTAATTAGGGGCTCGGCTTATTTGTCGATGGTTTGCTTGGATTTGAAAATCTCTATTCTAAGTGTTGAATTTAGATGTAGTGCCTTTGTTTTGGGCTTCTCAGGATATGGACTGATCTAAGGCATGGACTGGTTATCCAGTAATGGTGCCATTCTTGATTGTGAGAAAGGAGTGGTTAGACTCTTGACTCGGCTCGGTAACACTCTAGAAATTTCTTGTAATCCCTTGAATGTTGTTATGCTTAGTTTTCTAGAGTTGCTTGACGCTTCTGTTGAGAATTTGCAATCGGTTAGAGTGGTCCGGGAATATCCGGATGTCTTTGAAGAGGTGAAAGGCTTACGTCTGAAGCGGACAAATATGTAAATTTAGGAAATACGAATATACTTAACACGAGGTTGGATTGAGTTGTGATGTAAACCTGCCCGGGCCCGCCCGGCTGTCCAGTAGTCACAACAATACCTATCCAATGTGGGTAGTTAAGCATTGAGCCCAATAAGGACCCGAGGTTAAACTGAGTTACGGTGTAAACCTGCCCGGAACCGACTGGCACATCCAATAACCGTAACAATATCTGTCTTATGTGAGTGGTCGGTGCTTTAAAAAGCTAAGGACAGGCTAGTCAGGATAGTATGGTTAAGTTAACTAAAACACTTAACCAATTCAACATGTTAATTAAACTGATGGGTGGGGTTTGGTAAATACAGACACTTAACAACTTAACATGTTTGACTAGAAAACCCTAGTAAAGGGGACCCATTTCAGCAGTAATCCAATTAGGTATCATGGTACACTGAAACTAGGCAGGGTGGGGCAGGATTACTGGGCTGATTGTAAGCGGTCAAAAGCGACGGCGGTCGGTGCAACAGTGTGGCTTTTAACGGAGTGCGGGCATGCACACACTTCGGAGCAGACAAACAGGGCACTGGGGGCACCAGTAGTATAACCTATGCATTCTAGAGTTGTGTTGAGCTGCCACCATGGGACTTGATACACCCCATGGTGGGACCATCATAGGTATCTACAATTTTTGGGGGCCGTAAGATACATATGATTATGCAAGTAGGAGCCGATCTTTAGAAAGGGGATCACTTCGCCCTGATCATGGGGTGCCAGTTGAGACAATGCAAGTAGGTGCAGAGATATAGTGTGGGTGCGATAGTATATTCGATTCAAACTACTTTGTCTTAGTTTATGATACTTTCCTATTTCCAGTTTATACTTATCATGTCCTTTTTGTTATTCTCATACTGAAGAGTCACTAGACTTACCAGGCTTTATGTCTGACCCTATTTTCTTTCGTCTTCTTTTCTTTCGTTTCCCCCCCAGGTCCACAGGGAGGAAACAACCCAGCTTAGTGAGATTCTTTGCAAGCTTCAAGATAGTAGATGTACGGTTTGGACTCTCTTTCCTTGGCTATGGCTGTTGGACACACTATATGGGGATTTATGCAGTTGTAATTATGTTTTTATGCTTCTTTATTTAATAACCAAGACAGAAATGATGATGTAATGTTTTGGAAGTTATTATGTGACAGTTATGGAAATGTTTTGTATGAACACATATTTATGAAATAAAAAGTCTGTTGTTTTCCGCTGCTTATATATATGTGTTTATATATATCTGTCTTGTGTTTATCTGTGACTTTTACTTAAAAACCTCTACTGAAGTTAAGGCATTCCCTTTGTGAATGACCTTAATGGAGGGTGGGGTGTTTCACTTGGTATCAGAGCACAGATTTACCGGACTAGATAAAAGTTTTTGAAACTATTTTCAAAACAAGTTTAAAGAAGCATTGTTTTCAAGAAAAAGAGTTATTTTTAAAAGGCATAATTCCCCAAAAGCCATCTGCACTATCTATCTATCCTTTGTCTTGAATACTTTCCTTTTTGTTCCAGCATGTCTGGAGATCTTAACCATCCAGAAGGAGTACCGATCCCTAGCTAGTTCCGAAGGTACCTAGAGGCTAGGGCCAATGGTGTGGGCCCAGCAGACATTCCTCCTCCAACAGTGGAAGCGGTTCCTCCTCCTCTTCCTCTTCGTGGAAATACTTTCTCTACGACGTGTAGAGACTTCAAGGCTATGGGTGGAAAGGACTTTTATGGAACTGAATCATTTGTGGTGGCAAGGAACTGGCTGAAGGAGACCGAAGATTTGTTCGTCATCTTCGAAGTTGACGACATGCAAAAGATACAGCTAGTAGTGTGGTTGCTTAAAGATGAAGCTTCCTATTGGTGGGAAGTTACCCATGCTGAGAGGCCAGTGGAGACTTGGGAATATTTCAGGATGAGGTTTGAGATGAAATTCCTCTCCCAAGCTGAAAGAAGCCTGCAAATGGAGAAGTTCCTAACTCTTAAACAAGGAAGTATGACGATCAAGGAATATGTCAATCAGTTTAATCAAATGGCCAGATTTGGGCTGGATTTAGTAAATACCCAACACAAGAAGGCCCTTCGCTTCGTCAAAGGTCCGAATGAGCCTCTACACGGCCTTGCTATGACCCATATACCCATGGGAGCGACCTATGAAAGCTTGGTGGACGTGGCGCTGCTACACGAGGAAGATAAAGGCAAGAAAGAGGCAAAGGTGGAAGTGCCTCAGGGAAAGAAGGAGGGTTTACAGGCTAAGAAGATAGACTTCAAGAAAGGCGGGAAGAACAACAAAACCCATGAAAGGAGAAGGTGCAATTTCTGTGGCATTGTCGGACATATAGCGAAAGACTGCAGGGAGAAGAAGGCAAAGATGAATGGTGGTTGTTTCCATTGTGGAGAGACTGGACACTTGGCTAAGGACTGCTCAAAGAAGCGAGGGCAGGGACAGAGAACTGGATCCACCTCAGGGGGACAGGTTCACGCGTTGGTGGCACCTCCACTGGAACGAGGTAGAAATATTTCTGTAGAAAGTTAGTTTATCTTTATAATCATCCAGTTCGCACTCTTTTTGATTTTGGTGCATCACACTCCTTTATTTCATCTGCCTTAGTAGAATCTCTGCACCTAAACACTAGTATAGTAGAAGATCCCTTGATTGTTTCAAATCCAATTGGGGGCTCGGCTTATTTGTCGATGGTTTGCTTGGATTTGAAAATCTCTATTCTAAGTGTTGAATTTAGATGTAGCGCCTTTGTTTTGGGCTTCTCAGGATATGGACTGATCTTAGGCATGGACTGGTTATCCAGTATTGGGGCCATTCTTGATTGTGAGAAAAGAGTGGTTAGGCTCTTAACTCGGCTCGATAACACTCTAGAAATTTCTTGTAATCCCTTGAATGCTGTTATGCTTAGTTATCTAGAGTCGCTTGACGCTTCTGTTGAGAATTTGCAGTCAGTTAGTGTGGTCCGGGAATATCTGGATGTCTTTGAAGAGGTGAAAGGCTTACCTCCGAAGCGGGAAATAGATTTCCGCATATATCTTGTTGACAATGCAAATCCCGTAGCTCTGCCTGTTAGACACATGGCTCCAAAGGAGGAAGGAGCTTAGTAAGCAAGTTAAGGAGCTTCTCGAGAAGGGGTTTATAAGGCAGAGTATCTCGGAATGGGTTGCTCCAGTGGTGTTCGCCACCAAAGCAGATGGCTCATTACGTCGTTGTGTGGACTATAGGGAGCTAAACAAGCTGACTAAAAAGAATAGACACCCGCTTCCCAGAATAGACGATTTGTTTGATCAGCTTGTAGGTGCGTCGGTCTTCTTCCAACTTGATCTGGCTACTGGGTTCCATCAGCTAAGGGTAGCTGAAGATAGTATTGATAAAAAGGCGTTCAGAACCCCAGGCTGTTTCTTCGAGTGGCTTGTCATGCCTTTCGGTTTGACAAACGCACCCGCTTATTTCGTAGACCTAATGAGAAGGGTGTTCAGAGAATTCCTCAATAAGTTTGTCGTTGTCTTCGTAGATGATATTTTGATCTTCTCAAAGAATGAGGAAGAACATGCTCAGCATCTGAAGGAGATCATGGAAACTCTTCGAGTTCATCAGCTAAAAGCCAAATTCTCCAAGTGCCACTTTTGGAGAGAAGAAGTAAGGTTTCTTGGACATATAGTGTCCAAAGAAGGGTTAGCTATGGACCTTGCGAAAGTGGTGGCAGTGCAAGATTGGAAGACACCAAAAAATGCAACCGAAGTCCGAAACTTTCTTGGGCTAGCCGGTTTTTACCGAAAATTCATTAGGGACTTCGCGAAAATCTCAGCTCCACTCATAAGGCTAACAAAGAAGATTCTGGCGTTCGCTTGGGATTTGGATTTGGATTGCGAATTTGCTTTCCAACGATTAAAAGGGCTCTCACAACAGCCCCAGTTCTGACTTTGCTGGATGGAAGCAAGATGTTCACAGTATATACGGATGCTTGTGGTACGGGACTAGGCGTTGTTCTGATGCAAGAAGGGAGGGTAGTAGCTTATGGTGGAAGACAATTGAAAGTTCATGAAAAGAACTACCCAACCCACGATCTTGAGTTAGCCGCCATCGTCTTTGCGCTTAAATCTTGGCGCCATTATCTCCTAGGTGAGAAGTTCGAATTATATAGTGACCATAAATCGTTGAAGTATCTTTTATCACAGAAAGTTCTTAACTTGAGGCAACAAAGGTGGATGGAGTTCCTTGCCTCGTATGACTTTGAGATTTCCTATACTCCTGGCAAAGGCAACGTAGTAGCAGATGCGTTGAGCAGAAAGAAGCTGACCCTAAGCCCTCTCTTTGTAGAAAGGCAAAGCTTGGAGTATATAGCCAGTTTTGACTTTAGGCCCTCCTCTGATTTTATACCTGGTTTATTGGCATCCCTAGAAGTACGGCCCACTCTTTTGGACTCAATAGGGGCCGCACAACGAGAAGACCCTCAGCTTGTTGATGTGATTGATAAACTAATTAGGGGTGAAACTTCCAGTCACCTCAATAGGTACTCCATCGATGATAAGGGTTGGCTGAGACGGGATGGAAGACTATGCGTCCCACAAGCAAGGGATTTAGTAAAGATGGTTCTCAAAGAAGCACATCATTCCAAGATGACAATACACCCAGGCGGGGACAAGATGTATAAGGACGTAAAGAGAGTTTTCTATTGGAGCGGCATGAAGAAGGACGTGGTAGATTTCGTTTCTAAGTGCATGACATGCCAACAAGTCAAGGCGGAACAAAAGAAACCTGGAGGACCGCTTCATCCTCTAGAAGTCCTGCAATGGAAGTGGGATAGCATTTCAATGGACTTCATTGATGGATTGCCTAGGTCAAGAAGAGGCAATACTAGCATTTGGGTAATAGTGGACAGGCTCACTAAATGCGCCCACTTTATACCTATCAAGAGTAGAAGGACTGCCTCGTCTCTAGCTTCTCTTTATCTCAAAGAATTAGTTCGACTCCATGGAATACCCTCCATCATAGTGAGTGATAGAGATCCCATCTTTACGAGCGAATTTTGGCGGAGTCTGCAAGAAGCTATAGGCACACAGTTATGCTTGAGCACGACCAATCACCCCCAAACTGATGGACAGACAGAAAGGGTGAATAGGGTATTAAAAGATATTTTGAGACTATGCGTTCTTGACTTCGGAAGGATTTGGGAGGATCATCTTCCTTTAGTGGTATTCGCCTACAACAACAGTTACCAAGCCACCATCGGTATGGTGCCCTTTGAAGCTCTATATGGAAGACCGTGCAGATCACCAACTTGTTGGTGGGAGTCTACTGACAAGATTATACTTGGGCCAGACATGATTAGAGAGACTTCAGAAAAAGTGGACCTGATACGAAGGAGAATGAAGACTGCCCAAGACAGACAGAAATCCTACGCCGACAAAAGAAGGACCGACCTTGAGTTTGAGGACAGGGTTTTTCTTAAGGTATCCCCTTTAAGGAACATCGTTCGCTTTGGATCCGCAGGAAAGCTAGCACCAAGATTTGTAGGACTGTTCCCTATCATTGAGAAGATTGGGAAAATGGCTTATAGAGTAGAGATGCCCGAAAGGTTGGCCGGAATTCACAACGTCTTTCACGTTTCTCATCTCCGAAAATGTCTACATGAATCTGCGGAAGTGGTGGAGCCAAGCATTCTAGAAGAAGCCGAAGTGGAATGCGAAGCAACTGTGAGGAGGATCCCAACTCGAATCGTAGGAACTGAAGTGAAAAGGTTACGCAACCGCGAAATCAAGCTCGTTAAAGTTCAGTGGAGCGACGCCGAGGAAGACGCAACTTGGGAAACTGAGGACAGAATACACGCGGCCTACCCTTTTCTTTTTGAGGGTACATCTTTGATTTCTCTTTTTCCTTAAGTTGTGCTTGTATCTATCTTTTTAGGTATATCTCCTCGATATTATCCTTTATTCTTAGGTAGAAACCCCTTTGGATGTAAACATGTAATTGAAACATGTTATGGTTGATGGCTGCAAGTGGTTGCAAGTGGTTGCTCGTGGATGCATATACACACACAACCTAGGTTTTAGATCGGCTCAGCCACTTCATATTGCATATATGTATTCGTATTTGTATGTGGCTGAAACTTGATATGTTGTCATATGGATGGTTGCGCACTCATGTAGAATTATGAGTAAGGAAATTTTTTGCATACATAATGGATTCATGACACTTACATGATTCGCATTAAGAAGGTCAACTGAATCAGTAGACCGCCTGATTTTGCATTAGATAAGGACATAAACACACACTATGCATATAATCATGAAGCATTAGAAGTCTTTTAAGGACAATGGACGCCTGTGTTTGATGGTTGAGTAGATGGACGATTGGATGTTAGGACTTACGTTCTCCTAGACTTGAAGTTTTCGGGGACAAAATCCTTTAAGGAGGGGAGAATGTAACACCCCGAATTTTCTGTTAACTGTAAATTAACAAATTAAAGTATAATTAATTCTAAATGAAAGAATTAAGGGAAACGGGTTACGCCATTGCGTTCGTCTCGGAATTCTGCTTGAGATAGAGTCCGAGTTTGCGGGAATCAGACTCCGTATGAAGGAGTTATGACCTCCGAAAGTTTCAGAATTCAAATTGAAAATTCAAACAGTTCAAAAGTTAGTTCAAATTTCGAATTCAGGCCCAAACTGGGCTTGGCGGGAAAATTCCCGCACAGGCACCAGGTCGACCTTGGTCGACCTGGGGGTCGACCTGCCCAGTCGACCTGGTTTGACTTTGGCTGGCCTGGTCGGTTTCTGGTCGAATTTCTGAGCTTGGATGTGTCACTAGGGCTGATTTTTCGCATTCTGGTTGGCTCCTCTCGAAGTGAATGGTCTAGATTCATTTATGATCATCTGACGGCTCAAATCAATCTGAAATTCTATATAAACAACTTAAGACTCCAACCTAAATTCACATAAAAAAATTAAAGACGGAGCCGGAGAAAACTGAGAGGAGCCTCCACCTGTAGAAAAGCTTAGAGACGAGCCAAATTAAAGTTGATTCGATGTAAAATGGAAATAGAATTGTGTTATTGTATAACGACGATGTTAATTCATATCTATGTGTTGTAATGATTGTGGTGTTGTGATGTTTGTGGTATAGTTGAGTTTATATTGATCCTATTGTACATTTAGAATCACATGCAAGTTGTATAGTTCATGTTGTAATCTACACCTATATGTTTATGTGATTATATAGGTTGTATGTGTTATGACTAAGCTAAGATCTCATGTATATACTTTATGCTAAAACCTCTATGCTTAAGTTCATATACATGCTAATATGCTTATACAAAAGTTGCAAAGTTAATAATTGGATCCATGCCAAGATCCATTTTAATACAAGTTTCATGTTATAGTAGTAAACATGATTTGGATCTAGTTCACACATGCGATGAAATTATCATACTTTATGGACATGTTATATTCTTGTCATATGCTAGTGATGTTCGATGCTATGACTAGATCTAAACATGTTTAGGCTTATGTTGTCTAAATCATATGTTAATTCATGTGACACCTATTTGGTTAGACCCCTATTTCAATGCAAGTTCACATGTATGTAAATTTATTTAGCCTATGTTGCAAGTTCACACCTATGATATTCATGTTGACTATTTTGCAAGTTCACACCTATGATGTTCATATTGACTATGCCAAAAATGCCAAGTTTACACCTATGTCATGTTTATGTTTATGAATTCCCTTATGCCAATTTTGTGTGCGCTAAATTAGGCTAACTTTTTAGCCTAATGTTATATGTTAAAAACCATGCGGATGAAAAATTAGGCTAAGATTGTTAGCCTAATATTTAGATGGGGTAACGTTGGGAAAATGGGTAACTTGACATAAATTGGTGAAAATATATGAAATTGGCATGTTTGTCACATGCCAAAATTGGTGGCACTTGAATGGTATAAATTCTTATACCAAAAATGTTAAACTTGGAAAGTGGGCCATAACATTTAATTGTTAATAAATTTACGTATAATAAGTAATAAAGACAAATATGTAAATTTAGAAAATACGAGTATGCTTAACACGAGGTTGGATTGAGTTGTGATGTAAACCTACCCGGACCCGCCCGGTTGTCCAGTAGTCACAACAATACCTATCCAATGTGGTTGGTTAAGCATTGAGCCCAATAAGACCCGACGTTAGACTGAGTTACGGTGTAAACCTGCCCGGAACCGACCGGCACATCCAGTAACCGTAACAATATCTGTCTAATGTGAGTGGTCGGTGCTTTAAAAAGCTAAGGACATGCAAGTCAGGATGGTAGAGTTAAGTTAACTAAAGCACTTAACCAATTCAACATGTTAATTAAACTAATGGGTGGGGTTAGGTAAATACAGACACTTAACCACTTAACATGATTGACTAGAAAACCCTAGTAACGGGGACCCATTTCAGCAGTAACCCAATTAGGTATCATGGTACCCTGAAACTAGGCAGGGTGGGGAACGATTACTGGGCTGATTGTAAGCGGTCAAAGCGACAGCGGCGGGTGCAACAGTGTGGGTTCTAACGGAGTGCGGGAGTGCACACACTTCGGAGCAGAAAAACAGGGCATTGGGGGCACCAGTAGTATAACCTATGCATTCTAAGGATTGTGTCAGGCCGCCACCATGGGACTTGATACACCCCATAGTGGGACCAGTATGGGTATCAACAATCTTTGGGGGCCGTAAGACACAGATGATTAAGCGAGTAGGAGCCGATCTTTAGAAAGGGGATCACTTCACCCGATCATTGGGTGCCAGTTAAGAAAATACAAGTAGGTGCAGAGATATAGTGTGGGGTGCGATAGTATATTCGATTCAAAAAACTGCTTTACCTTAGTTTATGATACTTCGTATTTCCAGTTTATACCTATCATGCCCTTTTTCTTATTCACATACTGAAGAGTCACTAGACTTACCAGGCTTTATGTCTGACCCTATTTTCTTTTGTCTTCTTTTCTTCCGTTCCCCCCCCCCCCAGGTCCACATGAGGAAACAACCTAGCTTAGTCAGATTCTTTGCAAGCTTCAAGATAGTAGATGTACGGTTTGGACTCTCTTTCCTTGGCTATGGCTGTTGGACATACTCTATGGGGATTTATGCAGTTTTAATTATGTTTTTATGCTTCTTTATTTAATAACCAAGACAGAAATGATGATGTAATGTTTTGGAAGTTATTATGTGACAGTTATGGAAATGTTTTGTATAAACACGTATTTATGAAATAAAAAGTCTGTTTGTTTTCCGCTGCTTATATATATGTGTTTATATATCTGTCTTGTGTTTATCTGTGACTTTTACTTAAAAACCTCCTCCAAAGTTAAGGCATTCCCTTTTTGAGTGACCTTAATGGAGGGTGGGGTGTTTCACAAACCGATAAACTCGACAAGTTACGTTGTATTGCTCACATAGTATGCTCGATCGATTTACTCGTCTACTTACACGTGCCAAGATTTATATACAATTTTGGTTTGAATCAATAGTATCCATACTAAATGTTATTAAAACTTTACTTAATATCCTTTTTCCTCTTTATACGCTTCTTTCCTTTCTTTATAAACTAATATTATCATATTTTTAATTCTATTAAATGTTAATGGGCCCATCCCAATACCCTATCCACTATTACTACCTGATGCTCCCATTCTTCTTCCAGTCACAAAATATGTCAACCCGTTCCTCCCCTTATCTCCATTCCTCTGCTTTCTGTTACGTTACTTCTTCCCTTTTTTTTGTAAAGCCTAGCCTGAGCCGGATCTGCATGCAACAAGTCTACCCATGTACTGATGCTTCATGACGCATCAAATCTCCATTTCTTGGCTTCAAAAACATGGTGACTTCACAAGAGAAATGTGCTACTTCCTGATGCCTCTAATTACCCTCAGTCTCCATGCATAAACTCGGCCCATCTTTCTATCTTTACTTCTTTCTTTATTTCCCTTTATTGCTATGAATGATCAAGGAAACATATATGTAAAAATTATAATCTTGGCAACAGTAAATTCACGATCAAACCCGTCCGATCTACTTCCTTCTGCACCATATTCCTTTCCTTACTCCTATTTCTTTCCCTTTTTGTATGCATTTTTTTGTTTACCTTTAAGCAAATGAACGGTCTTAGTCTGGAGTTGACTTCAATAAAACTGGTCTTACATCGTTTGTTTGTATTAACGTCTGAAGGAATTTGTTACAAAATTTGAGTTTTAGTACATCCTTTGGTTTAAATCTTTTTAACAGCACATGTTTCCATTAGCTACTGTGAAATGTGTTGTAGATTCGCATGGTGTTAAACTGTTGAATTATGGCCGAGTTGCATCATTTTTTTTCTCTAAGACCAAAATGCCTACTTCATCTCGCAGCCCGATCCTCTTCCCCTCTATTGCAGTCGCCACTGCTTCTTCTTATTTGGACCCCACACTGTGCACAGTGCACACGTGTGCACCTGCACAACAGAGCCTTCCACTCTTATGCTGCCTCCATTATTGCCATACACCACTCACTGCTCACCGAACCCAGTCCCGAACTCAGCTTCTTTACCCTTGCGTTGAGGACCCTGTTCTTTTCTATGTTTTTCTTCGGTAAATCTCTAGTTATACTTTTACCAAGGTTTAAAGTTAAACAAGCATTTCATTTATATTTTATGTTTCCAGTTATCCGATCCTATCGCCCACAACTGACGCAGGTAATGTTGCCTGAACCTCCAGGAAAATAGTTTTGCCAACTGGCCACATTACTACTCCTTTGCCAACATAGCCTTCCTTGTCTTCTTCTATCTACCCTTCTGTTCCCCCTTTCGTCTATCTCCCTTCTTCCTGTATACTCAATTCCTAGTTATATAAATATTGTTCTCCTCTTTCTTATACTTTTTTTTTCACTGTACAATTTTGGACATCTAGTTGGAGTCTAAATCTCATACAAACATTTTCAGTTATGTATTCATGCTTTAAATAATCTGGTACTAATTTTTTTTAGATAAGTGTTAGTTCACAGTATTATTGAATATAAGTATTATTATTTGTGATAAGTAACATTTTGCAACCTTGCTTGTTTACTATTACTATTATTTACACAGAGCGTCACCATATATGTATATAACAGTCATCAGAAAATGGGAAGTTTACTCACTACTTTTGCCAACAGTCTCTATTTTAACAAACTGGTATACATAATGTAACAGAGTTTCAATTTTCCTCATATAATTCAAATGATGGCATTATAACCGACCGCATATATCACAAGCAAGCAAAGTTATGTATATACAAATTATAAAACAACAACAAAATAGTCAATGTAATGAAAAGTTTACTCACCAATGCACACTGGTTTTGGGTATTTTAAAGTTCCAGATTTTACACTCTGTTGTGCATGTTGGCTGCCATTGTTCTCAATTCCTTGTTGCTTGCTTCAGTTTTTAGTTGTTTTACTTTAGATTTGTGTGAGAATATTTGAGGGAAACTAGTGTATTTATAGGGGAATGAAATATAAAAATATAAACTAGCTTGGGTAGGCTTTACAGTATAGAGTTTGGGACTGTCTAAAATGGTTGTATTGATTGAAAAGATGCATAGTTTGGTCATCTCATAATGTATTTTCCAGTCCTTTTTCCCCTGGCCACACATGTGTGCCTAGTCTGGTGCAGATCGTTTCTAAAAATAAACTTGGCTTCTGAATACGATTTTTCAGCCAACAATACAATGCAGTCCTATTAAATTATTGGTACGCAGATCTAGCCATGTGCTGCTGTGCAAAAGAAGATACAGGGTAGCATTTGATTTGGTTTCAGGGAAAATAAAAGGCACAGCCTTCATATAATTGTGCCAACAAACCTGTACCTACATGTACAGTATGTGCCACAAAAGCTTTTAGAAAGCTTTAACTTCTTTTGATTTGAGACGATGATGCTATGTTGAGGCTGCTGCAAATTTTGAAAAGAGAGTGCTATGCTAAGGCCAATCACATTAAATCCCTACTCTTCCTAGGCTTAGCACATCCATGCTGTGTACATGTATCCCATTCTAATCAATTTAAATGCTATCTATTCTTATTTAATGACCAAGTCTTCTCATGTATTCTTGCATATGGAGTGATGGGTTTCAGAACTGGGTCACTGTCTAGTCATTCTGCTTGTGTTTTTCAATGATTTTAAATACAAGACTACGGACATACACTTGTATAGCTCTGTACCGTAAATATTATAAAATCATACTTAGTTTCTAAACAATATCAACCCATCAGTGCATTGGATTTTTTTATTTATGTTCAACATCAACTTTATGCTATATATTTATAAACTTGTATGTAATTTATTTATTATATTCACATTCATGAGAAATGCTTTATTCAGATCATTCAATGCCAAATCTTGTCATCGAAAAATTACATCTTCTTCATTTATTGATTATGCTTTCATTCCATCTCAAACAATTGAGTGACCTATCTTTTGATGCTTACGTGAAGTAGAAATTTCTATATTGTTGTGTTGAAAACAAATCTAAGAATATCAATATCAAAGCATTAATTGCTTGCTTTAATATATATAAACAATTAGTTAAAGAAATTTAAACAAGTCGAAAACCACGATTTTAGATGCGACAAAAATGTTTAAACCATATTTACTTGTTCATATATAATATAATAAGTACAAAATATTTACATATGATTTTTAAACAAATCATAAAATCTAAATTTCCAAAAATATCCAAATCTAATATTATTTAATTGATTTAAATTATAGGTATAATCTATATTTTATAGTTGAACAAATCCGTTAAAAGGAACCGGGACGTTACATTCCTTCCCCCTTAAAAGAATTTCGTCCCTGAAATTAAAGAGTAACGAGAAAATTCCATTTGTAATTAAAGTCATACGCTTATAACAAAACACATACACGGTCCATCCTCTAATAATCACAACAAACAAGCAACCAAAAACATACATGTTAAATCATTTCATAGCAATCAAAAGCATTTAATACAAATATCAGCAATTTGTTATCTATCACAATCATTTTCATTTATTGCTATTTTTTCAACATTCATCAGTCCCTGACTGTAAATCGGTAAGAAAAATAATCCTCTAAGTATCAACTCCGAAGACCGAAATCAACATCAAATCAATATTCAGAAAATCATTTAACTCAACCCATTTCCAGTTATGTTCTAATTTCTTAACTCTAGTTAAATTTTCACATTCCAGAATCCAAATTTCTGATTTCTGTTCCAAACTAATTTGAAATCATACATCTTGATTCCATTCCAAATTCAATACCTTTGAATTTCCTAAAATATCTTATTTCCTCAAAAAATTCTCCAATTTATCTTATTTGTTCCTTATTTTTATACAATTTAATTTGGTTCAACATATAATCACTTTACTGTTTATAACCTTATTATATTATAATAACAACCATCGACACATCCATATATAATAATAATTCCAGAAAATTACTGTTCTGTAACAAAATATAATTTTTGGGCAAAATTATTTCGTTTACCCATCTTAAACTAATATTGTGTTGAATTGTTTTGTTTGAGAGTTTAGAAACACCTATCGGTACAGTTGTACACCCTGCATCGACCAGAATTCATAAATCGCTCAACAAACCAATCATCACAATATAAAACAGTGTGTATATCAATTAACAATTACGCGCTCATATATATACACTCAAACTCAATTTGGGGTATTACTAACCCTATCTCTATCGAGTTACGCCACAAAGCCAAGGTTACTACTCAACCTTCAGCTCTGATACCAACTGTAACGGCCTGCAAATCTGTACCATTTGAGTCAACTGAATACAACACATGTCCAACCCAAATTGCACGAAAATACGAATTATTAATAGAAAGAAGTTAGAGGATGAGAAATAGAAAGATAGAAAATAAGAATAGAAGAAAATAGATGGAATATCGAACTGAATAATAACATGGAGTCTCACAATCGCAGCGGAACAAAATATAATACATAAATAATCAATTTGAAATACAAATTGTATTTTCACTTACATACATTATCAGAGTACATCACATATGCAACACAGCGGAATAAACTCTAAATATCTGACACTGAAGCCTCCTGCTTCCAGCTCCTTCAGAGAAATCTGTAAAATCCTAAACAGTTGGACTGCCCGTACAAATTTGGGCACCCAAGAGTTTAGGGAAACATAGAAAATAAACTCTGGGTCAGTCATGGGACTGGTATGAGTAAACGATTTTAAACAGCTTGATTTTAACTTTCAAAACCCTTTTTGAAAGAAAAGATAATCGTAAGACCGATCCACACATAAATACGGATGGTTTTTACCTTACGATAACCCAAAACATTTTTGAAATCAATATTATTCTGATATTATAATAATGTCTAAATACAAATAAATAACAATCTAGCAGAATGCTTGCATCTCACGCTCTACATATATAGTAAACAATCAAAACCGCGGGTGCTTATTGGAGACTGGATTCCGATTTTGACAAGGTATGGAGCCACCTACCGATAGTGTATCGCTAGAGGCGAATACACTGGGTTCAACAAGAACGTCTTGCAACCTGACTCACACATGACCGACCACTCATTTCGCTTGAGTGTATCGAATATATTGTCACCAACGGTTGGGAGCTACCCACCGTTTCCCGAAAGGGACAACATCAAATAGAATAAAAAGAAAATGAAATTTCTCTAGATAAGTGACAGTACACCCTAATGGGAGCGACCCCCATAGCCATGCTGCCTACCCGATTTTTGTCATTTCCCGGTTGTGAGGCTTGAGGCTGAACTTACCTTTGTATATACATGTCTTCATTTACTTTGAATGTCACATTGTCAAACCCGTCAAATCACAAATTGATTTTCCCATTACTACGGGTATAAAGCTAAGAGAAACGAATTCCTCCGCCACAAAACATAGTTTGAAGAGATCAATCATATGATCTGTTAGGTATACTCTGTCATACATTCGTCCATACAAGTTGTCCTGGGACTAGACAAACCGAAGGCACTATCTTGTAATCCATCTTAGGCAATTTCTACCTAGGATTGACAGAATAGCCCTTGCATAAACTCCGTCTTCAGTGGTCTTCAATAACCTCTGACTCGAAAACGTATATCGAATCGAAGTGGAATTTAGATTCCGGTTTCTTCGAAACAAATAACGAAATGGTCTAGATTTGATAGTTGGTGATTTAACTATCAAATAAAATAAACGGATTTATTTCCATTGGATCTGCTAAGTCTTAGTTCCATAATCCAAATATCAACTTTGTATACATATTGATTCGAAAACATAATTATTAACAAAACTCTTATTATCAATCTTCTGTGATAATCTCGTTCTTGAATATCAGTTTCATGGTTGAAGACGATATTCAATTCTAACACTCGTTTTGAATATAGACTAATACGATCTATTAGATAATAATAAAATCGTTCGAGTTGGGATATTTTAATTATCTCTCAGACCTTGAGTCGAAATCCATCTTATCGGCAAGATTCGTAGAAGTTCGATATTCAAAATATTCGACAAACCAGCATTTCGTAAATCCATTTGATTTCCACACCTTAACCCAATTTCAAGAAAACGTCGTTGTTTTGAACCATTGATCAAGTTAAATATTAAATCAAAAATTTAATCCAATTAATCGACTTGATTTCCTTTTCTTTTGATAATTATAATCTTCAGAACTTAATAATCTTAGATGTTCTATCCAAATTTAACTTAGATATTTAACTGTACCATTTACGAATAAAAACCATAAATCAAACATTAATTAGCTTTTATAAAGTTTTAATAATCGTTTATCAGAATCCTTTCTATTAAATTAAGTGGAACAAATTAGTTAAAAACAATTAATTCTCCCTTTAAAACAATTGGTTTACATCAAACGAACTGATTAATGTGATTACAATTAATCTTCCCTTTCAAATTAATTAATAATATAATTAATTTAAAATGATCCATTCAATTCGTTAACCAAATATGCACGAACAATCCTATAAATACAATTAAATATTTTCAACTAATAATATGTCAACAACATACATTAACTGATAAAATATATCAAACTGTTATAATAACAGAACGGTGTTTATTTCTATTAACAGAGTATTCAAACAATCTGGTCAACCAAATATATAGTGGAACGATGTTTATTTCCAATATATAATATATAACTACGGTCAACGTAATTATACACAACTTAATAAATCGGTTGAACAACCAATTTAGAGGTTACCGAATTACAAATTATTACTGATCAAATTCGTAATAGATTATGCATTAATTTAGTTTAGCAACAAAATTTACGGTTGTTACACTATAACGTTTTATTTTTATTTATTTTAATAAATCAAATTGATTTAGATCCAAACCGATAAACTCGACAAGTTACGTTGTGTTGCTCACATAGTATGCTCGATCGATTTACTCGTCTACTTACACATGCCAAGATTTATATACAATTTTGGTTTGAATCAATAGTATCCATACTAAATGTTATTAAAACTTTACTTAATATCCTTTTTCCTCTTTATACGCTTCTTTCCTTTCTTTATTAGCTATTACTATCATATTTTTAATTATATTAAATGTCAACGGGCCCATCCCAATACCCTATCCACTATTACTACCTGATGCTCCCATTCTTCTTCCAGTCACAAAATATGTCAACCCGTTCCTCCCCTTATCTCCATTCCTCTGCTTTCTGTTACGTTACTTCTTCCCTTTTTTTTGTAAAGCCTAACCTGAGCCGGATCTGCATGCAACAAGTCTACCCATGTACTGATGCTTCATGACGCATCAAATCTCCATTTCTGGGCTTCAAAAACATGGTGACTTCACAAGAGAAAAGTGCTGCTTCCTGATGCCTTTAATTACCCTCAGTCTCCTCAGTCTCCATGCATAAACTCGGCCCATCTTTCTATCTTTAATTCTTTCTTTATTTCCCTTTGTTGCTACGAATGATCAAACAAACATATATGTAAAAATTATAATCTTGGCAATAGTAAATTCATGATGAAACCTGTCTGATCTACTTCCTTCTGCACCATATTCCATTCCTTACTCCTATTTCTTTCCCTTTTTGTATGCATTTTTTTGTTTACCTTTAAGCAAATGAATGGTCTTAGTCTGGAGTTGACTTCAATAAAACTGGTCTTCCATCGTTTGTTTGTATTAACGTCTGGAGGAATTTGTTACAAAATTTGAGGTGTAGTACATCCTTTGGTTTAAATCTTTTTAACAGCACATGTTTCCATTAGCTACTGTGAAATGTGTTGTAGATTTGCATGGTGTTAAACTGTTGAATTATGGCCGAGTTGCATTTTTTTTTTCTCTAAGACCAAAATGCCTACTTCATCTTGCAGCCTAATCCTCTTCCCCTCTATTGTAGTCGCCACTGCTTCTTCTTATTTGGACCCCACACTGTGCACAGTGCACACTTGTGCCTGCACAACAGAGCCTTCCACTCTTATGCTGCCTCCATTATTGCCATAAACCACTCACTGCTCACCGAATCCAGTCCCGAACTCAGCTTCTCTACCCATGCGTTGAGCACCCTGTTCTTTTCTATGTTTTTCTTCGGTAAATCTCTAGTTATACTTTTACCAAGGTTTAAAGTTAAACAAGAATTTCATTTATATTTTATTTTTTCCAGTTAGTCGATCCTATCGCCCACAACTGATGCAGGTAATGTTGCCTGAACCTCCAGGCAAATAGTTTTGCCAACTGGCCACGTTACTACTCCTTTTCCAACACATCTTTCCTTGTTTTCTTCTATCTACCCTTCAGTCCCCCCTTTCTTCTATCTCTCTTCTTCCTTTATACTCTATTCCTAGTTATATAAATATTGTTCTCCTCTTTCTTATACTTTTTTTTTCACTGTACAATTTTGGACATCTAGTTGGGGTCTATATCTCATACAAACATTTTTCAGTTATGTATTCATGCTTTAAATAATCTGGTACTAATTTTTTTTAGATAAGTGTTAGTTCAAAGTATTATTGAACATAAGTATTATTATTTGTGATAAGTAACGTTTTGCAACCTTGCTTGTTTACTATTACTATTATTTACACAGAGCGTCACCATATATGTATGTAACAATCATTAGAAAATGGGAAGTTTACTCACTACTTTTGCCAACAGTCTCTGTTTTAACAAACTGATATACATAATGTAACAGAGTTTCAATTTTCCTCATATAATTCAAATGATGGCATTATAACCGACCCCATATATCACAAGCAAGCAAAGTTATGTATATACAAATTATCAAACAACAACAAAATAGTCAATGTAATGAAATGTTTACTCACCAATGCACACTGGTTTTGGGCATTTTAAAGTTCCAGATTTTACACTCTGCTGTGCATGTTTGCTGCCATTGTTCTCAAGTCCTTGTTGCTTGCTTCAGTTTTTAGTTGTTTTACTTCAGATTTGTGTGAAAATATTTGAGGGAAACTAGTGTATTTATAGGGGAATGAAATATAAAAATATAAACTAGCTTGGGTAGGCTTTGCAGTATAGAGTTTGGGACTGTCTAAAATTGTTGTATTGATTGAAAAGATTCATAGTTTGGTCATCTCATAATGTATTTTCCAATCCTTTTTTCCCCGGCCACACATGTGTGCCTAGTATGGTGCAGATCTTTTCTAAAACTAAACTTGGCTTCTGAATACGATTTTTTAGCCAACAATACAATGCCGTCCTATTAAATTATAGGTACACAGATCTAGCCATGTGCTGCTGTGCAAAAGAAGATATAGGGTAACATTTGATTTGGTTTTAGGGAAAATAAAAGGCACGGCCTTCATATAATTGTGCCAACAAACCTGTACCTACATGTACAGTATGTGCCACAAAAGCTTTTAGAAAGCTTGAAATTCTTTTGATTTGAGAGGATGATGCTATGTTGAGGCTGCTGCAAATTTTGAAAAGAGAGTGCTATGCTAAGGCCAATCACATTAAATCCCTACTCTTCCTAGGCTTAACACATCCATGTTGTGTACTTGTATCCCATTCTAATCAATTTAAATGCTATCTCTTCTTATTTAATAGCTAAGTCTTCTCATGTATTCTTGCGTGTGGAGTGATGGGTTTCAGAACTAGGTTGTCTTCACTGTCTAGTCAATCTGCTTGTGTTTTTCAATGATTTTAAATATAAGGCTAGGGACATACACTTGTATAGCTCTGTACCATAAATATTATAAAAGCATACTTAGTTTCTAAACAATATCAACCCATCAGTGCATTGAAATTTTTTATTTATGTTCAACATCAACTTTATGCTATATATTTATAAACTTGTATGTAATTTATTTATTATATTCACATTCATGAGAAATGATTTATTCAGATCATTCAATGCCAAATCTTGTCATCGAAAAATTACATCTTCTTCATTTATTGATTATGCTTTCATTCCATCTCAAACAATTGAGTGACCTATCTTTTGATGCTTACGTAAAGTAGAAATTTCTATATTGTTGTGCTGAAAACAAATCTAAGAATATCAATATCAAAGCATTAATTGCTTGCTTTAATATATATAAAGCAATTAGTTAAAGAAATTTAAACAAGTCGAAAACCACGATTTTAGATGCGACAAAAATGTTTAAACCATATTTACTTGTTCATATATAATATAATAAGTACAAAATATTTACATATGATTTTTAAACTAATCATAAAATCTGAATTTCCAAAAATATCCAAATCTAGTATTATTTAATTGATTTAAATTACAGGTATAATCTATATTTTATAGTTGAACAAATCCGTTAAAAGGAACCGGGACGTTACACGTTCCGTGGAATGGTTTCCCACCAAGACTAGTGTAGTCTTTACATAGCTTGGCGAAATCGGCTCTAGGCGCCTACACTGCTGCACCACCACCATTTGCTGCATTAGGAGCTGCCTTATGAACAACCCTAAGCATCTATCTCATGAAGTCAGTGAATATCGTCCTCATATGAGGATGACTCTCATTATTAGCTCCTCTACCGGTACCCCTCGAGTTTCGGCTCATCGTTCAATCTGTAAGGAGAAAACGATTAACCATCTCTCTAGTGGTGCCAGTGCAGTGCGACTCCATCCATAGATATAC
The DNA here is from genome assembly GCA_030737875.1 of Allium sativum. Classification (NCBI taxonomy): domain Eukaryota; kingdom Viridiplantae; phylum Streptophyta; class Magnoliopsida; order Asparagales; family Amaryllidaceae; genus Allium; species Allium sativum. The sequence continues at coordinate 190,010,017 of CM060925.1, read as the reverse complement.
TAATAGTGTGTATATATGTATCTTTTGAAAACCAAAATACCACAAATACGCGCTCTCATATACATATTATCTCTCCCTGGTGTCTTCCCTTAGGTTAACTACGCAACCTAGAGCTCTGATACCAAGTGTGACGGCCCGCCCCGCACCAGTCGACATTTCCAATGAAGATGCGCTGTGCCAACGCCCGACTAACACGGGACGGTCATCAAAGAAAGGAAAAGAAAGAAATATGAACTAACAAAGAACCTGTAGAATGTCTCACAGCGCATGGAATAAAATATAATAGTAACATACTTGACATAAAGTAGGCGAGACAGTGCATAAGCTGAAAACTAAACCATCATAGCAGCGGAAGATGCAAAGTACAGCTTATGATCCAAACCATCATTATTACAACTTTGAAATACTGTCTCTAAAGAAAAAGAAAGAGGTACACTACCAATGCCCAAAGTAGTGACCAGCAACAACACATGGAGAATATCTATATATATATCATACGTGGAAGCCTCCTGCTCGTCTCCGGTACATCTACTCGTGCGTACCACCTAACCTGTCTCTAGTCTGCCGTTTAAGAGCACCTGGAGTAATAAGAAGAGACATAAAACTCTGGGTCAGACAAAAGTATTGTATGAGTGATAAGCAGCAAAACAAAACAATAACATGTATACTAAACCATACCTGAACCTGGACTTCAACCAAAGAGTTAGCACAACAAGATGTACGATACTCTAAGGTGACACTAACATATAGTGTAAAGATACGGGGGAGGGGTGTGCATGTCATAGTGATATCAAACAATCAAGCATAGCAACCATCCTCACATCTCTCACTCAGTGCGTAAATCATACGATATCCACCGCTTTGATCACCCTAATCCTGGCTATGATCACTCTGCCCCATGGAGTCATGGCGACTCCACTGCACTGATCCATAGCCACTAGTCCTTGCTATGTCCACTCTGCCCCATGAAGTCGTGGCGACTTCACTGCACTGGCTCATAGCCATGCTACGATCACTCTGCCCCATGGAGTAATAACTACCCCACTGCACTGATCTGTAGCCTAACATCCGTCTTGGTGGTGAATCAACGTTATGGATGTCGATAACCCCTTAGCATACGTCCCGCAGCGAAGCCTAACTCATGAAGTTAACTCGTTGGTTCCCAACTGGATCCTGAGTTCTACTTCCTATTTGGACTACCTTTGCATCTCTGGTTTTGGTCTCCTCCGGATCGGTTCGGATAACAGTCCCATTTGACTCGGATTGGTCCTGCTGAAGTAGCCTGGTTCATGATCATCCACATCGGTTCGGTTCGTGGTACCCCGTCATAAGGGTTCGGGTCATGCCATCCTCACAAGGCCGGGTCGAGCTTCTCCATCCGGGTCGGTTCATGATCCACTCCACTGTGGTTCGGTTCAGGTTCCTCAGCTCATGGATGTTCTACTCGTGGTGCCTTCACGGAGCGTCGGGTGGATTCATGCCTCCAGGCTTCGTGGTTCCACCAGCGGTTTGTGGGGAGGGGGTGCTTCACAAGCGGGTCGGTTCGGAGGGGTGCGATCTGATCCGGTTTCCTGTACAGTTTTTTGCACTTTGTCCAGCGAGCTGTTTACGCCATACGACGGCATTTTTGACCATTCTAACTTTTTTAAACAATCAAAAATCATTTCAAACAGTCATAGAAACATGTATAGTTGTCCATAAACACCAAAACAACAATTCAACATGTAAAAATGGATCAAACATACCCAAAACTCATGCTTTCCCCTTAATCATGTTTAACAATAACTAATGATAGGATTAGCAAAACTTATCCAAATTAACCCAAATTTCTAACAGAGGCCTAAAATAATATTTTAGAATTTCTAAATATATTTCCAAATTTTTCTAAGTTTTAATTTCGCTAATTAACACTAATCACCCCTAATTAACCATAATTAGTGAAAAACAATGCAAATCACTCACCTTAGCCAAAATATAAACTCAAATCTGAAATGATTCTCTAAATGGCACGAATTCCAATGCACATAGCAGCCTTTGCCTCTAATTTGATGTTGATTTGCCTTGATTTGATGCTAATTAGCTTAATCCTTGATTAGAGAGCGATTTGGGATGAAATTAGAAGGTGGAGGTCATTGTTAGGGTTTCTAAGAGGTAAATGGCGGCTATAAAACTAAAATAGAATGAAAACCTAACACATTTCAGCCTCCCCATAACCCTAATCCCGAAATGGGTTATGGGCCCATTTGCTAATTACCCTAATCAGCCCACTTAAGCAGTTTTTCACCTTCTAAACCATATTTCAGCCATATCTCCCAAACGGTGAGTCCGTTTGGCTAATGTGACCACTCTACGGAAAGGTAAACCATCATCCGAATCTAATGGAAGTGGTTTCAAGTCATAACTCCTTACCAATCAAAAGTTATGGCCGAAACAATATCAGCTAGGGGCAAAACGGTCATTTAAAAATCGGCAAAAATCGTGAATATGGGAAATGACCCCAATAGCCGTTCACCAAATTTACACGACTGTACGACCTCATATGAAAAAGAAATAAATATTCTATGATCCTTCGATATGTAGAATGCGGGTCGTTGCATATGGTATCTAAATATCAAAACTCTAGGTTCAGTATTATTCAAACATCTCAAAAACACAATAATCAACCACATATTATTTGTCACAACATATAACATAATATATGAAAAACAACAATATAATTGTTGAGGAATCCACTTGGATCCCTCCAATCTGTTTACCCTGCATTCACAGATGTTAAACAACATCAACAATACCAATTTCATATCAATATGAAATATCATAGTAAATAGGACCAATATTTAACCAATGATTTATATGTAGATATATAACCACATCTACAATTTCAATCAAGTTATTTGCAGTTCATCCAAATAACCATCACACAACATTCAATCATCAATTATCAATTCTAAAATATGTTTATAAATTTATAAGCTGGAGAGAGTTAGTAAGTTTACTCACATTGGTCGTTAATCGTTGAATAATGATTAATAGTCGATAGATCCAATCAGGCGTTTTATTTCACCATAAATTGTGATGAGCTTCAAATCGCCTCAAAATAGCTCTGTTACATAGCCTGCGGCCATACGATTCCAACGTGACAATGCCACTACCCCCAAACCCGCTACTATGGTATCTCCTCCTCCATTCTAGTTAACAGAAAATCTGCTCCCATTTCTTTGACATTGCCTCACGTATAAGCTCCCTCCTTGCTCTAATTTTTCCACGAAAAATGGAATCCAACGTTACCATTGTCGTCTCCTTCACGCTCTCTAACCTCCCATCACCATTTCAACGAACTCAAATGCCTCCTATTTGTCGCGTACATACAATTCAATAGCGATGGAAATCGTAATCTTGTAATATTTTAATATTCCGGACACGATGGAGCTAATTTCATCAAATTCTGAGTTCATTTGTAAAACTTTCATTAGAAAAACATAATTCAATATATTCGAACATTTCTTCTTCCAAAGAAATCCAACTTATAACAAATTCTATATACTTGTTTAAAATTCAAAATTTAAAACTATGAACTACCGCAACTTTACGAGCTCGTTTTTAATTATATTATAATTAATACGTTCAAACTTCGTTTATAAATAAATTCGTTATTATAACTCGAATCTAAACTCAATTAAATTTCTTACATTATCTAATTCACACAATATTGCAAATTCAACTATTTCCGTCTATTTCAGAATTAAATTTATTATTCCACTATTTATATTGATTAAATATTCAAAATATTGAATTTAAGTCATTTAAATTTCCAAACCACTATTTAAATAATTAAAGAAATTAATTATTCACTCGCTAATAATCTGGGGTGTTACACTTAAAATAATCTACTTATACGCTATTGAATTCATTCTTATATTTTGAAATAATGTACATTAAAACACAATCATTCTTACATTAAATCCATTGATTACAATTAATTTATGTTTCCTTTTTAGCTGAAAGATTTAAATAAATTTGAATACATAACTTTACATAATAAACAAATATTTTCTCTTGTTTGAAACTAAATATACTAAAAGTAAATTATAAATATATAAACCTCTGTTTTATACTCTTATCAAACTTTCATTCAATTCATTATTAACATCAATAGATTTATTATTTCAATTCCTATTACACTACAACAAAAACACCATATTACAACTTTAATTTTACAACGGTGGTAAACGCACCGTTGTAATAAATGGGTTTTTACAACGGTGGTAAAAGCACCGTTGTAATAAATGGTTTTTTACAACGGTGGTATAAACACCGTTGTAACTACAACAAAAACACCATATTACAACTTTAATTTTACAACGGTGGTTAAAGCACCGTTGTAATAAATGTTTTTTACAACTTTTTTCCAGAAAAGTTGTAATAAATTTATTTTTAACAACTGTGTTATTTTGACAGTTGTAATAAAAGCCTATCACAACTTTTATTTTTTGACTGTTGTAATATATGACTATATTTTAATATTAATTATTTTCATTAAATAATTTTTAATAATTAATATTTACAACTAATTACTAATTATTAATTAATAACATATATATTAATATTAAATATTTAATTAAAAATACTTCAATAAATAAATAATTCATGCTAATAATTATTAATTGACAACCAATTAGTAATTATTAATTAATAATCAATAAATACGTATTAAATATTTAATTAAAAATACATCAATAAATAAATATTAAATATTTAATTAAAAATAATTATTTATAACTACTTCATTATTAAGTACTGTAATTAATTAGTAAGTAATAACTAATGAGCGGTTAATAATCAATTAAATAATAATCAATATATAAATATTAAATATTTAATTAAAAATAATTATTTATAACTACTTCATTATTAAGTACTAGTAATTAATTAGTAAGTAATAACTAATGAGCGGTTAATAATCAATTAATTAATAATCAATAAGTAAATAACAATTAATAAATATTTAATTTATAATTAATCATGACTATTAGTAGTAATTAATATTTAGTATATAATATTTTTTTAATAAGTGATCGTTGTTGAAAGTTTTTCCAAAATCTTTTGTCAAATATGATCCCTACGGAGGGGGGATCCAGGGGGGGTGGCAACCCCCCAAGGTGAGGGTGCGGGGGCAACGCCCCCGCTAACGGGGTTCGACCTGCCCGGTCAGGTCGCGGGGGTCCAGGGGGCAGCGCCCCCGGCGGGGTGCGGGGCAGCGCCCCGTCCGAAACTGTACATTTTGTGTACTGTTGAATTTGAATCTTACTCAAAATAACAACAATCGTTAATTAAGTAACAATTGTAAGTTAAAAATCAGTAGTAAATAATAATAATAATAATTTATAATTAACTAAAATAATAATTGAAATTAATGATAAAAACATATATTAAATAAGTAATAGCTCCGCGCTACAGCTATTTTTAGGGACAGTTTAACATATGTTAACTACGCGTAACATATGTTAACTACGAAAAACAATTGGAGTGATCATCAATATAATGTTGATAGTTGGCGGTTTGGCGCTAAAGCATCATTTTGACGCGTTCTTTAAAATAGAGCAAAAAGGCGAAGCCCACCTGTACTTCGAATAGAAGGCAAACGTTAGGGAGGGGAGTTTCATTTTGGCTCCACACCGAAATTTTGGCTCCAAAATTAAAATTTTGGCTCGTAGGCCCATTAATTTTCCTTCAGCCTCCTTGTTTAACATAATCAAACATACCAAGAAATCGTCTCGTCTTCTTCAAAACCCTCGCCGCCTATTCTTTTTCTTTCCCGTCATCTGGTTCTTCCTTCTCTTCGCAAATTAAATCAGTAATTCGGTTTTAAATTCGAAGGTGGATTGCACGATAGATCTACATATGGATCTGGTAAGACCCGATTTGGAATGGCATCGCCTTGGGCTGTCATGCTTCGGCCGAGAGCTGTGGGGAAGTGACATGGTGGCTGTTGAATTGGTGTTTGGTGCGATGAGATATTTTGTGCGATCAATTGGGGTTGACTGGCAAATTTGGGTACGGTAATCGGGGTTGATGAGGCTGATTGATGGTTGCGGATGTGCTCTGGTTATCGTTGTTTGGCGAATTTGGGTACAGTGCTCCGGTTATCGCTGATTGATGGCGGTTTGGGTAAGCTTCCAATATCGTGATCACCATTAATATAGCTAAAACTATAACCAGTCTAGTTCAAAGCGGTTGATTAGAATACTGTTAGTTTTTCTTTTTCGTGTTGTTTCTATTATTATTTTTGTTCGATTTTATTTATTTTTCCTGAGAAACTGTAGTGGCAAGTCTTGATCAAACAAGTCAATTGATGGTAGACAAAACAGTAATAAAATCAAACAAAACTGCAATCTAGACTGGAAAACTAACAGTATTAGCTATATTAACAGTAATAAAATCAAACAAAACAGTTTTGTTTGATTTTATCCCATGTTATTTTATTCTGCCATTTCCATTTCCCAAGTCTTTTCCTAGACTGTAATAATATTTTGTTTGATCAAGACTTGCCACTACCATTTTGTTTGATTTTATTTATTTTACTATGTTAGAAATGACTATATTTTTTAGTACTTCAGAAGAAAATGGCACAAATAGATTGGCATTGTTAACTTAAGATATAGCACAAATAGAATGGCAATAGAGAGGTTGAAAGAGATCGGATGCTACAGAGGAACCAGATATGAGTCAGGTCTTCCATGTCGAGGTCAGAGAACACACACCGACCGTAGGACAGCTGCAAAAAGAAAACAATTGGAACTTGCTCTCAAGAATGTCTTGCATCATTCAAAATGTATTGACAACGATGGCGCAGGGGAAGAGTATGATGTTGAAAAAGGTTGGCAAGAGGCGAGCAAATGGACTTTGTAGTTGCTTTATGTATTTGAGATGCTTGTATGATTTATAAATTCAGAAAATTATGTAAAAAAATGATGAGAGTTTGAAAATTCTAATATATCATTTTGATTTATGCTTTAAGTTTGTTTGATATTTTCAGTTTTGTAGATAATATGTTCTGAAATGAGTTCTTTTATTAGTAATATATATATATAATGTGTTCGTATATTACAACTCTAAAATAATACTTGAAATAAAATATATTACAACAGTTATACACAGTGGTAATAAAGTTTATTACAACGGTGTAAAACAGTTGTAAAATACACATTTTACAACGGTGCTGCAACGGTGCAAAAAAGTTGTAATATGTTCCAGTCTATTACAACTTCTTTATACACGACGGTGGCTCCACCGTTGTAAAAAGTCTTTTACAACTGTTTTCCACCGTTGTAATATGGTCATTTTGTTGTAGTATTATTAATTACATACATACCAAAAGAAATTTTTTATATTGTATTATGTGTTAGATGTAACGAACCAATAATTTCAACATATTTTAAATTAAGATTTAACTTAAAATAAATATTTATATTTAAAATTTTGTCTATTTTAAACAATATACATAAACCATTTTCGTGGATTTACAGACATTTCAAAAAAAAAAAAAAACGAGATTTACAATTCTACCCAATTTGGATCTTTAAAGTGAAAATGCCTCTGTTGTTTAAAAGGTACGAATGTTATTAAAACAAGAGTTATTACCATTTTTAATTTATTTTGTAACTTCAATATTGACCTTATAATTCGGTTTATAAAAGAAAACTATCCTTATACTTGAGATCTAATTTAGAAATTGGACCGTTATTCATCTTGAATGGAATTAGAATATGCTATATATGGATTATTTTGTAAAATATAATTTACATGAGCGTTTTGCTAGCAAAGACTTTTACTTTACTAATCAACTTTAAGTTATACATATTTGGAAATCTAACGTTGAATGTTATCTTATTTAATTTAGAAAGATATTGTTATCGTTGACAAATATTGATTTCAAGATAAAAGTAAAGTATAACATAAATGATGATTAATTTTGTTTGGAATAAACTGCTAAGTTTGAACTTATGTTAAGACGGTACCAATTGTAATATAGTTAATATAAAAAAAAATGAACTAATAATTTTTTTTAAAAAAAAGAAAGAAAATGAACTAACAGTTTTAATATTGGAAATAAAATTTTCATGTTAATTAAATTTCTAAAAATTTAACATCGATAAGTTCAACATTTTTCGTTAAATAAATGTCAGCGTTGTTCACACGCAGTGCGCGTTCACAAATATACATGTAAATATGCGTAAACCAGATTAATGTTCGCTGCATTGTCCGTTCATGACCACCTATATAAATAATAATGATGTATTAATGATTTTAAACTTTAAAACAAGAAATAAAAAAATGAGTAAATGGCGTTAGTATTGAAAAAAAATTTATTTTATTTTAAATTTAACGGTGGATAAATATTTCTTGTCAATAAAATTTAAATCATAACGCGAATGGTTGAAATGTGCGTAGAACAGTTTAACGTTCGTACGTTCTCAACGTTGTCTGTTCATGTATATGCGAACAAAGGATAAAATAAAATAAATAAAAGAATAAATTAAAAAGAAGAAAAAAAGGAGAGAAATTAAATTTTATTGCATTAAAACACGTTAGCCAAATAAGAAAGGAACTAAATAATTAACACAAATTTGGATCATGTAGTAACGGTAGGAATGTTCAACCAATTTTGACATTCCTTACCATTTAATAGTGTCCCTCTTTCCTTAAAAATAGTTATACACGTTACTTTTCAGATCTGAAAAAAAAAAAATTCATCTCTTCTTAAATTATGGCAACAACAAATCTTACTCTGTCAGAGCAAATATTTGAAACACTGTACAGAATCTTAAATATCACTCTCTGACAGAAACAAATATATGGTAACAGTGCATTGAGATTTCAAAATATACGGTGACAGAATGCAATGCTATTTCCAAATAAAATAATTCGAACCGCAGAAATAAAAGCAGTCCATTTCTTCTGCCTCACGTGAAACATCTTTCTTCCTCCTGTACATTTCTCTTCACGCAACCAACTTCTTCCGCCCCATTTCAATATTTAGTTCTGAAAAAAAAAACTATCAAAACAAATTCTAATGCTTGGGAAGTAAGTAGCTCCTTCTGCTTCACGTGAGAAAGCTTGGCCTTCAACTCATTTTCCTCCTAAACAAAGGCAGTAACCCATTTTTGCCTGTAAACAATTCTTCGTTCCATCCTAATGCCTTCATCACGTGAAAGGCCTTCTTCCTCAAATTGCACCACGCCTTTCACTCTGCGATCAACATGTCCGCAACCGCGCTCCGACAAGTGTAACCCCAACTCATCGGAGTCCCTCTGCCGGTTGCCGACGACACAGTGAGCCATCAACAGCCCGAGTTCCACCTCTGTCGAGTTCGCCAGCCACCGTCCAAGTTGCATCATTCCGTCCAGCGAGGAAAAGCAGCATTTGACATGAGTATCTTTAGCCTTATATCGTACGGCAGCTCCTCTCCGGGTGTAAGCACTTGACCTCCGTCCAGGTCAAGTCTCTCACGCCGCTTGAGCCACTAGTTCATCGCCAAAGCTCCATTCTCCCGTCCAGCGACCTGAGCCGGGTACCGTGAGTTCTCTCTCACCTTCTTCGTTTTTTTCCCTCTCGTAACAATGCATATATATACTTAAAATATATGCGTTAAACACTGTACTGCTGCTTGCATGAAACCCATTTTGATGCCACTTCATCATGCAGTTGGCATAAACACAATGAAATGAGTTTCATTTATTTTTTCCTAAGCACATAAGGTGTTAACACAAGAAGCCGCTGGTTTTGACTTTTATAATACACGCCATACTGCTGCCGATAACAAGACATGCATGCAAGGAGCGGTGGGTGGTGTTGTGTAGATTTCCAGTCTTCTGTTAAAGGATATAAAGATCTTACCTTTCTGTTGTTAACAATGATGTACCAAGTCGAGTGGTTTGACGTGTGACTAGCAATTGAGAGGTCACTACTTCAAACCCTGCTGTAGCCGCTTGGTTTTGGTCAATTATTTAGGATGAAATCTTTTTGGCGTAAATGTATACATAAAATTTAGACCGATTTCTAAATAAAAATCATATCTTTGTTCTAGGTAGCAAATTCATCCTTGTAGCCGTTAGCGCCATTCCTCTCATATCGTGCCTTCTCTTGTTGCCACGGAAGGTGAGTTTTCTCACTCACAGACTAACTGATTATGAAGTGAATTAAAAATATGAGATGTTGAATGAAATGTTAGAGTGCTCTAGTTTTGGTTGGTTTGTGTTTGTGCACGTGCGACGCACACACTATTATTTCACATGACACATATGGATGTATGATTGTCGTGTTATGTTTATTTTCGCATCATGCAAGTTCCCCCTTTGATTAGCAACATGACGGGTTGAAATGATACATACCCGAACCCCTTGTATTCGAATCGAATTGGGATGCGGGTTGAAACGATACATACCCGGGATTCGAATATTTTAAAAACGGATTGAAATGATAAATATCCGTATCACTTGGCCATAGGATAGAAAGTTTTATACAGGCACCGTGGTCAATAAATTAAAAATATTTTCAAAATATTTATCGATTTTATAAGTGGAATTTTAAATGAAACTTCCTTTTAGCATAAAGAAGTTAAAAGAAATTTTGTTTGAATTTTACTTGATTTTTGTAAGAAATCTAATTTGTATTAAAATAGATTTTGTGTGATTTTTGCAAGTTTATACTTGGCTTTAAATTGATTTGAATAAACTCTTTAGAAACTTTATACTCATAAAATAAATTTGGTAATATGACAGTTTTTGCATTAAAAGATTTAATGTAAAAGATTTGCGAAGTTTTGATAATATTTTCCAACCATATTAAATATATGATTTGTCAAATGGATTTTGCCATGTGAAGGATTTTGATCCATAGCTAACGCCAAATGGTGAAAATTTGTTATATGAATGGATATGTGAATTTCAAGTCAAATAATTATTCAAGCATCATTTTGTGGATAAAGTGTTGGATTTTATATGAATTCTATTGGGAAAGAAATTGTAAACACGGATTTAGAACTGGATTGAAATAATATTACTTGTTTAACTATAATTTTATAAAAAGAAATTCTCCGCATTACTTAGTTTTATAATTATCCTTTGTAAAATGATTTGGTTTCTTTAACCATATAAATTTATAATGGTTTCCAAAACACATGAATATATATTTCTTTAAATTTAATATACGTTCATTTTTTCCAAAACTCAACTTTTCTAAATATATTTATTTTATCTTATCTTATTTTGAAAACTTATGTTGAATCCAGTCTAATGAATCCAAGAGTGAATATTGGTTTATAATCGAACCATTTGTAATTGACTTTGGGGCAAGACTTGAAATTAAGCGATTTGTGGTATTTGAAATATGCTTTCAAATCTAATGGCCACGGTGTAAGAAAAATGTAAGCGTCGGTTGTTAAAGAGACCGGAGTCGGTAAGTGGCATACTCTCTGTTAGTGCCGATACAACTTTAACAACTGTATATGTGATGGAGTATTGGGACGACAACATGATGGCTTGGAAGTGACCACTGGATCGAAGAAGGCGAACGACGACGAATTGGCCTTGACCCTCGTGTCATAATTAAAATGACTAAAACAGCACTATCATGACTAATTGAGGTCGCACTTCATATCGGACACGCTTCTTCGATACCATCTCTATTACTATGTGATTGATTTGGTGCGCCCTTTTGATTTGGGAGTGTGTTCCGAGGTGGGCGGTAGTTGCGGCTATGCGTTACCACCGGTCCGGGAGTGCAACTGGTAGAATCCTACCCTGGGCATTGCCTTGTGTGCCTTGTCATATTTATCCTCTGCGAGCCCCATACGATTTTGATTTAGTATTGCTTTCTATGGAGTGCCCTCTGATAACACCAGTGCGGTGAATTTACGGTACTGTATAGACTGTGATGCCTATAAACTGCGTAAGGGTAATATGGTAATCCCGCTTACGCTATTTTCAGTATATTTACTTTACTGAATAGACATTACAATAATAGCGTACTATTTTATGTTTATTATTTTAATGGATCCTTAGAGGATGGTAATCCCAGACATCTTCTAAGTTATTGTACATTTCTGTAGACACTTCATGTGGTATAATTCACTTATATGAGACTGTTAGTCCTGACTCGAGTATTTTGTTTGTTTTATTCCTTGCAAAATGCCCGGGTCAGACCAAGTATTTCATCTTGGAGACATATCTGTTAGAGCTTGATCTTCGTTGGAGGTCCAGCTATCCACCTACTTTGTCATATGCCGTTGTGCCCATTTCTGCTTATCGCCGAATATTAGTATGATTCTATATTTATTCTTCCGCTGTATCTATATTTATCTCTGTACTCTGATATCATGTAAATTTAAAGTTTTGTATAAATTTTTACTTCCGCTGTGAGATATTCTGTGTTTTGTATTGTGATTCTATGATGATTTGTATTTCAACTTCATAAGCAATAACAATCTGTCCTTTTGAACGGTTTGAGTTGGTTTAATTACCGACTTGAGGCGGTCAAAAAGGCAGGTCGTTACAACTTGGTATCAGAGCTTTGGTTATACAAAGCTTAGCTTATGTTGTTGAAACACTCATTAGAGATGGGGGTAGCAATACCCTAAATGAGTGAAATCAGCATAGAATCATTCCGAGAGAGCGTATTTTAAATTAAAAATATTTTAAGTGATTTCAAAGGATTTCAAAAGGACTTTTCAATATATGAATAATTTAAAATTTTAGCTTTGTTTTAAAGATATATCCTCATTTTAATCCCATTCCTTTGAACTCATCCCTTGCTGGATCCTCCTCAATTTAGGATTTTTCCCGAATCTAAGTCTCATTTTGCTTCTCCCCATTTCAGAAACTTAGATTGGTCATGTTTAGACCCGGAATCTTCCTAAATTCATCTTACCTATTCGTGATAAATCCATCTTGTTGTCTGGATGTTCAACTCTTAGCTTATAGTCCAGCTTAGCTCGAATTAGATTAAATCTAGGTATGGGAATTTATAGTAAAATTTGAACGACTAGCTAAGTGTTCGACACTTGGTTGTGTCGAATAAATGTGGACTTGTAACACTATACTAAAAGAAAATTTAATAATAAGAACTTGTGAAAATTGAAAATAAGTACTTGAGGTAAAGATAACTTATTTGCCAATGCCTAAAAAGGGCAACAACAAGTTCCGAATAAGTGTAGTATAAATTAAAAGTTATAACTATAATTTGGTTCAGAAAAATAGTAGTTTTATTTCTGGAGCTAAGATCATCTTATTATAATTCGTATAAAGACCCATATATGTAGGATTCCATGAGAAAGAGAAACAAATATTAGACTAGTGTTAAGATTTATATATTATAGAGTTATAAGTAGGCAAACGATAAACTTAATATTTTGGGAACAACACGTATTCAAAAATAAAGCCCTATATAATGACACTTTGCATGATTTCCATTATAAGTTTTAAGATTTTATATGTAAATAAATGTGTTCGACCAAACATGTTATTTTGACATATATTTAGGAAATTGATATATAGAATTTTTTTTGTACTTTAAAGTGGAAAGTTTCAAATAGTTGTTGACGTCAAGAGTGGAATATTAGGTATATGAAGGTTTTGGGACATATGTCTGGCCAACGTATGTAGTAAACTCTTCATGTACTAGATAAATATGGATTCGCACTGTAATCAGTTGAAAATGAACCTAGTGGTTGTCGCGAAATCACCAGTGTTTATTTTCAAGTTTTGAAGGTGACGAAGATGTATAATTCCAGTCGAGATGTCGAACTAATACTTAAAAACCTCATTTTGAAAGAATAATAAAATTTTGATTTTGATATTGCGTTAGAATTAGAAATTGATTTTTGAATCAATGAATTTAATATATAAATGGGACACCTATAATAGTGTTTATGGGATTTTATCCATATGAACATAGCGTTTGTATGTAAATTTATGTACACAAACCAATAAAATTTAAGGAAATTAAGAATTTAACATTATTGAAAGGCCAATTTGCTAAGAAGTTATGTGTATCCTTATATATTCTAAAAATTGGATTAGCATACGTTTCAAATTTCGATCAGAGTTAAGTTCTAAGTGGGGGAGAAGACAATTTTTCCCCGTTTGAAAACTTTGTAAATAAATTGAAATGTGAATGTACTGAATTTGATAAAAGCAATCACTTATAATGAATTGGATTTTATGTATATAAATCTTCGTCGAAAGGAAAATTTGACAAGAGAAAATAAATCGAGTACAAAGAAGAATGGAATACGGAAAAAATTTCCATGATAAGAATTTAAAGTGAAAGGAAAGAAGAAATGAATCGACATAGGCGAAATAGAAAGGTTATGACATCAATAGAGCCAATGAGATGTAATGGGATACGTTAAGTTGAGGGACAAGATTTATACGGCAAAATATGCTATGTATTCACGGGGAACGGATCGAATTACATGTCTTCGTCAAAGAAACCAACAAGAATGTATGAGCTGAATGGAAATTGCTTAACAATTAATCACATATGCAAAGAAAATGGAAGTTTTAATGTACGAATTACACAAGGGAAGAGAAATATTTTTACTCATGGAATTTTGACTTGATCCATGTATACCCTTCGTGCCGTGTGAAACCGCGTTTGAATTCGAACTATATAACACTAATTCGTCCAAGATGTTTTATAACGGAACCTTTATCAACAAGCTTTTCATAATAACTAAAGGTGTTTGAAATATAGAACCCAATTTATACAGGGGGATTTTGATTTTGGAAATATAAATTTTGAGGATTTGGTTCCCAAAAATTTTGTTTTAGAAATTACCCGTAAACAATGCTAGTTTGGAATAGGTATACGCCAATCAGAGTAGCGTAGTGGAAGCGTGATGATATGTTGAAAGATTTTCCCGAGTATACAAAATGTGATCTTTTCAAACACGATTTAATATTTGTGAATATAAATTCCTATATCATTGTGTAAAGGATTGTGGATTGAGATATGTTTTGGAATAATGGAAAAGTATCCGACTATACGAATTGTAAATGATTTATCAAATGTGGATTTGAAGGTCTTGAAAATTTTGTATTATGGGAATATGAAAGTTATTTGAAGATTTTGGAAACATTTCAAAACAAAATGGAATTTGATCTAAAAGAGGATTGGTATGACTTAAAAACTATAACGATTTTCCTAAACCTTTAAAATTTGAAAAGCTTGCTTGATTTAAAAGAACAATAAGAAAATTTTGAGTCTTAAAATCAATAACTTATTTTAAAATATTTGTGATGTTATACACGTCGACTTAAATTTGTATGACGTTGCCTTTTCGAGGACGAAAAGTTCTAAGTAGGGGAGGCTGTAACGAACCAATAATTTCAACATATTTTAAATTAAGATTTAACTTAAAATAAATATTTATATTTAAAATTTTGTCTATTTTAAACAATATACATAAACCATTTTCGTGGATTTACAGACATTTCAAAAAAAAAAAAAAAAAAAAAGAGATTTACAATTCTACCCAATTTGGATCTTTAAAGTGAAAATGCCTCTGTTGTTTAAAAGGTACGAATGTTATTAAAACAAGAGTTATTACCATTTTTAATTTATTTTGTAACTTCAATATTGACCTTATAATTCGGTTTATAAAAGAAAACTATCCTTATACTTGAGATCTAATTTAGAAATTGGACCGTTATTCATCTTGAATGGAATTAGAATATGCTATATATGGATTATTTTGTAAAATATAATTTACATGAGCGTTTTGCTAGCAAAGACTTTTACTTTACTAATCAACTTTAAGTTATACATATTTGGAAATCTAACGTTGAATGTTATCTTATTTAATTTAGAAAGATATTGTTATCGTTGACAAATATTGATTTCAAGATAAAAGTAAAGTATAACATAAATGATGATTAATTTTGTTTGGAATAAACTGCTAAGTTTGAACTTATGTTAAGACGGTACCAATTGTAATATAGTTAATATAAAAAAAAAATGAACTAATAATTTTTTTTTAAAAAAAGAAAGAAAATGAACTAACAGTTTTAATATTGGAATAAAATTTTCATGTTAATTAAATTTCTAAAAATTTAACATCGATAAGTTCAACATTTTTCGTTAAATAAATGTCAGCGTTGTTCACACGCAGTGCGCGTTCACAAATATACATGTAAATATGCGTAAACCAGATTAATGTTCGCTGCATTGTCCGTTCATGACCACCTATATAAATAATAATGATGTATTAATGATTTTAAACTTTAAAACAAGAAATAAAAAAATGAGTAAATGGCGTTAGTATTGAAAAAAAAATTATTTTATTTTAAATTTAACGGTGGATAAATATTTCTTGTCAATAAAATTTAAATCATAACGCGAATGGTTGAAATGTGCGTAGAACAGTTTAACGTTCGTACGTTCTCAACGTTGTCTGTTCATGTATATGCGAACAAAGGATAAAATAAAATAAATAAAAGAATAAATTAAAAAGAAGAAAAAAAGGAGAGAAATTAAATTTTATTGCATTAAAACACGTTAGCCAAATAAGAAAGGAACTAAATAATTAACACAAATTTGGATCATGTAGTAACGGTAGGAATGTTCAACCAATTTTGACATTCCTTACCATTTAATAGTGTCCCTCTTTCCTTAAAAATAGTTATACACGTTACTTTTCAGATCTGAAAAAAAAAAAATTCATCTCTTCTTAAATTATGGCAACAACAAATCTTACTCTGTCAGAGCAAATATTTGAAACACTGTACAGAATCTTAAATATCACTCTCTGACAGAAACAAATATATGGTAACAGTGCATTGAGATTTCAAAATATACGGTGACAGAATGCAATGCTATTTCCAAATAAAATAATTCGAACCGCAGAAATAAAAGCAGTCCATTTCTTCTGCCTCACGTGAAACATCTTTCTTCCTCCTGTACATTTCTCTTCACGCAACCAACTTCTTCCGCCCCATTTCAATATTTAGTTCTGAAAAAAAAACTATCAAAACAAATTCTAATGCTTGGGAAGTAAGTAGCTCCTTCTGCTTCACGTGAGAAAGCTTGGCCTTCAACTCATTTTCCTCCTAAACAAAGGCAGTAACCCATTTTTGCCTGTAAACAATTCTTCGTTCCATCCTAATGCCTTCATCACGTGAAAGGCCTTCTTCCTCAAATTGCACCACGCCTTTCACTCTGCGATCAACATGTCCGCAACCGCGCTCCGACAAGTGTAACCCCAACTCATCGGAGTCCCTCTGCCGGTTGCCGACGACACAGTGAGCCATCAACAGCCCGAGTTCCACCTCTGTCGAGTTCGCCAGCCACCGTCCAAGTTGCATCATTCCGTCCAGCGAGGAAAAGCAGCATTTGACATGAGTATCTTTAGCCTTATATCGTACGGCAGCTCCTCTCCGGGTGTAAGCACTTGACCTCCGTCCAGGTCAAGTCTCTCACGCCGCTTGAGCCACTAGTTCATCGCCAAAGCTCCATTCTCCCGTCCAGCGACCTGAGCCGGGTACCGTGAGTTCTCTCTCACCTTCTTCGTTTTTTTCCCTCTCGTAACAATGCATATATATACTTAAAATATATGCGTTAAACACTGTACTGCTTCTTGCATGAAACCCATTTTGATGCCACTTCATCATGCAGTTGGCATAAACACAATGAAATGAGTTTCATTTATTTTTTCCTAAGCACATAAGGTGTTAACACAAGAAGCCGCTGGTTTTGACTTTTATAATACACGCCATACTGCTGCCGATAACAAGACATGCATGCAAGGAGCGGTGGGTGGTGTTGTGTAGATTTCCAGTCTTCTATTAAAGGATATAAAGATCTTACCTTTCTGTTGTTAACAATGATGTACCAAGTCGAGTGGTTTGACGTGTGACTAGCAATTGAGAGGTCACTAGTTCAAACCCTGCTGTAGCTGCTTGGTTTTGGTCAATTATTTTGGCTGAAATCTTTTTGGCGTAAATGTATACATAAAATTTAGACCGATTTCTAAATAAAAATCATATCTTTGTTCTAGGTAGCAAATTCATCCTTGTAGCCGTTAGCGTCATTCCTCTCATATCGTGCCTTCTCTTGTTGCCACGGAAGGTGAGTTTTCTCACTCACAGACTAACTGATTATGAAGTGAATTAAAAATATGAGATGTTGAATGAAATGTTAGAGTGCTCTAGTTTTGGTTGCTTTGTGTTTGTGCACGTGCGACGCACACACTATTATTTCACATGACACATATGGATGTATGATTGCCGTGTTATGTTTATTTTCGCATCATGCAAGTTCCCCCTTTGATTAGCAACATGACGGGTTGAAATGATACATACCCGAACCCCTTGTATTCGAATCGAATTGGGATGCGGGTTGAAATGATACATACCCGGGATTCGAATATTTTAAAAACGGATTGAAATGATAAATATCCGTATCACTTGGCCATAGGATAGAAAGTTTTATACAGGCACCGTGGTCAATAAATTAAAAATATTTTCAAAATATTTATCGATTTTATAAGTGGAATTTTAAATGAAACTTCCTTTTAGCATAAAGAAGTTAAAAGAAATTTTGTTTGAATTTTACTTGATTTTTGTAAGAAATCTAATTTGTATTAAAATAGATTTTGTGCGATTTTTGCAAGTTTATACTTGGCTTTAAATTGATTTGAATAAACTCTTCATAAACTTTATACTCATAAAATAAATTTGGTAATATGACAGTTTTTGCATTAAAAGATTTAATGTAAAAGATTTGCGAAGTTTTGATAATATTTTCCAACCATATTAAATATATGATTTGTCAAATGGATTTTGCCATGTGAAGGATTTTGATCCATAGCTAACGCCAAATGGTGAAAATTTGTTATATGAATGGATATGTGAATTTCAAGTCAAATAATTATTCAAGCATCATTTTGTTGATAAAGTGTTGGATTTTATATGAATTCTATTGGGAAAGAAATTGTAAACACGGATTTAGAACTGGATTGGAATAATATTACTTGTTTAACTATAATTTTATAAAAAGAAATTCTCCGCATTACTTAGTTTTATAATTATCCTTTGTAAAATGATTTGGTTTCTTTAACCATATAAATTTATAATGGTTTCCAAAACACATGAATATATATTTCTTTAAATTTAATATACGTTCATTTTTTCCAAAACTCAACTTTTCTAAATATATTTATTTTATCTTATCTTATTTTGAAAACTTATGTTGAATCCAGTCTAATGAATCCAAGAGTGAATATCGGTTTATAATCGAACCATTTGTAATTGACTTTGGGGCAAGACTTGAAATTAAGCGATTTGTGGTATTTGAAATATGCTTTCAAATCTAATGGCCACGGTGTAAGAAAAATGTAAGCGTCGGTTGTTAAAGAGACCGGAGTCGGTAAGTGGCATACTCTCTGTTAGTGCCGATACAACTTTAACAACTGTATATGTGATGGAGTATTGGGACGACAACATGATGGCTTGGAAGTGACCACTGGATCGAAGAAGGCGAACGACGACGAATTGGCCTTGACCCTCGGGTCATAATTAAAATGACTAAAACAGGAGCTATATCGTGACTAATTGAGGTCGCACTTCATATCGGACACGCTTCTTCGATACCATCTCTATTACTATGTGATTGATTTGGGGCGCCCTTTTGATTTGGGAGTGTGTTCCGAGGTGGGCGGTAGTTGCGGCTATGCGTTACCACCGGTCCGGGAGTGCAACTGGTAGAATCCTACCCTGGGCATTGCCTCGTGTGCCTTGTCATATTTATCCTCTGTGAGCCCCATACGATTTTGATTTAGTATTGCTTTCTATGGAGTGCCCTCTGATAACACCAGTGCGGTGAATTTACGGTACTGTATAGACTGTGATGCCTATAAACTGCGTAAGGGTAATATGGTAATCCCGCTTACGCTATTTTCAGTATATTTACTTTACTGAATAGACATTACAATAATAGCGTACTATTTTATGTTTATTATTTTCATGGATCCTTAGAGGATGGTAATCCCAGACATCTTCTAAGTTATTGTACATTTCTGTAGACACTTCATGTGGTATAATTCACTTATATGAGACTGTTAGTCCTGACTCGAGTATTTTGTTTGTTTTATTCCTTGCAAAATGCCCGGGTCAGACCAAGTATTTCATCTTGGAGACATATCTGTTAGAGCTTGATATTCGTTGGAGGTCCAGCTATCCACCTACTTTGTCATATGCCGTTGTGCCCATTTCTGCTTATCGCCGAATATTAGTATGATTCTATATTTATTCTTCCGCTGTATCTATATTTATCTCTGTACTCTGATATCATGTAAATTTAAAGTTTTGTATAAATTTTTACTTCCGCTGTGAGATATTCTGTGTTTTGTATTGTGATTCTATGATGATTTGTATTTCAACTTCATAAGCAATAACAATCTGTCCTTTTGAACGGTTTGAGTTGGTTTAATTACCGACTTGAGGCGGTCAAAAAGGCAGGTCGTTACATTAGATGTCTTATTGAAATTTATCATTTAATAGTTTAACTTTAGATCGTAAATGTTTATCCGTATAATTTCCATTAATAGTCATAAAGATTATACTTTTAACCATTTCATTCAAATTTATATTCATTTTATTAATTTTAAATGATCTAAAAACTTATGGTTTGTTACAATCTCCTCCGCTCAAAACTTCTCGTCTTTGAAAAGGAATAGAAAGGAAAACTAACATTTTGTTATATTTCAAAATTTGTAAACCATTTAAAAACTTCTTAGTTTATTATGTTGAAGTTACATAATATTGAATTTCCATACAATTGTTTTGTTTTTAAAAGCCAAAATACTTTTATAACTCAATGTTTTAGCAAGTTTATTTTCGTTCTTACAGAATCTAAGCATCTGTTAATCAGACACATATCTAAAATTCTCCAAAAACTTAATAGACTCGTTTCAACTTCCAATGACAATTTTTTTTAAAAAAATAGATATGAAAAGCACACCCCTCATGGATCGTATTTACGCAATGGTTACACCGCTATCGCAGCAGAATCACTTGTAACTATAGGCATCAATGCCCTCAAATTACGCCATGAACACACCTCATAGACAACAATACGCAAGTGGTTACATCTGCTATCCCAACAGAAACCAGTAGTACTATAGACAATTACTGCCCTTGATTTATGCTATGGAAAAAATTCTGATAACTATAATTAATTCAATGTGACCCCACGGATTGGGATTTTTGCGCGGCCTCACCGAGTGAAAGTCCGATGCGATCCTATCAAAGTAGCATCCCATTTTCAATGGAACTACTGAGTAGAGTTCCAACACAATCCTACTGGGTGAGATTCCGATTTCCAATGGAACTACCGAGTAAGGTTCCAACACAATCCTACTTAGTAGGATTTAAATTTCCAATGGAAAGTACTTATCATTTCTTTGATTTCGAAAGATATGAAACTATATGTAGTATTTTTCATTTAATAATTTCATGTATAACGTACTTAAATTAAATTCCGTTTATACATAAGAATTTGTTTTCAAATCGAATACTTCCGAATCAACAGTAACAGATTCACCACATACTTATATAATTTTTTTTTAATATAAGATTTTTTTTCAATATCGAATTCAAAGATTTTAATAACCAATTGGTTCCAAAATTATTGGAGTTACACACTGAGATCATCAATTCCCAAATTCTAACATATCAGAATTTAATATTTTTTGGGTTTATTTCATGCTTGAATAATGCATTCGTTCTCGATATTTTCAATTTCTCCCAAGGATCGTTTTTCATATAATTTCCACAGAGAGAATTTTAATATAAATTATATAAATTCTGCTTATACTAAGTCAATAGTTTGAATTTGATTACTTGCAAAATTTATTCATAGGATTTCCCAATTTCTTTAAAGTAAATTTCATTTATAAATTCACATATTCAATTTCAATATATATTTTGCATTTATATATAAGTATTTATGTTCAAATCAATACCATTCTCCAGTTAATGTTATCGTCCTTCCACTTACGAGCTATCATTTACCTAGAATCATTTCAAGGTAAATCTCCAAATTAGTGAACTACGATTGAATAATTTAATATAGTTTGATTTGCGTCTTTTACAAACAATTTAAGCAATCATCACGTATTCAAGCTTAATAGAATTTATTAGTTTTAGTAATAAAAGAAAATTAGTTAGTCCATGTTCAGAGGTCTTTACATTGCAAAAGATGTTAGATAAATTATTGAGCGTATCTTATGCTCAACAACCTTAGGTAATTGCTTAGTCGATTATTCGTACTACCATGAACAAATCTGAAGTATCAATTCCACAATCTCCCAATAAGCCGATAACATACTATCCAAATATATATCAAGGCCCATACAATGTCCATATATTATCCATGTGCAATATCAAATCTGACTGTTCATTCGATCACATAATTTCTCTTGCGAACTAGTATTGATAACCTGTCGTCTCTAGTGTGAACTCTAATCATAACGACCCGACGAAGAAATTCGATGCTCGGATTTCGATAATAATACATAATTCCGTGTTACTTGCCAAAAACACAAGTATCTAATAAAACCAGATAGTTAGCAGAAAAAATTAGAGCGTGAGAAAAGAAAGAAATATTTAAATAGAAGAAGAAGAATATTGACAACGTAGAGTCTCACATCGCAGTGGAACAAAAATATAATATAGAAATCTTTATAAAGAACTTTGTATAAATGCTTACATTCATCATAATACATCAATTAACCAATATATCTTGACAGCTATAATATTATTTCCTTATATACAACACATAGCAGAATAAATACTAATATGTCTGCACTCCTCTAGCTGATCTTCAATGTTCATAACATCCCAATCTAAACCTGTAAAACTCAGTCTAACTGGAGCATTGCAAACGCCATGGATCAGTCTGGTGAACCAGTGTGAGTAAACTCACTAAGTTTATGTAACACCCCACGTCCATTAATGTCACTCACAAAGGGAATGCATTAACTTTCATGGAGTATTATTGGTGTATAGAAAGGAATAAAACGAGACAGATACATATATTGGTACTTGAAAAAATTAAAACAACTTTTATAGCAGCGGAGAAATAGTTTGGTTACAACAACATCAAAAACCAAAAATAAAACCAAGTACACTTAATATCCATCTTGACAAATTGTTTTCTGAGTACATAAAGTAAAAAAGCATAACCCCAACATAAGTAGCCATAAAAGAGATAAGTTGAACTTTACTTTCAGCAATCCAAGCACTTCCAAAAGAGAGAGAGAAAGAGATCCAAATCAAGCTCCACTAGCACTAGTCCCACCCTGAGAACATGGGGGGGAGGGGAGGAGGAGGAAGAAAAGAGGCAAAAACAAAGGGAGTCAGACATAAAGTCCGGCGAGTCCAATAACTTTAACAATATAATTACTAAAGTAATTAGGATAAGGCATAAACCGGTAAAACAAGGAATGACTATGAAACAAATGGGCATGACAAAACCAACAAGAGGAATAAGATAACGTTAATTGCGTTCCTAATCACTATAGGATAATTACTCTACTGCACCAATACTAGTCACCCTAAAAGTTGATCCCGCCTACTGAACATAATAATCATAATGGTAGTTTCGTGTACCATTAGCTGTCTTCATAGGTGCCGCCTGCCCCTATCTCCACAAGTTGTACCCACTACCCCCATGCGATCGGCTCCCTAACTTGTAGATACCCGTGCTGGTCCCACAGTGGGGTGTATCACTCCCTAAAGTGGCAACCCGATACTACTCAAAGATGCACGGCTTAAATCTACACGATGCAACAACGTCTTACCTACCAGCCCGGGCCCACCCACGCACATGACCCCGTTGGACTTGCGTTGCCACCGCTAACCCGTTTTGACCTCTTACAATCAAACTCAGTAAGCGTGTCCTGCCCTTGATCTAACTCGATCTCATAAAGATACTTAATGGGTTACTAGTTTGAAAAGGGTCCCCATAATTGACATAAACTTTCCACCTGCGCTTGGTTCTCACTAGGATTTCCCACTTAACCCCTTGTTATTCATGTCTTCTTACATGTTTCAACTTGGTTAAGTGTTTCTAATCGTATTTCACATGCCACCCATGTCACCCACTTAATCCTATGTCCCACTACATGTTAATCTTGGTTAAGTGTTACTTAATTCATTATAACCGTAACCTTGTAAGAACTCCCACATTAGACTACCATTTGCGGTTGTTGGATTTGTCGGGCGGGTCCGGGCAGTCTTATACCGCAAACGAGCCTGACCTCGTGTCTTTACAATTGTTACACATTTAATTTATTCCTTTGACCCCTCACTTTAGACTACCGTTTATGGTTGCTGGATCTGCCGGGCGGGTCTGGGCAGTCTTATACTACAAACGAGTCTAGCCTCGTGTCTTAGGCGTTTTTTATTACACATAATTATTTAACCCCAATTTGAATTAATATCCCTATTCAAATTTTCAATAATTTCCAAATTAATCTATGTCCATGATTGTCACATAAATTATGTCCATAATTTTCAGGTATATATATTATACCAATTAATGTCTCAAATTAATTATATGCCTTTAAAGCCATTTTATGCCAATTCTCTATATGAATATTTAATATTTTCCCAATGTCCCCACGCCGTTCGTACGTTTAATATGAAATATGTTAGACTCGCAAATAGTCTAACACATAAAAAGATAAGAAACATCACAACTTGCATAACACATAAAATAGATCTAACTTGCAAATAAGAATTATAACATAAATTTGCATAGCCATAACTTGCGTAGGCAATGGACATATAGAACATAAATTTGGATAAACTATGTACTGCCATGGATCTAAATATAGATCTAAACATAAAATTGTGAACTTGCATATATGACTTTGGTTTTCACCTAAACTTGCATATGGGTTCCATACAAACTTGCATATGAATTTAAACATGTAAACTAATATCATATGTTTTACATATAAACTCGCATACATATATATACTTGATTCACCTATAAAATTGTGTATATTGCATACAGACTTGCATATGATTCACATACAAACTAGCATATGATTTACATCCAAACTTGCATATAAACTGATGTCATAAAATGAATCAAGTTAAACATATGTGATTGGTAATATGAAATAGATCCACTAACATAAGTTAACAAAACTGTCATACATTCACAAACAGACGATAACAAAATTAAGTAACGTCACATGACTCAATAGGCATGTTCTCATAATCCAAATTATAACTCATCATAATTAGTTTATTAATTATTTTGTGAAAGAAATTGTACTCACACAGAACAGATTAGAGAAGAGAATAATTCGTTCGTCGTTTGTATTAGAATCCTGACTTGCAATTCCTAAGCTTTAAGAAGAAGATGAACTATTCCAGCAGCATAAGGACGTCTTTAACTTATTTTAATTAGGATTGAGGCAGCATAGTGTTACAATGGTTTGGTGTGGAGAGAAAGTGAGGTTTGGGGGTGTTTAAATAGGTTAGGAGCCAAAGAATCTGTCCAGAAAACAAGTTTAGGTGCAAAATCCTGAATCTGCCTCGGATCTGACCAAATCAAGGGAGGTCGACCCCCAGGTCGACCTGTATAGGGGAGGTCGACCCCCTGGTTGACCTGGCCTGGGGCGGGAAAAATCCCGCCCAGCCCACTTCTGTGTTTTCATTTGAATTTTGAATTTGAATTCGAGTTGTTTTAATTTATTTAAATCCCTGAAACTTCTGAAGGCCATAACTTCCTCATACGAAGTCCGATTTACGAATACTTGGACTCTATTCCAAGCAGAATTCCTAGACGAACGCAATGGCATAACCCATTTCCCTTAATTCTTCTCCTAAAAATTAAGTGTTCTTAAATTTGTTAATTTTAATATTTAAAATTACAGGGTGTTACATTCTCCCCTCCTTAAAGGATTTCGCCCCTGAAATCTCCAAGTTAAGGAGAATATATATCCTACCGTCCAATCATCCATTTACTCAATCATCAAACAAAGGCATCCATTGTCCTTAAAAGACTTCTAATGCCATATAAACATATGCAAAAAGTGTGTGTATATGTTCCTTATCTAATGCAAAATCAGGCGGTCTACTGATTCAGTTGACCTCCTTAATGCGAACCATGATAGTGCCTGTAACAACCCGAAAATCTGGGCCAGTTTAAATTTTTTATTTTGGCAATTTTAGCGAATTTTGATTATTTAAAATGAATTATTTTAAATAATATCGATGAGAAATTTATTTTGAATATAATTCAAACGTATATATTATATAGATCGTCGTTAGAATATAATTATTTATTTTATATTTATAAAAGGAATTTAAAATGGCGTGGTAGTTCGATAATTCGATTTCAAACTTCAAATGAATGTACCGGGTGCAAAATAAACCGGATTTTAGTGAAACCAAAAATGATGGAATCTAATTGAGAATATCTTTCCAAAGAATCCGAAAAATCGAAATTTCATAGCGGGAATCAAAAGATATGTCCAGTTGAAAATTCTGAATAGTCGCTATGGAATTCAGGCCCTTAAAAATGGAAATTTTGCAAATGACCTCGGATTTCGACGTAGCCACTTTTGTTGGGTCCGTGATATCGAATTATTGCTAGATTCCAATTTTCATAATTTTTTGAATCAATATGTGAGCATGGCAAAGGAAAACGCGTTTGGCCAGTTTTAGTTGATTTTAATCGACTGAAAAATGGCCATTTTCAAACGGTCTCAGAATTCGACGAAACTAGTTTTGTTAGGACCGTATCATCAATACGAAGCTAGAAAATATTTTTTGGGAATTTTTCGGGTTCGTATGTGACCCGGTAAATTGAAATGCGCGTTCAAATTCAATATATAGAGTTATATGTTGATTTTAACGGAAACGGATCGAAACGTTCGAATCAGCGTACGATACATATCCCATTATGTTCGGAATGGGGGTGAAACGCTATGGACGACGGGCGGTGGGCCTCGTTTCGAGGTCGGAAATAAAAGTTGCTTTTTGAAAATAATAAAATAATAATATATAATATATAAATTAAATATTCCCCCCTTTCTCTCTATACCTTGGCCCCCCCGTTAGCTTTAGATCTGAAATCAAAAAAAGAAAAAAAAAACCCGACAGAACCCCATCGCCACCCCTTTCTCGTCGCCGCCTCCTCCCTGTCGCCCACCAGCGTCGATCCGCACCCATCCCCCTTCATCGCCTCCTCCTCCCTCTTCCCGCTATCTTCTCTCCCCCTCACGCGAGCTCCCCTGTCGCGCAACCAACCCTAGCCGCCCCCTCTTTGACTCTGCCTCTCCCCTCCTCTAGCTGAATCGAACGCCGCCAGCACCCCAAGACCCACCAGACCCCCCCAAGCGATGCACTGTAAGTTTTTTTTCCTGTTTGTTTTGTTTTAATTGATTTTAAATATTTAGTTTAGTTTAATCAGTTTAAAAATCTAATTTTTTTTTGTGTGTGAATAAGAGTGTACATTGTTTTTCAAAATTGAAAAAGCTTAGATTTTTAATTTGATAAAACTTGGATTTGTATGATAGAAAGATTTGAATTTTAAAAATATAGAAAGATCTGAATTTTAAAAATAGAAAGGAGATGTTTTTAAAATAGAAGAGACGATTTTCGTTTATACAAAGATTAGATTTTCAATTGTATAAAGATACGATTTTTAGAATTGAAAAGATATGGAATAATTTTTAGAAGAATCATATAAAAATGTGATTTTTATATAGGCAGTGACAAGATAGAAATTCAATCTTTATATTAGAGGTAGGAATATAAAAATTTGATTTTTATATATTGAATAGCGAAGTAAAAATTCGATTTTTATATATTGAGTAGCGAAGTAAAAATTCGATTTTTATATATTGAATAGCGAAGTAAAAATTCGATTTTTATATATTGAATAGCGAAGTAAAAATTCGATTTTTATATATTGAATAGCGAAGTAAAAATTCGATTTTTATATATTGAATAGCGAAATAAAAATTCGATTTTTATATATTGAATAGCGAAGTAAAAATGGGATTTTTACATATGTAGAGAATACGGGCAAAGAAAGTGACAAGAGGCAGAACGGCGAAGATTTCTACAAAGAAGAGTCGAGGCGTTGGATTAGCAATTCAGTGAGAATTTCTCACTCTTTAATTTATTTCTAGTTGAAATATATACTAGGATGCAGACGGTGTTTAGTAGCACCTGACACCCGTCGTCCACAGACCATGGACGGCTTGTATGCTTGTTTGTTTGATTTTGATGTGTAGTTGATTGTGTGATGTGATGTGAAATGGAATAAAACATTTATATAGTGAAATAAAATATTTTATAGTGGAAAATATTTTATAGTTAAAAATAGAAATTTTAACGTATATATGAAATTAAATAAAATAAACAAATCGGACGATTTTTTTATATACACACATTTGACTGATATTGATTGGGACGATAAATTATACACATCGCCCAACTGCACAAATAAAATCTGTGTTTGATTGTTTGAAACCCCACACGGGTATTGGGATGATATTTGACGTACACTAATCCCAATAATTAGTTGTATGTCGATCGATTGATTGACAGGCTGTTATAAGCGTTGAATATTTATATTCGATGCTTATACAGTGTAGAATGCACTTTGGATGATGGTTGATTATTCATCGTTGTTATTGAATACATGTGTTGTAGAAAATCCATATAATTAACATTATATGGTAATTGATTGGGCCTCATTCCAGTTTTGAAAAAGAAATATTTGAATAGAAATATTTGTAAAAGAAATATTTGACTAGAAATATTTGAAAATAAAAATATTTGAAATAGAATATTTGAAAATAGAAATATATGAAGCCGTGTTGATTAGATTGACGCCATTTAGACGTGAACGATATTTATATCGATTTTATTCAAATTGAAGTGAATATTAAAGTGAATTGAAATTCAAATTTAATTGAATTGATTTGAAATTCGAAATAAACTGAAAGGGTTTGAAATTCTAATAGAATTGAAATAGAATTGAAATCGTTTTAAAATGAATTGGAATAAAATTGAAATAGAATTGAAATCGTTTTGAAATGAATTCGAATAGAATTGAAATCGTTTTGAAATGAATTCGAATAGAATGGAAATCATTTTGAAATGAATTCGAATAGAATTGAAATCGTTTTGAAATGAATTCGAATAGAATTGAAATCAGTTTAAAATGAATTCGAATAGAATTGAAATAGAATTGAAATCGTTTTGAAATAAATTCGAATAGAATGGAAATCGTTTTGAAATGAATTCGAATAGAATTGAAATCGTTTTAAAATGAATTCGAATAGAAATTGAATAGAAATGAATTTGAATTGAAATTGAATTAATTTGAAATTCAAATTGAATTGAAAATGAATGGAAATGGAATTAAAAATCATTTTGAAAAGAAAATCGACGAAGTATATATTATATATATTATATATATAATATAATGGCCTGAATAGAACGCGCCGCGCCGCGGCAGTTCGCGAATTTCGACCATTGACTTCGAACGGACATTGCGGGAGATCCTACCGTCGGATTCTCCTGAAACTGGAACCGTTGGGTTCGTGTCGAAAAGAGCTTTCTAACGAATATTAGAAATTTGAAATCTAACGCTTGGATTTGGAATTATGTCCAAATCAAATTTGAAAAAGGTCTCTGTAAGTGCAGTTCGATGGCCATTGATGGAAATCGACTGTACGGGCCTTGATAAAATTATTAAAAATAGTAATAATTTGTGTGAGATCATAAGAAATGATTTGGGAAAAATTGGGATGAAAAACTCCATATTTGAAAAGATAAAAATAGATTTTTATCGAAATGAACTAGTTTTGAACTAGAATAGTAATTTATTTTAAAAATAAATAAATAAAGTGAGTTTGAAAAGGGTTTTAAAAATAACCAGAATTTCCAATGATAGCATTGGAATGGATTTGAATCGAAATTGTCTTCGGGATATTTCGATGTTGGATTTCGTGATTATACAAATGTTGTTATGGAAATTTGAAAGATATATATATATATATATATATATCGTTATTTCCAATACGATATTTGTTAGTCGTAGAATTTGATATTGAATATAAGCCGGTATATTTTCTATTCAGAGCCTTGTATTTAATATCAAATGTGATTTGGGTTTGTCGTGAATGGTGTCTTCATTAACACTATTCTTAAGCCCAGTTGAGAAAAGATTAAATCTTTTTATTTAGATTTAATGAAGTGTACCAATTAAATAATATTTAATTGGAATTGAATTGATATTGATTTTTGGGTTTATCGTGGACAGTGTTTTTAAATAACACTCGATCTTTAATCCGATAATTAATGGAATGTGGTTTTGGGTTTATCGTGAACCGTGTTTTAAATGACACTGATTCTTTAACCCAGTTAACGATTAAAACTAAGTGGAGTTTTAATGAATCTTAAATTAGATTGAAAAGATCGAGAATGGAGTATCACCAGTTTTGCTCTAGACGATAGTTAAATCTTTAATTATATTTGAACGTGAAATGGTAATTGAATTTACCGATAACAATGTGGTGTTAGATATGAAGTATTACCAGTTTTACTTCATGGGATGAATAGGTTGGGATTGGGAAATTAAAGCAAATGATTACTTCGGTAAGTTTCGTTAATCCCGACTAGTTGAATCGATATTCAAAAATAGATTAAAGAATAAATTCAAGGAATTTATCTTGGATAAAATTAATGGGAACCTTTCCCTATGAATGTGAAATTTAGAAACTAACTGTCGGTTAGCCAAGCAGAATGGTTTTCTGGATATTGATCTGATGTTGGTTTCGGCCTTCGGGGTTAATATTTGGGAAACTATTTTCTTGATTAATTTACGGTTAGTGACTGATGAATTGGAATGAGGCGTATGTTGTGTTTGTGTAACACTTATTTAAAATATACGCGAGTTATTCGGAAAGACCGGGTTTATCCCATTTTGAATAACTGATACGACGATAAGTCGAAGATGAAGACGGTGGTTGAAGACCGGAAGTCTTCACATCGTTTGGGTGATTACTGATGATCTTGATTGGGCTGTACACCCAAGATGAGGGAATAAATCGGTGGTCGTCCAGATGTGTTTGGAGATCGATGGATATGCGAGGAAAGTGCCTCCGGTTTCGTTCGGACCCAGAACGGACTTGTAAATGGACTGTGTGTCTGACATTGGATTTTATTCTGTGTGACTGATATCGGTTGCATAGAGTGGTTTGCCTGTGTGGCATGCTAAGATGCAAATGATCAGGGCTTCTGTTGAAAAGCAGAGTCTTGTGGTTGATGATCAAAGCACGGCCTTTGTGGCGTAGGTTTGTGTAACGTGAAATCGCGAGCCTCACACCCCGGTGGTGAACCAAAAACGGGAGACGGACCTCAGGGGGGACATGCGTTTTCTTTCTAGCTAGGGTGGTGTCAGTGACCTACCAGCCCTGACATTTATATACTTTTTACCTGTGTGGTTGTTGCTGTTGCGAGGCGCCTCGGTTTGATCGGACGATCCGGGTCCAATGAAGTCATTCGTGGGCTCATTTACGCCCCAATGGGCGGAGAAACGTAGTGTTCAGGCATTATAATCCACATCGGTGGACCAGCCCTGACGATCCAAGGGGCAGTTGCAGCTGTTCCTAGACATGGGCTAGATTGTCTAAAATCGGTAGAGGACTATCTTTTGCCTCGGTTCATAGATGGAAATCCAATTTCCAAATACGTGACATTTGCGGTTTTATTTGTAAACCTATGTATGGCGACATAGTGGCATGGGACGCTCATGTCGCCTATGATTGATACTTATGATTTGAAGTTGTTTTAAACACTATACACTTATTATAGTATCAAATGACTTGTTTTAAACGTATCAAGCATTCTTTGTCTATTATAAGGTAAAAACCCTATCCCCCGGCTTGCGTTGCATTGTGTGATAGGACCTGGGTCTTATAATAGCTTCATTTTTCTTTATTTAGCATGGCGCTGTTTGTTTTATGCACTGGTATTCTAGGGAGGAAACCCGTTCCGCGTTAGCGGCGTGGTCCCTTGATTTACCTAACTTTAAAATAAAGAATAATAACTGTTTTAGTTCTCACACCAGTCACATGACTGACCTGGAGTTTATTGTTTTGACCTAAACTCTGGGTGCCCCTATTTTGACATGGGCAGCTAGTAGTTTTGGTTTTGCAGATTTATATTCACAGGATCCTGGTTTACAGCTGGAATGATATCCGGAAAGCTTTGTATCCGTATATCTTCTTCTAGTTGTGTATTGTATTATTTTCCGCTGCGATATGTTTAAATGTAATTTAAATCTCTGATGTTTGTTGAATGTAATTTATTCATTTATACTCTGTATATTCTTGTAATCTGATGCATTGTTGTAATATACAATGAAATGTTCTTCCGTCTGCGTATTGTTGTGGCTTGTTCTCCAACTATCCGCGCTTTCCTTCATGGGGAAGTTACGGGTTTTCACAGTGCTATGCGTCCATTATGTATGCAAAATAATCCTAATGATACATATTATTTCTACATGTGTGCACCACATTTATCTAAATGCAGCATCCGTATGATAACACAACCATTATACATCCATTAATTTAAATATGCACACATATTTATATGCAGTATGAAAGTGATTGAGTCGATCTAGTGCCTAATGTGTGTGTAAATGCATCCACGAGCAACCACTAGCAAACACTTGCATCCACCAAACATAACATGTCTCAAACACATGTTTACAACAATAGGATTTTTCCTAACTAAAGATCGAAGATATAATCGCAAAGACATACTAAACGATAGGACAAGCATAAACAAAGCGGTAAAAAAAGGAGAAGTTAAAAACATACCCTCAAAAAGGAAAGGGTACAGCGTACGCATCTTGTCTTCTGTTTCTCAAGTCGCGTCTCCTTGATCATTTCCCCATTGCACCTTGACCAACTTGACCTCTCTGTTGCGTAGCTTTATGGCCTCCGATCCAAGGAGGCATATAGGGGCTCGTCTAATCGGGGCATCTCACTCCACTTCCACTTCTCTAAGCCTTCTCGGCTCTACTACTTCCGCGATATCTTGTAAACACTTCGGCAAATGTGATACGTGAAACACGTCGTGAACACCACTAAGCTTGTTGCCTCTTCTCGTGTCCCTACAAAATCTAGGAAACATAACCTCAAAAGATCTTCAAGGATTCTATTCACCCCTTTCTGTCCGTCCATCCGTCTGTGGATGATAAGCGATACTCGTACTTGCCGCGTTTTGCATATCACCTTTTCCTCTTGCATCGAAAACTGCTCCAAGCCATATCCCGCAAGCACCGGTATACACTGTGAATGGCTTACTTCCATCTGGCAAAACTAAAACTGGAGCTGTCATCAAATCCCTCTTCAAATGCTGGAAAGAATTGTCACAGTCGACATCCCAAGCAAAAGTCAAGTTCTTCTTCGTTAACCAAGTAAGTGGAGTTGATATCTTCGCGAAATCCTTAATGAACTTCCTATAATAGCCTGCCAGTCCTAGAAAGATTCTTACTTCCGTCGCGTTTCTAGGGACCTTCCAACCTTGGGTTGCCACCACCTTTGCGGGATCCACAGCTATCCCTTCCTTGGAGACCACGTGTCCTAAGAGCCTCACTTCTTTCCTCCAAAAATGACATTTGGAGAACTTAGCTTTGAGTTGATACGCTCATAGGGTCTCTAAGACTTCCCTAAGATGTAGGGCATGCTCTTCTTCGCTTCAAGAGAAAATCAAGATATCATCCACAAAGACTACCACAAACTTGTTTAGAAACTCCCTGTACACCCTACTAATTAAGTCAACGAAGTATGCGGGTGCATTCGTCAAACCAAAAGGCATGACGAGCCACTCGAAGAAACCGTCAGTAGTTATAAATGCAGTCTTATTTATGTTGTCTTCATCCACTCTTAGCTGATGAAATCTTATAGCTAAATCCAGCTGCGAGAAAACCGAAGCACCAACCAACGGATCGAATAAATCATCTATCCTCGACAATGGGTGCCTGTTCTTCTTTGTGAGCTTATTCAGCTCTTTATAGTCCACGCACAATCTAAGTGAACCATCAGCCTTTGTAGCGAAAACAACCAGAGCACCCCATTCCGAAATGCTTCTTCTTATGAACCCCTTCTCAAGCAACTCCTTTACTTGCTTACTGAGTTCTCTTCTCTCTCTCGGAGCCATGTCGCGCACCGGTAATGCAACTGGCTTTGCATTATCTACAAGGTATATACGAAAGTCTATCTCACGCCTCAAGGGTAAACCCCGAACTTCATCGAAGACGTCACCATATTCACGGACCATACAAACATATTCCAAATCATCGTTGGACGCGTTAAGAGATTCTAGGTAGCTAAGCAGCACCGGACCTCTACAGTCACAAGAAATATCAAGGGTCTTTCCACGACGAGTCAACAATCTAACTACCCTTCTTTTACAGTCTAGGATGGCACTGTATCTGGCTAGGCAATCCATGTTTAGAATCAAGCCGTAGCCCATGAAGCCAAGAACGAAGGCGTTGCATTCAAACCCAACGCCCAATAAAGACACTCTCAAATCCCGACAAATCATCGAAAGATGAGCCGAACCACCAATAGAATTTGAGACTACTATGGGATCCGTAACTAGACTAGTATTTAGGTGAAGTGTTTTAACTAACGAAGCAGATACAAATGATTGTGAAGCGCCAGAATTCAAACAAGGTTCGAACAGGATGATCAAAAAGAAAAACCAAACTTCCAACCAAGATATTTCTACCTCTTTCAGGTATGCCAGCCGTGAGGGAACGCGTCTGCCCTCCAGAAGATCTGGTACTTTGTCCTTACCTTTGCATTTTGCTTCTTTGGATGATCCTAATAAGATGTCCTGTTTCTCCGTAACGATAACAACTAGTCTTCTTCTTCTTTATAACGTCTTTATTTAAGTAGTCAGGTATTTCACAAGTTTGGCCCTTCCTTTTCTCTTGGCCCCTTGTTATACTTACCGCCTTTCTTTGGATCTACTTTCTTATCGTGTGTCCAATCCATGTCTCTCCTGCACATTCTCCATTCGTGACCTCCTACCAAAATGAGGCTTCGTCCTTCATTAACCAAGTAGCTAATTGAACCTTCCTCCCATTGTCTATCTTAAAGGTACCAACAAGTCCTCCACTTCCTTCTAGCTTTGACAAACGTCCCAGT
Source organism: Allium sativum (assembly GCA_030737875.1). Lineage (NCBI taxonomy): Eukaryota > Viridiplantae > Streptophyta > Magnoliopsida > Asparagales > Amaryllidaceae > Allium > Allium sativum. The sequence continues at coordinate 189,974,754 of CM060925.1, read as the reverse complement.
CCCATGAAGCGGTTTTCCGTCCACCGTACGGAAGTTCTTACATATCTTAGAAAAAGCGTCTATACGTGGAGGAAGAAATTCAAAAAGGAAAGACGTAGAGATTTAAAACGGAGAATCGAAGGAAAGATATATGGCTCTTGGGGGTTATGTTTTTCAAAATAAAGTTTTCTCTTAAAATTACTCTCCTTAAGACATATTTTTGAAAGTATTTCTTTATAAAAATGCTTTTGAAAGCGGTTTTTCAAAATCTCTTATATGTTCTGGTAACCTTCAGCTTTGATACCACGTGTAACACCCCACGTCCATTAATGTCACTCACAAAGGGAATGCATTAACTTTCAGGGAGTATTATTGGTGTATAGAATGGAATATAACAAGACAGATACATATATTGCTACTTGAAAATTTTAAAACAACTTTTATTGTAGTGGAGCAATAGTTTGGTTACAACAACATCAAAAATCAACAATAAAACCAAGTACACTTAATATCCATCTTGACAAAAAAAAAATTTGAGTACATAAAGTAAAAAGCATAACCCCAACATAAGTAGCCATAAAAGAGATAAGCTGAACTTTACTTTCAGCAATCCAAGCACTTCCAAAAGAGAGAGAAAGAGATCCAAATCAAACTCCACTAGCACTAGTCCCACCCTGAGAACCTGGGGAGGGGGGAAGGAAGGAAAGAGGCGAAAACAAAAGGGGTTAGACATAAAGTCTGGCAAGTCCAATAACTTTAACAATATAATTATTAAAGTAATTAGGATAAGGCATAAACTGGTAAGACAAGGAATGACTATGAAACAAATGGGGATGACAAAACCAACAAGAGGAATAAGATAACGTTAATTGCGTTCCTAATCACTATAGGATAATTATTCTACTGCACCAATACTAGTCACCCTAAAAGTTGATCCCGCCTACTGAATATAATAATCATAATAGTAGTTTCGTGTACAACTAGCTGTCTTCATAGGTGCCGCCTGCCCCTATCTCCACTAGTTGTACCCACTACCTCCATGCGATCGACTCCCTAACTCGTAGATACCCGTGCTGGTCCCACAGTGGGGGTGTATCACTCCCCAAAGTGGCAACCCGATACTACTCAAAGATGCACGACTTAAATCTACACGATGCAACAACGTCTTACCTACCAGCCCGGACCCACGCACGCACATGACCCCGTTGGACTTGCATTGCCACCACTAACCCATTTTGACCTCTTACAATCAAATTCATTAAGCGTGTCCCGCCCTCGATCTAACTCGAGCTCATAAAGATACTTAATGGGCTACGGGTTTGAAAAGGGTCCCCATACTTGACACAAGCTTTCCACCTACGCTTGGTCCCCACTAGGATTTCCCACTTAGCCCCTTGTTATTCATGTCTTCTTACATGTTTCAACTTGGTTAAGTGTTTCTAATCGTATTTCACATGCCACTCATGTCACCCACTTAACCACATGTCCCACTACATGTTAATCTTGGTTAAGTGTTACTAAATTCATTATAACTGTAACCTTGTAAGACCTCCCACATTAGACTACCTTTCGCGGTTGCTGGATTTGCCGGGCGGGTCCGGGCAGTCTTATAACGCAAACGATCCTAACCTTGTGTCTTTACAGTTGTTATGCATTTAATTTACGCCTTTGACCCCTCACATTAGACTACCATTTGTGGTTGCTGGATTTGCCGGGCGGGTCCGGGCAGTCTTATACCACAAGCGAGTCTAACCTCGTGTCTTAGGCATTTATTATTACACATAATTATTTAACCCCAATTTGAATTAATATCCCTATTCAAATTGTCAATAATTTCCAAATTAATCTATGTCCATAATTGTCACATAAATTATGTCCATAATTTTCAGGTATATAAACTATACCAATTAATGTCTCAAATTAGTTATATGCCTTTAAAGCCATTTTATGCCAATTCTCAATATGTATATTTAATATTTTCCCAATGTCCCCACGCCATTCGTACGTTTAATATGAAATATGTTAGACTCGCAAATAGTCTAACTCATAAAAAGAAAAGAAACATCACAACTTGCATAACACATAAAATAGATCTAACTTGCAAATAAGAATTATAACATAAATTTGCATAGCCAATAACTTGCATAGGCAATGGACATATAAAACATAAATTTGCATAAACTATGCACTGCCATGGATCTAAATATAGATCTAAACATAAAATTGTGAACTTGCATACATGACTATGGTTTTCACCTAAACTTGCATATGGGTTCCATACAAACTTGCATATGAATTTAAACATGTAAACTAATATCACATGTTTTACATATAAACTTGCATACATATATATATACTTGATTCACTTATAAACTTGTGTATAATTCACACACAGACTTGCATATGATTCACATGCAAACTAGCATATGATTTACATCCAAACTCGCATATAAACTGATGTCATAAAATGAATCAAGTTAAACATATGTTATTGGTCATATGAAATAGATCCACTAACATAAGTTAACAAAACTGTCATATGTTCACAAACATACGATAATAAAATTAATTAACGTCAGATGATTTAACAAGCATGTTCTCATAATCCAAATTATAACTCATCATAATTAGTTTATTAATTATTTTGTGAAAGAAATTGTACTCACAAAGAACAGATTAGATAAGAGAATAATTCGTTCATCGTTTGTATTAGAATCCTGACTTGCAATTCCTAAGCTTTAAGAAGAAGATGAACTATTCCAACAGCATAAGGACGTCTTTAACTTATTTTAATTGGGATTGAGGCAGCATAGTGTTACAATGGTTTGGTGTGGAGAGAAAGTGAGGTTTGGGGGTGTTTAAATAGGTTAGGAGCCATAGAATCTGTCCAGAAAACAAGTCCAGGTGCAAAATCCCGAATCTGCCTCGGATCTGACCAAATCAGGGGAGGTCGACCCCCAGGTCGACCTGTATAGGGGAGGTCGACTCCCTGGTCGACCTGGCCTGGGGCGGGAAAAATCCTGCCCAGCTCGCTTCTGTGTTTTCATTTGAATTTTGAATTTGAATTCGAGCTGTTTTAATTTATTTAAATCCCTGAAACTTCTGAAGGCCATAACTTCCTCATACGAAGTCCGATTTACGAAAACTTGGACTCTATTCCAAGTAGAATTCCGAGACGAATGCAATGGCATAACCCATTTCCCTTAATTCTTCTCCTAAAAATTAAGTGTTATTAAATTTGTTAATTTTAATATTTAAAATTACGGGGTGTTACAGTTTATAGGTATCATCTACCTAATAAAATTTAAAAATCTTTTGAAAGAAAAAGATAATCATAATACCAGTCCACACATAAATGCAGATGGTTTTTACCTTACGATAACCCAAAATATTTTTGATATATCAAATCCGTTGATATTGTAATAGTGTCTATTAAACCACAAATAAATAACCATCTAGTAGAACGCTTGCATCTCGTGCTCCACATATATATAACATATAATCAGAAACCGCATGGCTATTATTGGAGATTGGATTTCCAACTATGATAAAATATGAGACCACCTTCGAGAGTGTACCTCTAGAGAGCAATACACTAGGGTTCAACGAGAACATCTTGTAATCCAGCTACACATGACTGATCACTCATTGAACTTGAGTTTATCGATTATATTTTCACCCTATGGCTTTTTGTCACGACCACCATATTCCTCAAAGATGCAGAAATGAAAGAAGAACATATATGAATTTTCTCTAGATTGTGATAATAAACCCTAATGGGAATGAACCACTTAGCCATGCTGCTTGCTCGATTTTTGTCACTTCCCGGCTGATGAGGCTTAAGGTCACGATTTACCTTTTAGAGAACATCCCAATATCTTTGAATGCCATATCGTCAAATCCGTCAAATCACTAATTGACATCCACAAATACAGTCTGGGTGTTAAGCTAAGAGAAGTTGCCTTCTCCGCTATAACGACCCGGGGAAAAGGTCGACGCTCGAGTTCTCGACAATAATACATAAACCCGTATTACTTGCCAAAAACCCAAGTATTGAACCCCCAGATTGTCATGAGAAAGAATTTAAAGGGTGAGAATAGAAAGAAAGAAATATTAGAATAGAAGAAAGAAGAAGAACACCACATCAGAATCTCACAGCGGAACAGATAAATATAATATCAAAACTCTTTATACAAAAGAACTTTGTATACATGCCAATCATCAGAGTACAACATATCAGTCACAGCGGAATAATATCTGTATATAACTAGCGGTGGAGCCTCCTGCTTCTAGCACCTGAAAACTCCAAGCGAAACCTAACCTGGAACATATTCGGTCTGACCCGAGCACATTTGATTTAAAACAAAATACACCGGGTCAGTCTGGAATACTATCAGTGATAAATTCACAGCAACACACACTTCTTTAACTTTGGAAAATCCTTTCTGAAATCAAAGAATAGTAGTAAGACCAGTCCACACATAAACACGGACGGTTTTTACCTTACTATAACCAAAAACATTTTTGAAATCATACTTTGATCGGACATTATCATATGACTAAATACAAGTAAATAACAATCTAGAGGAACGCTTGCATCTCACGCTCCCCATATATAGTATACAATCGAAAACCGCGGGCGCTTATTGGATATTGGATTCCAACTATGACAAGGTATGGGACCACCTTCCGCATGTGTATCCCTAGAGGCAAATACACTGGGTTCAACAAGAACGTCTTGCAACCCGGCCCTCACATGACCGACCACTCATTTTGCTTGAGTGTATCGAATGTATATCATCGACGATTGGGATCAGCAACCGTCTATCCGAAACGGGACAACATCGAATATAGATTAAAGAAGCAAATGGAATTTCTCTAGATAGGTGATCATACATCCTAATGGGAGCGACCCACATAGCCATGCTGCCTGCCCGATTTTTGTCATTTCCCGGTTGATGAGGCTTGAGGCTAGAACTCATCTGGTCATCATTCACTTTGGATGCCACATCGTCAGATCCGCCAGATCACACTTGATTGACGTCCACAAAAATACTCTAGTTTATTTGGATAGAGATTAACCATTTCTCCGCCATCAACTATGGTATGTTTGGAGAAATCAACTCATGTAATTCCTTTGGAAATACTCTGTCAGATATCCGTCCATACAAGTCATCCAGGAACAGGATGAACCGAAGGTACTCTCCTACTGCATCTCATATAGGAATCACCCCATGGATCAGTAGCGAGTAGTCCTTGCAACCCGTAGATTCCAACCACGACAGAATCACAAATCAAAATAACTCTGGTTGCAGGCCAGATTCTTCCGCTTATGAAGATCCACGGTCTTCACTTGCTCCGTCTTCAATCGATGTCTTCACGTATTTTTTGGTCGGAATGGTTTTCGAATATAAATTTGATTCCGGTCTTTCCATACCAACAATCGTATTTGGTCTGGTTAGATAGTCGGTGTTTTAACTATCAAAATCAATAGTGTGAACACAATGAGTTTTCTGATTCAGTACTTGGCATGACTTGGCCTCTTAAAAACATATTTGACAAAATCGTTATCAACTCTAATATTCGACTTAACTCTATTCGCTTGACTCTAGATCGCAGTGATCACAATGGTTACGCCTGATTCCCTCAGGAAACATCCGATCGCCGTAGGCTATCTGCAGCCCTGCGAATTACGCTAGCAGTCGTACGCAATGGCAGTTTTCCTGAATACTATGTTTGACTAACTCTACTTCAAATACTATATTCGATCAACTCTAATTGAATAACAAATGTTCAATAAAATTTGAAATCAATATTCTTATTTCTTTTGAAACTAATATTGCGATCTTATTTAATTCCCAAAATCTTGCATTAGAGTTCGATATCCCTCGTATAGAGTAAAACCAATTTCAACACCTTCACTTGCTCCAAACTGATACCATTCCTCAAAATAGTGAAGCCAGTCAAGTTGGGGTATTTTAGTTACCTCTCAGACCTTGATCGACAACGTTCTTATCTCAGAATGAATACCAGTTTGTAACTTAAACTCTCATAACAACTTGTTTACCATCTCGATTTCAAATCTGGTTTTATCAACCGTTCCCTCCATTTGAAATCTTCGTTCGATAATCTCTTTACCTAATTCCTTTGATTAAGTAATTGTCCACAAAATACACCCTTTAACTTGTACTATCATTTTTGCTTATAACACTTTGATTTATCACTCGTCGAATAATCTATTCCCATTTATACGAGCATTCCAATACTCAACCTTTATCTTGGATTTTATAATTAAAATCCACTTAACAACTTCTTTAAATAAACTCGTTAATTTGTATTTTTATTTCAAAAATCCATTACCAATATTTAACACAAACCACTACATGTATTCCCTTTGCATTTGAAATCTTTATTTCAACTACCTTATCTCACTTATTGAAATTCTTTAACATTTAAGTCCTCGTTTGGTTCAACCTCATTTTTAAAACCTAGCTTGGATTCTTTACAATAACCAACTCATTATCCTTTCGCAACTTGTCTTATAATTCGTATTAAAACAATTAACACTTTTCTAATTTCGTTCAGTTGAATTCATTTTCCTTAAATAAGCGATTAAGTAAATTCTTACTTAAACCTTTATATTCACTACACGTCCCATTTTAAAATCTCGTCTTGGAACTTGGGTTATTTCTTTATAAAACTCCTATTGCTCTTTTGGTCAAACTATATCGCCCCTTTATTAACCTTTAATTGAATTCAAATTAAAGTCATCACTTTAAATATTAAAATAACCATTAACGTTAAGATTAACTATATTAACACTGAATAATTCAATGATTACTTCAATTTATAGTAAATCGAAGATTAACTAATATTTAACACTATTCGCTATGTTTAACAAATATCCAGACCATTTTAACCAAAGTAATTCAATTATCACTTTCGATTAAAACAGTCGATTTTTGTCGACCGTACATCTCAGTTAACCATTAACTGATTTTCCATTTGTCATTTCCCGTTCAAAACAATTTAATTAATATAAAATCACTATTTAATTGTTATAAAAACGATTATTCTATTTTACCAACCCGTAGGTAATTTCTTTGCCCTTCTAGCTTTTAAATCCTGTATAAACCACTTATATAATTCCTTATATAAACTTGATTTAAAACATATATTTATAAATTTCAAAACCTAAATATTTACACATAATCTTTGAAGAACTTCAATTCAGTTATAAAAGAATTTATAATTTCAATTGCGTCAATTCACCGAATGGTCAACTGACGTCAGAACAACACATTTAGGCCATTCATTTCCAATTACCCAATCAACACTGTCAGTTGATTTTTAACACAACACAGGTGAATATTTATTCAACCATCACATTCAAACAAGGTTTCAACCATATGGGGTTCTATCAGTTCAAATATCAACAATATAAAACAAACAAACAACATATATGATATTTGAGGAATCCGGTCGGATCCCTCCAACCTGTTCTTCCCTGCATCACAGCTCGTTATACATTTCATAATGATTTATGAAATAAATTTCAATCATCCATAAATTTAAAATGATGAATTATAAATAGTAGCAACTATTCAACCAATAATCAACCAATAGCAACCAATTTATACTTTTTAATGGTAAATTATATTTTTATATGAATTTACCACATCACAAAATTTCAGAAGGTGTGAGAATTAACTCACCAGTGTTTATTCTGGTTGACGGTTGACGCATTTGTTGCATTTAATTTCAGTCGAGCATTCAAAATTTGCTGAAATTTCAACTGTGTCAGATCAGTGCCTAGTCAGTGCCATCGTCTAGGTCTCGTCCCTGCGATCCCAACGGATCTAGTTTCATCAGATTTCGTTACCGTATGAGGAAGTTACAATGATTTAAAGTTTGTATAAATTATACGATTTTTAATTTAAACTAGTTATGAATTAATTAATAAATAAAACTTTAATTACCTATTAAGATGACATGTCATCATGGACAGAACAAACTAACGCGTTTTCTCCTTCTAACATCCTGGAACCCTGACTGTTCTTCCTTCGTTCTTCATTCATGGAACACTATCCGTTCAGACCATTGCCGGCGACGATTTCGATCACCGGAGGCCGCCACAACCTCGTCACCACATCCGCCCATCCACCTGCACCCTTCGCTAGAAACTCCGTGTCCCAATTCGTCTCCGGCGGTCGTGATTTCTCAGTTCGCCCAATTCCGTTCAAATGCCAATGGCCGCCGCCACAAGGCACAATAGCCGATACCACCACCACCGTTCGACGCCCCTGACCACCCAACTTTGATCTCCCTAGGTCTACGACCCCCTTGCTGGCCGACATCGCCGGAAAAAGCCCAAACCCGTCGCCACTTCCAAAAACTGAACCCAAATTTTCACTCCACGTTCATCTCTCGATTTTTCTCACCTCCGACCACTAGAAACCTTGAGACCACCGCCAAATCGAAGGTCTTTCTCCCATCTACAAAATCCCTAAGCTCGCATCTCCCCAAATCGAACACAACTCCTTGATTTTAGCTAAAAACGAAAATGATTTTCGCCGGTTTTAAGCCGATTCCGGCCACCACAGGTGTCCGTCCACCCCCAATTTTTCTGAGCAGGTAGATACGTCCCAGATCTACAACTTTCTCTTTGGTTGCCATAGCAAATTCTCGACGGATCATGAGATATAAATGATTTTGCGTTGGAGGACTTATTTGCAAATTTACATTGAAGAAGAAATTATTTTGGCTGAAAATCTGACGGAGGGGGTTTATATAGAGTGGGAAATTATATTTTATGTTGACGTGACTAGTGACGCTGACTAACGATTTTTATTTCGTGTCTATCGCGTTTACGAACGTTGTTTATTTTCTCCTGTGCTCACATACGAGCCCCGTTCGAGACGCGACTGGACGACATAGTATATTTTGACAATATGGTCCTAACAAAACTTGTTTCATCGAATTCCGTGTCCGTTTGCTCAAATAGCGTTCGTACACGTCCAAATTGATCGATTTATTTTGCATTTTATTTTGCCACGCTCACAGAATAACCCCGATTGACGCACCGTCTGAAAATCTAGCAATAATTCACCATTACTGTCCCAACAAAATTTGTTTCGTCGAAAACAGAGGTCGTTTGAAGAAAGTCCCTTTTATAACTGGCCAATTTGAATAAAATAAACTAATTTTAAAGTACTTCAATATAATAATATTAAAATATTGAAATTGGCCATACACGACCAGAATATCGTATATTACCCAGATAAAATATCCCGGGTTGAGTTTGAAGCTAAATCGATATTAAAAATAGTTAAAAACCCTTTATGCTATATAATATAGCGCTATATATATAAAGGAAATTCCATAGTGACTTTTTCAAAATTTGATTTGGACATAAAATAAAATCTACACGACGAAAACTGGATTTTTCTCTACCACTGGAAAGATATCGTCAAACCGGTCCCGACGTTTCTTGTTTCGAGCAAATCCGGCTTATTTTGAATCCGGTACGACCAATTGAAGTTCAAAACGCCAAATCGCGAACTGTCGCGCTGCTGCAACTCGTTATTTAATTAAATTATAAATCATATCGCTCAACCGTCGTTTTCGAATCGAAATCGTCACTATATTTTCAATATAACCAATATTTGACCACTTTAAACTGCTCGGTCACAATATATAGCAAATTCTATATTTTCCCAAAATTCTAGAAATTAAAATATTATTTTATTATTTATTTAAATAATATATTCCAAATATAATCGTTAAATTCGATCATTTAAATTTAAACCAATATTTTAAATAATTAAAATAATTAAAATATTCCAAATAAATAGGCAGAAAATACGGGTCGTTACATTCCTTCCCCCTTAAAATAATTTCGTCCTCGAAATTGCTAAGGTAGAAGAAATGCCGTCAACTACTATCTTTTCCAAAGGAATTAATTTTTAAAACTTGAATTTATTTTCAAACTGACCCAATTGGTTTTTAAAACCAATTTATTTCAAATAAAAGAATTTCCCAAAAAAATTTATAAATTTTCTAACTCCTTAAATTTTGGGAAAATTTCGGCAGAGTCTCCCGTGCACGGAGGACCATCTGCAAAATCGCAGGATCAAGAAATAAATATCCATCGACTCTCATGGTAGGAAAATTAAAAATTCAAACTCAAAATCCCAAAGAAAACCAAAAATTTCATATTTGCGTAGGCGTACCTTTTGGCGAGCGTTATTACGCAATAAGCGATAATTTATATTTGAGCTTGCTAAATTATTTTGCAGCTCTATTCAAACTGGACTTGATTAACTCCAGAATTTCCTTCCTGGATGGATTTAAAACTGAATTGGCCTTTCAGCACCTGTTCTCAACTCAAATGAATTGATCAGTCATCAAACAAATGTTAATCAGGTTCAAAACACCTATACCATTCAGATTACCCAATTCTACACACAGTTCAATCCATACAAGATTAATTATATATAATCACTTCCTTTATTTCTATAATTATCCATTCGAATTTATTTATCTGGATTGGTTTATTCAACTTATTTATTTCAGATTGGTTTTAACCCCGTCTATTCAGGTTCAGATTTTTATACTCGAGCAACCAACAACACAATCTAAACATATCACTCAAATCAGCATCAACAAATCCAAATAATTTGCCCATACTATAATATCCTTTACTCCTTATTTTATTATAAAATAAATTGGGCAAAAATAATTTAAAAATAATTTTATATCAAAATACAAATACGCTCTCTCGTATATCTACTTAGACTCAATCTAGGGTATTGCTAACCTCATCTCTATTGAGTCACGCCACAGAGCCAAGGTTATATCTAAACCAATATCTCTGATACCACTATAACGACCCGGGGAAAAGGCCGACGCTCGAGTTCTCGACAATAATACATAAACCCGTATTACTTGCCAAAAACCCAAGTATTGAACCCCCAGATTGTCATGAGAAAGAATTTAGAGGGTGAGAATAGAAAGAAAGAAATATTAGAATAGAAGAAAGAAGAAGAACACCACATCAGAATCTCACAGCGGAATAGATAAATATAATATCAAAACTCTTTATACAAAAGAACTTTGTATACATACCAATCATCAGAGTACAACATATCAGTCACAACGAAATAATTTCTGTATATAACTAGCGGTGGAGCCTCCTGCTTCTAGCTCCTGAAAACTCCAAGCGAAACCTAACCTGGAACATACTCGGTCTGACCCGAGCACATTTGATTTAAAAAAAATACACCGGGTCAGTCTGGAATACTATCAGTGATAAATTCACAGCAACACACAATTGTTTAACTTTGGAAAATCCTTTCTGAAATCAAAGGATAATAGTAAGACCAGTCCACACATAAACACGGACAGTTTTTACCTTACTATAACCCAAAACATTTTTGAAATCATACTTTGATCTGATATTATCATAATGTCTAAATACAAGTAAGTAACAATCTAGAGAAACGCTTGCATCTCACGCTCCCCATATATAGAATACAATCGAAAACCGCGGGCGCTTATTGGATATTGGATTCCAACTATGACAAGGTAAGGGACCACCTTCCGCACGTGTATCTCTAGAGGCAAATACACTAGGTTCAACAAGAACGTCTTGCAACCCGGCCCTCACATGACCGACCACTCATTTTGCTTGAGTGTATCGAATGTATATCACCGACGGTTGGGATCAGCAACCGTCTGTCCGAAACGGGACATCATCGAATATAGATTAAAGAAGCAAATGGAATTTCTCTAGATAGGTGATCATACATCCTAATGGGAGATACCCACATAGCCATGCTGCCGGCCCGATTTTTGTCATTTCCCGGTTGATGAGGCTTGAGGCTAGAACTCATCTGGTCATCATTCACTTTGGATGCCACATCGTCAGATCCGCCAGATCACACTTGATTGACATCCACAAAAATACTCTAGTTTATTTGGCTAGAGAATAACCATTTCTCCGCCATCAACTATGGTATGTTTGGAGAAATCAACTCATGTAATTCCTTTGAAAATACTCTGTCAGACATCCATCCATACAAGTCATCCAGGAACAGGATGAACCGAAGGTACTCTCCTACTGCATCTCATATAGGAATCACCCCATGGATCAGTAGCGAGTAGTCCTTGCAACCCGTAGATTCCAACCACGACAAAATCACAAATCAAAATAACTCTGGTTGCAGGCCAGAGAAATTCGACCAGTAGTTCTTCCGCTTATGAAGATCCACGGTCTTCACTTGCTCCGTCTTCAATCGATGTCTTCACGTATTTGTTGGTCGGAATCGTTTTCGAATACAAATTCAATCCCGGTCTTTCCATACCAACAATCGTATTTGGTCTGGTTTGATAGTCGGTGCTTTAACTATCAAAATCAATCGTGTGAACACAATGAGTTTTCTGATTTAGTACTTGGCATGACTTGGCCTCTTAAAAACATATTTGACAAAATCGTTATCAACTCTAATATTCGACTTAACTCTATTCGCTTGACTCTAGATCGCAGTGATCACAATGGTTGCGCCTGATTCCCTCAGGAAACATCCGATCGCCATAGGCTATTTGCAGCCCTGCAAATTACGCTAGCAGTCGTACGCAATGGCAGCTTTTCCTGAATACTATGTTTGACTAACTCTACTTCAAATACTATATTCAATCAACTCTAATTGAATAACAAATGTTCAATAAAATTTGAAATCAATATTCTTATTTCTTTTGAAACTAATATTGCGATCTTATTTAATTCCCAAAATCTTGCATTAGAGTTCGATATCCCTCGTATAGAGTAAAACTAATTTCAACACCTTCACTTGCTCCAAACTGATACCATTCCTCGATAATAGTGAAGCCAATCAAGTTGGGGTATTTTAGTTACCTCTCAGACCTTGATCGACAACGTTCTTATCTCAGAATGAATACCAGTTTGTAACTTAAACTCTCATAACAACTTGTCTACCATCTCGATTTCAAATCTGGTTTTATCAACCGTTTCCTCCGTTTGAAATCTTCGTTCTATAATCTCTTTACCTAATTCTTTTGATTAAGTAATTGTCCACAAAATACACCCTTTAACTTGTATTATCATTTTTTCTTATAACACTTTGATTTATCACTCGTCGAATAATCTATTCCCATTTATATGAGCATTCCTATACTCAACCTTTATCTTGGATTTTATAATTAAAATCCACTCAACACCTTCTTTAAATAAACTCGTTAATTTGGATTTTTATTTCAAAAATCTATTACCAATATTTAACACAAACCACTACATGTATACCCCTTTGCATTTGAAATCTTTATTTCAACTACCTTATCTCACTTATTGAAATTCTTTAACATTTAAGTCCTCGTTTGGTTCAACCTCATTTTTAAAACCTAGCTTGGATTCTTTACAATAACCAACTCATCATCCTTTCGCAACTTGGCTTATAATTCGTATTAAAACCATTAACACTTTTCTAATTTCGTTCAGTTGAATTCATTTTCCTTAAATAAGCGACTAAGTAAATTCTTACTTAAACCTTTATATTCACTACACGCCCCATTTTAAAATCTCGTCTTGGAACTTGGGTTATTTCTTTATAAAACTCCTATTGCTCTTTTGGTCAAACTATATCGCCCCTTTATTACCCTTTAATTGAATTCAAATTAAAGTCATCACTTTAAATATTAAAATAGCCATTAACGTTAAGATTAACTATATTAACACTGAATAATTCAATGATTACTTCAATTTATAGTAAATCGAAGATTAACTAATATTTAACACTATTCGCTATGTTTAACAAATATCCAGACCATTTTAACCAAAGTAATTCAATTATCACTTTCGATTAAAACAATTGATTTTTGTCGACCGTACATCTCAGTTAACCATTAACTGATTTTCCATTTGTCATTTCCCGTTTAAAACAATTTAATTAATTTAAAATCACTATTTAGTTGTTATAAAAACGATTATTCTATTTTACCAACCCGTAGGTAATTTCTTTGCCCTTCTAGCTTTTAAATCCTGTATAAACCACTTATATAATTCCTTATATAAACTTGATTTAAAACATATATTTATAAATTGCAAAATCTAAATATTTACATAGAATATTTGAAGAACTTTAATTCAGTTATAAAAAAAATTATAATTTCAACTGCGTCAATTCACCGAATGGTCAACTGACGTCAGAACAACACATTTAGGCCATTCACTGCCAATTACCCAATCAACACTGTCGGTTGATTTTTAACACAACACAGGTGAATATTTATTCAACCATCACATTCAAACAAGGTTTCAACCATATGGGGTTCTATCAGTTCAAATATCAACAATATAAAACAAACAAACAACATATATGATATTTGAGGAATCCGGTCGGATCCCTCCAACCTGTTCTTCCCTGCATCGAAGCTCGTTATACATTTCATAATGATGTATGAAATAAATTTCAATCATCCATAAACTTAAAACGATGAATTATAAATAGCAGCAACTATTCAACCAATAATCAACCAATAGCAACCAATTTATACTTTTTAATGGTAGATTATATTTTTATATGAATTTACCACATCACAGAATTTCAGAAGGTGTGAGAATTAACTCACCAGTGTTTATTCTGGTTGACGGTTGACGCGTTTGTTGCATTTAATTTCAGTCGAGCGTTCAAAATTTGCTGAAATTTCAACTATGTCAGATCAGTGCCTAGTCAGTGCCATCGTCTAGGTCTCGTCCCTGCGATCCCAACGGATCCAGTTTCGTTAGATTTCGTTACCGTATGAGGAAGTTACACTGATTTAAAGTTTGTATAAATTATACGATTTTTAATTTAAACTAGTTATGAATTAAATAATAAATAAAACTTTAATTACCTATTAAGATGCCACGTCATCATGGACAGAACAAACTAACGCGTTTTCTCCTTCTAACATCCTGGAACCCCGACTGTTCTTCCTTCGTTCTTCATTCAAGGAACACTACCCTTTTAGACCATCGCCGACGACGATTTCGATCACCGGAGGCCGCCACAACCTCGTCACCACATCCGCCCATCCACCAGCACCCTTCGCCAGAAACTCCGTGTCCCAATTCGTCTCCGGCGGCCGTGATTTCTCAGTTCGCCCAATTCCGTTCAAATGCCAATGGACGCCGCCACAAGGCAAAAAAGTCGATGCCACCACCACCGTTCGATGCCCCTGACCACCCAGCTCTGATCCCCCTAGGTCCGCGACCCCCTTGCTGGCCGACATCGCCAGAAAAAGCCCAAACCCGTCGCCACTTCCAAAAACTGAACCCAAATTTTCACTCCACGTTCATCTCTCGATTTCTCTCACCTCCGACCACTAGAAACCTTGAGACCACGGCCAAATCGAAGGTCTTTCTCCCATCTACAAAAGCCCTAAGCTCCCATCTCCCCAAATCGAACACAACTCCTTGATTTTAGCTAAAAACGAAAAATGATTTTCGCCGATTTTAAGCCGACTCCGGCCACCACATGTGTCCGTCCACCCCCAATTTTTCTGAGCAGGTAGATACGTCCTCGATCTACAACTTTCTCTTTGGTTGCCATAGCAAATTCTCGACGGATCATGAGATATAAATGATTTTGCGTTGGAGGACTTATTTGCAAATTTACATGGAAGAAGAAATTATTTTAGCTAAAAATCTGATGGAGGGGGTTTATATAGAGTGGGAAATTATATTTTATGTTGACGTGACTAGTGACGCTGACTAACGATTTTTATTTCGTGTCTATCGCGTTTTCGAACGTTGTTTATTTGCTCCTGTGCTCACATACGAGCCCCGTTCGAGACGCGACTGGACGACATAGTATATTTTGACAATACGGTCCTAACAAAACTTGTTTCGTCGAATTCCGTGTCCGTTTGCTCAAATAGCGTTCGTACACGTCCAAATTGATCGATTTATTTTGCATTTTATTTTGCCATGCTCACAGAATAACCCCGATTGATGCGCCGTCTGAAAATCTAGCAATAATTCACCGTTACGGTCCCAACAAAATTTGTTTCATCGAAAACAGAGGTCGTTTGAAGAAAGTACCTTTTATAACTGGCCAATTTGAATAAAATAAACCAATTTTAAAGTACTTCAATATAATAATATTAAAATATTGAAATTGGCCATACACGACCAGAATATCGTATATTACCCGGATAAAATATCCCTGGTTGAGTTTGAAGCTAAATCGATATTAAAAATAATTAAAAACCCTTTATGCTATATAATATAGCGCTATATATATAAAGGAAATTCCATAGCGACTTTTTCAAAATTTGATTTGGACATAAAATAAATTCTACACGACGAAAACTGGATTTTTCTCTGCCACTGGAAAGATATCGTCAAACCGATCCCGACGTTTCTTGTTTCGAGGAAATCCGGCTTATTTTGAATCCGATACGACCAATTGAAGTTCAAAACGCCAAATCGCGAACTTCCGCGCTGCTGCAGCTCGTTATTTAATTAAATCATAAACCATATCGCTCAACCGTCGTTTTCGAATCGAAATCGTCACTATATTTTCAATATAACCAATATTTGACCACTTTAAACTGCCCAGTCACAATATATGGAAAATTCTATATTTTCCCAAATATTCTAGAAATTAAAATATTATTTTATTATTTATTTAAATAATATATTCCAAATAAAATCGTTAAATTCGATCATTTAAATTCAAACCAATATTTTAAATAATTAAAATATTCCAAATAAATAGGCAGAAAATACGGGTCGTTACATCCGCCACCAAATTTGGTATATTTGTAAAAATCAATGTACGTGACCCTTAGGAAATGCTCTATCAGACATCCATCCATACAAATCATCCAGGAATAGGATGAACCGAAGGCACCCTCCTTCCACATCCTATATAGGAATCACCCTAAGGATCAGTAGCGAGAAGTCCATGCAAAACCATAGATTTCAACCATGATAAAACCACAGTATATCTCAAGACGCCAACTAGAGATTATTAGTAGTTCTGTCATTTTATGAATATCTATGGGTCTTCAAATGCTCCATTTCATCCATTTTCTGATATCTTCACCGTTTTCATGTTTGCTGGTCTCAGTGGTTTTCGAATATAAATTCAATCCCGGTCTTTCTGGACGAACAATCGATAACAAGCCAGATTTGATAGTCGGTTATTTAATTATCAAATAAACAACCATTCAACCCTAAAAATAAAATGAACTCATAGGTTCGGTGCATTGCATCACTTGGCCTTTTTAATATTAGAGCATTCATTTATATATCTTCCAATACTACAACCCAACATTTTACTTCTTATATTAATATTAGAATATCCTCCAAACCATTTCATTTACTCAAAAATAATTCATATATATACACTATCCACACCTTGGGTTCAACAATTTCACGTAAAACATCGTTACGAAAACTAGAAACAGTATAATCGAAATTTAATTACCATAGGTTTAAAATATAATTTCAGACTGCTTCCTTTTTGGAATTTATTTGTCTTTTACTTCAAACATATCTCCAAAATCCCTTCCCAACGCTTAGGAAAAAAAATATTATTCAAATCTTCATTTGAACTTAATTTCATAATTTCTTCGAATATTCCCTAAGATCAATTTCATTCATGTTTACCAACTTCAAATATAATATCCCTGTATAATCTCAACTAATCATTTCCAACTTCATTCCATAATATCATTTTATTCACTTAACTAACCAATAGTCCATTTTTAATGTATATCCATTTCACCTTTAATATTTCAAAATGATCTGATTTAACATTTATTTTTTATCAGATTTTATTATAATCCATGATTCGCAAAACATTTGCTAAGACCATTATCCATTGTCAAAAATGGGAACAAAGTTCCTTTTTAGAAATCTATATGAATTTACAAACTAAATCAGTTCAACTTATTATTCGTAAAACAACTTACGAATTCTATTTCCAAAATCATTAACCCTTCCTTAATATACTTAATTATATTCAATTTGTTATGCGAATAGTTAAAAACTTTTCCTCAGCTTATTCTTAACCAGCTTGCCAATAATCAAACTTTTATTTGGAAATCTCTTAAATATAAGAAACCCCTTTTATAACTCTTTTATATATAATTCGGCTTATATATGCTTTTCCATTTAACTTTACTTCCAGAAAAGAAAATGTACTATTTTCATTACTTAGAAAATAGCGTTATATACTTAGCTGAATGGTATAAGTATGGTTACACTTCATACTTGGCCAAACAATGTTAAATTATACGTTGTTATTCATAAAATCTACTACATCCAATTACATTTCAAAATTTTGCAAATATGTTGCAATATTCTACTTATGGAAATAATAAACTAATTTAAACATCCTTTACCGTTGCAAACTAATATTATCCCTTGATAATTGTGAAGTCGTTCAAGTTTGGATATTCTATTTACCTCTCAGACCTTGATCGACAACGTTCTTATCTTGGAATAGATAAAAGTTCGTAACTCTAAACGGATATTACTTATATTACCAACCCAATCTTATTTTATATTTTATTTAAAATATTGTTTTTTAAAACCTTTGAAAATACCTATCGATTATAAACATGATTAATTAATTTGTTTACTAAAATATCAACCTTTGCTTTAAACCTCTTTATAAAATCCCTTTTATAACTTGGATTTTATTACAATAACCTATTTACCATTTAACATCATATTATAAAGCTAAAATCTTGGATTCTTATTACTAAAATCCATTGATCAACTTCTTTTCAAACACTTATTTCAATCACATTTATTTTTTACTTAATTAAGTAAAATCTTATTTAATACTTCGCATTAACTTACAAACTCATTTTATAAACTTTCGTTTATAACTCGGATTTGTTATACAATTTCTTAGTTACAATTATTTTTAATTTGGATTTATCACTTGAGTCCATTTATAAAATCCTTTACTTAAATTAAATAAAAACATTTTGCTTTGCATTCTTGGAATTCCCTTTTCAATTGCAAATTGTTTACTTAAATAAATTCTTAAGTAAACGTTTATCTCTTAAAATTATAATTTTAGTTTTGTAACCTCTTTACAACTTTGTTTGTAGGATTTGGATTTATTCCCAATCCTTTATGCTAATCAAATTATTATATAACTAAAATTCGAATTTTTTATTTCTAAACCCATTCATCCAATTCCTTTTTCTTAAATCCAATAGCATTTTCCTTTCTTCACATAACTCGACGTCTATTTCTAGTTTAAAACAATTTCTACTTAATATATAAGTATTAAGTAAATAACGCATTAAATTGTATTCCTTTTATAACTTTATTTACGAAACTTGGATTATAAAATCCCTTCTCAAAACCCTTTTCGAAATTCAACTACAATCCCATTTCAAGTTCGATTATTGCTTAAATGGATTTCAATTTTAAAGGAATTGCTTTAATTATTATTTATTTAAAATAATAATTAACCTCAATATTAACCAAATAAAAGTAGTTTATTTCAATATGGCTTACAATATAATATTAATCATGTTTGAAATGGTTGTCAAATATTACTTGACTTTATTAATAATTAGTAATTTAGTAATCACCTTTAACCATAGTTGGTGAAAGATTAATTAAATTTTACGAATACTCATTAATCTTAACGACCATTCGTAAAAACGATTTCCATTAGATTAATTAAAACAAGTTAATCTAATATCCAATTCAATTAGAACGATTGACTTAGTCAACTTGAAAACATCAGTTAACTCGATAACTAATTTCTGTTAATCTTCCCTCTTAAATTAATTAACTTAATTAATTTAATACATCGCCTAATTGTTTTATAAAAAAATTATTCCAAATTATTAACTCGTAGGTTAAATTCTGATTTTCTACTCATAAAAACTTATTTAAGACAAAAGAACTCGTTATATAAATCGTTTACTAATTTCTTTGTAAAACATGTTATAAGTATAGATATATTTTTATAACTTCTATTTTAAATAACTTGTATAAAATAAACTCGAAAACTTCGATTCAGTTATGAAATTATATTTCATAACCCAAAAATTTCTTCAATTCGCCTAACAGCAAATCAATGTCACGAAAAATAGTATACAATTGAAAACATTCCAGATTCGATTTAATATCGGCTCAATAATTTCTTATTTTATCGTTCATATTAAAGGGCCAAACTACTACTAAAATACCAAACTATGAAATAAGGGTTTGTTTCATCCAATCAAACATATCCAACATATATGATAAACAATGTCAATATAAGTGAGGAATTCAATTGGATCCCTCCAAACTATTTTCCCTACATCTAAATAGGTTACCTCAAATTAAATCATCTATTCAGTACGACAATATATTTATCATTGTCCATCTCGATAAATGGAAATAAACAATTCAACTAATAATTTCAATAACCAACCAATAACAGCAAACCAAACATCCAACTATTCATTTTATACGTTTATATTATTTTAAACGTGACCAAAAAGTAAATTACCTCAATTGGTTACATTCATTAAAAATAATGATTGTTTTCAATTAAATTAAATAAACATTTATTTTAATGCGATCAGTCAATATATATAATAATACTCGACAATCATCCAACAATAAACAACCATAGCACATAAATAGTAACCCAACTTATATGAAATATAAGCGGGACAAACTGAGTGAGTTATACTCACATTGATTTACTTTGTCGCTAAAGCAATTCAGGTTCAGTTAAATTAATCCGTTTAATTTAATTGAAAATTCCCATTGTCTCCAGCCTAGTCCCAATTAGTTCCACAACGTAGGGTTCGTTTATAGGGCCATCGCTTCTTATCTGGTTCAATTCGGATAACATATGCATCAATTATCATCATTAGAATTATATGATTTAATTAATATAATTTAACCCTTTAATTAAACGTAATTAGTGTTACTTACTTCATTAAAGTATACGACCTGATTCCTTCATTCTCGATTATTCTCATTCCTGCTTTTCGTATTCAAATATTATTATGAATTAAACACCACACATCTTTTAATGGTTTATAATATGATTAAATTAATTTAATCATAGCTTAATGATATTTTAATTACTTCTATTTAGAGCAAAACAGGTCGATTAATCCTTCCTATCTGCTACTTCATGAAGCCCGCTCCCGCTACAGAACCCATCACGCACGAAGTTAATCACCACACCACCGCAAGCCATCAATCTGGAGGCCATCGATGTCACCGGAGTACACCTCACACCTCCCTTCCCCATCGCCAGGAACTACGGTACACCCAACGTTTCTCATAGCCATCAAAACCCCACAGACCGCTAAGATTTTGGAATAGGATTCCAACCTCCTCAAGACGAAAATTTGATCATAACCGTTCATTAGCAAGCTTTCGACGAGCTGAAGAGGTTTGCTATTGGGAAGATTTCGACTTGAAGGAGGAATTAAGAGGAAAAACCGAGAGAACGATCGTGTATTCACAATCGTTCAAATATTAGAGACGATGGATACCACTTTGATGGGCAATTAGGGCTGACGCGAATTTTAAGTTAACATTGGGTGTATATAGAAGTGATTTATTATTATTTTAATATTAACGAAACTTAGCCGTAAGTTTTGCACAAAACTACCTCATACAACCTCCGATTGAAATGAAAATTGAGATCCTAGCATATTTAAATATTCCGGACACGATGGAAAAAGTTTCGTAGAATTCCGAAATCGTTTGTGAATTCCTTTTATAATGTCACAATGTGAACTGATACGCGTTTAAATCGCGCACGATCACGTATTGACTCCAGTTGGCTCGAAACTTGAAATCTTACAATAATAAATCGTTACGGACTTAATAAAATTAGTTTCGTTGAAATCTAAAGTCTTTTGAAAATTGTTTATTTTTAATAGTGAAAATTAGTTATTTTTAATAGTGAAAATTAGTCTTAGGTCCCTAATAAATTTTGAAATTAGGCTCACATCCCTGCCTAATTTTTTTACAAATTACATCCTTGTTTTTCGTAAATCATCAAAAAAATAAAAAAATCACGTAAATTCATAATTAAGTACAACATCTAATCGTCATCAATTCAGGCGTTAAAACTACCAAAAGATAATTCAAAAGCCCAAAAAGCGAATCTGCAGTATTATGCATCAAACGATGCATTTATTTGCAATTGCTACATACATTTCTATAACAATTGCAGTTATGCATCAAATTGCAGTATCATTTTAGAAATATATGCAGTAATACTGCAGTAAATGCATCTTTGATGCAATAATTCAATCCTCGCATGTTTCTCCAACCATACACTATATTTAAGCACTATTGCTTACATTTCAACATTTATAAGCAATAAATGCATACATGTCGGCACATATTGGTTAACCTTCATCTGTTTTAACTTTGTTGCATATATTTCAGCAGTTATACAGAATAAATGCATATATTTTTGCAACAATTCATAGCCCATGCAGATTAGTTCATCTTTGTATGCATACATCTCAGCAAGTATTACCATTATATGCATACATGCATGCATATATTCAACCAGATTTTCAATATAAACTCTAGATGAATGTATGCATATATTGGTTATAATTGCATATTTGATGAATTTTTTAGTTTTTTTTGCATGCTTCTGGGAATATTTGCGATTTTATGATTTTTTTTAACAAGTAGCGCATTTTTTTAGAAAAAACGTAAGTGTGAAAATAGGACCCGCTTTATATTTAAAGTTAGGGGAGGATGGCGTTTCAAATTCCAAACTTTTTAAGGACATATGGCTAACTGACCCTTCTTAATATTCATATTAAATCGAATAAACGATTGAATAAAAATCTAGGTGTTTACCCTTTCGCACAATCAAACGGTAAGTCCGATCGATACAAAAATCGAAATCCTATGATAACTTGCTAATATAGATCCAATGGTACAAGTTCCAACGTATTCCGAGACTGTTCTCCTAGAACAATATTTTACATGTAAAACAATGCTATTTTGGACACCAAATTACATGGTCTCCACAAATTATGAACCATGCATATTCTGACTCTAAACGTCAATATGAATTCAAAAGGAACAGGTCTCGCGTCTTAATTCGATTGTTATCTCAAGTTATCAATAAATTCCTTTCAAATCAAATTAAATTATTTAATTAAATGCCATGCAAAATAGTCGTGCATTTATAGCTACCGAAGTCACATATGATATTGGATCGCCATGAAATTTATTTTCATACAATAATTTAACATTACAGATCTAATGAAATTGATTTCGTTCAAATCTGTGACTGTTTCAGAATTGGTCATTTTTACCGGGATTAAATTAATATAAAATTCACATTTTTTCCAAATCAGCATTAAACAAATTATTTTAAAACTCTATTAACTTCATTATATTCCAAAAACATATATAACTATTCAGAAACCATTTTTATCAAATTCCAGGTAAAAATGATATTTAATTTATCAAAAATCCATTTTATTTTATAATATAAATCGTTATAGTTTATAAACGATTCCATAGTGACTATTTGAAAAATTGATTTAGACATAACTTAAAATCTATTACATGAAATCTTGATTTTTCTCTTTCATTAGAAAATTATAATCCAATAGTTTCGAACAATTTTTGTTTCAAAGAAATACGACTTAAATTGGATTCTACATATTCAATTTAAGTTCAAAACGTTCTATTACGAACTACTACGACGTTACGTGTAACATCCGAGATTTTTGACCGTACAAATCGACAATGATCCTCAATGTCAACTTAAACAAATCAAAAATACAGATAGTTATTGGGATTAAAATAAGAAAAAGAAGAGAAGAAGAAAAACAATCACAGAATCTCACAGCGGAAGGACAAAATATAATAAATAAATAACACTTCATAAAGCAGTTAAAACATATATTTGATTATATTTTACAACAATTGTCATAGTTAACTATAATAAACATACCAATATTTGCAGCGATAATAAATATAATATTTCTAGCAAGCTCCATCTTCATCTCCAAAATAGTGTCTTCTATAACTAAAACTCAGGCTGACCCGAACACAAATGAAAAGACAAAAATACTCGGATCATAACTAAAATATTCTCATATTAGTTAGATCAAATTCATGTGATAATATGAGTGCAATAATGTAAACCCGGAAATTATGAACCAATTTAAATTTTTTATTTTAGCTATTTTAATGGGTTTTGAATATTTTAAATGATTTATTTTAAATAATAATGATTTAAAATTTATTTAAATCGAAGTTAGAACGTATTAATTTAAAATTTAATTAAAACAAACTCGAAATGGCATGGTAGTTTGAAATTTTGATTTTTAATTTCAATTGAATGTATAAGATTCAAAATAAATCGGATTCCAATAAAGTAATAAACGTTAGAATCTGTTTAACTATATCTTTCTAACGAATGTAGAAACTTAGATTTCACATTATAAATTG
Source organism: Allium sativum (assembly GCA_030737875.1). Lineage (NCBI taxonomy): Eukaryota > Viridiplantae > Streptophyta > Magnoliopsida > Asparagales > Amaryllidaceae > Allium > Allium sativum. Next base: position 189,950,288 of record CM060925.1, on the reverse strand, counting down.
TTAGTTATGTCCAGTTTAAAATTTAGAATAGTCGTTATGGAATTTATATATATTTTAATATAATATAACCCTTAAAAATAGCCATTTTGCAAGTGACCTCCGGTTTCGACAAAACCTCTTTTGTTGGATATGGAATGTTAAATTATAGTCAGGTTTAAAATTTTATAAATTTTGGAGTTAATATGTGAGCACAGTAAACTTAAATGTGTTTTGTAATTTCAATTTGAATTTAATCGACTGGAAAAATGCCATTTTTCAAAGGGCCTCTAAATTAGATGAAATTAGCTTTGTTAGGAACGTATCATCAAAACATACCTAGATTTATTTTTCTGTAATTTTGGAGTCGATATGTGGCCCCGGTAAATTAAAGTGTACGTTCAAATTCAATGTTGACCGTTATATAAATTTATATTTTAATTTTGACGAAAACTGATCAAAAGAGTTGAATTGACTTACGAAACATATCTCATTGTGCCTGGAATAGGGGTATTTAGCTAGGGGAGGCAGTCGTTGGGTCTCGTTTGGAGTTCGGGGAATTAAACAAGTAATTATTGAATTAAATAAAAATAATAAAAATATATATCTTCATCGTATAAATTATCTCAAATGACCCAAACCCTCAGAACTTTTCTAGTGGTTAGCAAAACTCACGCCGTCACTACTTTCTTTTCCACTAATAATTTGTAAGCCTCTAAATTTCTATAAAATCGAATAAAATCCTATAAATCAGAAAACAAATATATTCGAACTCTGGAATCAATTCTCTTCAATATGGTATCTTTTTTGTGGAGCTCGAACCACCTTGTGTTTGCTGTCTCCTTTATGCCGCACCCTAAGGTTAATATTTGTAGTTGACGCAAGAAGTTTTGGGAAGTTTGGATGATGCCATTGAGTTTCTATAGGACTTTAGCATTGATTTGGATTTTTGGGGATTTTTTCAAATTAAAAAGGAATGCTACTTTCATCAGCAGCACCGTGCTAGTCCTGGACAACACGACATTGGAAGGATGATTGAGCTTTGTCAAAGTAGCATGGTTGGAAAGAGATTTTTTGGAGATTATAATGGTGAAGTTCGTTTTTGAATTAGTGGAGTAGAGAGAAAGTACGGTGGAGGGAAATGTGGTGTAATGTTTGTTAATAGGGAATTTGTGTTAGAAAGCTACTGGGAGGAGAAGAGGATGAGCGGCTGAGTTAATGTATAATGAAAGGATTAAGGTGTTAATCTTATATTAGTTTATATGGCTTATGATGTATTAAATCATTCGAAATTTTAAAATGTTATAAATTGTTCAATCAGAAACCGAATTATGCAAAACTGAGTACGTTGGAATCGTGGCGACGAACTCTACCACACGGAGCTGACCAGAACAGAAATAGAAGCCATTGGAATTTTTGATAAAATTAAACGTTGGTTTAATTTTATTAAAAAAACACCAAATAAAGAATGGCGGAGTGGAAACCAAAGTGAGAACTCCTTCTCGCTAAATTATATTTTATCATGTTATTGTATTCATGTATATAAAAATATATAGAATTGCCAGTGTAGACTTTTATCAGTATTAATTATATTATAAATTGTATACAGTGCCTGTTAGCTCACCTCCCTCGTCCACAAACCATGGACGATTTAATTGGCTGTATTGTGTCTTGTTTGTGATGTGAAAAATATATATGCATTGTGAAAAATATATGTATGCGATGAGAATTATATATATATATATATATGGGATGTGAATAAAATATATATATATGCGACGTGAATAAAATATATATATATATATATGCGACGTGAATAATATATATATATATGAGATGTGAATAAAATATATATGAGATGTGAATAATATATATATATATATATATATATATGCGATATGAATAAAAACTATATATGCGATGTGAATAAAATATATATATGCGATGTGAATAAAATATTTATATGCGATGCGATATATATATATATATGAGATGTGAATAAAATATATATATGAGATGTAAACAAAATATATACATGTGATGTGAATAAAATATGTATATTCCATGTGAATAATATATATATATATATATATATGCGATTTGAATAATATATATATGCGATGTGAATAATATATATATATATATATATGAGATGTGAGTAAAATATATATGCAATGTATAAAATATATATGTGTTGTATAAATCATATATATGCATTGTATAAATTATATATATGCGTTGTATAAATTATATATGAGATATATAAAATGGTCATGAAATGGAATAATTACTGGATTGTTAAAAATATAATATTTAGCATATATATGCATTGTATAAAATTGTCATGCAATGGAATATTCAATTTGATTAAAAATTGAAATGTAAGTTGGAATTGTTTTTAAAAATAATTTATAAACGATTTATAAAATACATTTTAAATGGAAATCGACGATATATATATTATATATATTTAATGGCTTGAATAGAACGCGTCGCGCAGCGACCGTTCGCGAATTTCGACCATTGACTTTAAATTGAAGTAACGGGAGATCCGACCGTCGGATTCCCCTAAAACTAGAACCGTTGGGTTTGTATCAAAAAGATCTTTCGAATGAATATATTAGATTTAAATTGAACGGTCGGATTTTAAAATATGTCCAAATCAATTTCAGAAAAGGTTGCTATTATAACAACCCGGAAAATCTGAGCCAGTTTAAAAATTTTAATTTGGCTATTTTAGTGGATTTTAAATATTTAAAATAAATTATTTTAAATAATAGCGATGAAAAGTATGTTTGAATCGATGTTTGAAAATAGGTATAATTATTTTAAATTATAAATAAGGCCTGAAATGGCACGGCAGTTTCAAAATTTCAATTCAAACTTCGACTGACTGTACCGGGTGCAAAATAAAACGGATTTTAGTGAAACCAAAAATATTTAAATCTGTTAGTGAATATATTTCTAAGGAGTATGAAAAATTGAAGTTTCATAGCGGGAATCAAAAGTTATGGCCAAATGAATTTTCAGAAAGGTCGCTATAGAGAATATATAACCCTTGAAAATAGACATTTGGCAAATGACCTCAGAATTCGATGAAACCACTTTTGTTGGATCTGTGATGTCAAATTATTGCTAGGTTTCAAATTTCATAATTTTTGAAGTTAATATGTGAGCATGGCGAAGGAAAATGTAATTGGTCAATTTCAGTTAAATTGGATTGACCAGAAAATGACCATTTTTCAAATGGTCTCAGAATTCGATGAAACTAGTTTTGGTGGGACCGTATTGTCAAAACATAGCTAGACTTATTTTTCGGGAATTTTTAGAATCAGTATGTAGCCCCGGCAAATTAAAATGTACGTTCAAATCAATTATTGAATGTTTTATATTTTAATTTGAAGAAAAACTGACTGAAACAGTCGAATGGGCCTGCGAAACATATCCTATTGTGTTCGGAATGGGGGTATTTAGCTAGGGGCGACAGTCGTTGGGTTTGGATTGGAGCTAGTAGGTGGAAGGGGGTATTTTTGGAATTTTAAAAATATATAAATAAAAGAAAAATCCCATTGGACATCATATTTTTCTCTCTCCCCGTATAAATCAGGAGCGGACGACGGAAAAGTGTTCAAACCTTCTCTCCTCGATTCCTCTCAATCCGCTCAAAATTAGACTTTCATCCTATTGGGGATTTTTTAGAGCTCGTCTAGATCTTCAAATCCATACCAAGTTTGATTTTTTTCATTGAGTATATCGCCGGAATCATCTCCGTGAAGATCGCCTTTTGGAAGTGTCGCCCCGCTTGATTCGGACCACCGATCACGACCGCTCCACCCTCTGTTCAGGCGCCGCTCCTCCCTCTACAACGTGGTGCTACCCGATCGGCGTATCGTGCTACGGATTGGAAGTAAATCCGAGACAGCCTAGTTTCGAAGATTTTCAGAGAGGTACGACTTTATATTATTTAAACTATTCTATAGCACTTTAAAGCGCTACGGTTTTTGATTTCACTGTAAAAATCATATCTTTCTCGTTTGCTGACGAAATCCAGTGAAACAAGAGACAGTGGACTCGTGAGGACGTCTTCTACATTCTAGAAGAGACCGTATATTTTTCCGATCCTTCTGTAATTTTTGGAGGAGTGGAACCCAATATGAGATTTCTAATATATAAACGATATGGAAAACAGCGATGTATAAATTATATAGTCGATGTATGACATGTATAAGCGTTGTACACTTCATGTATAAGCATTGTATAAGTTGTATGTTCGATATATAAGTTATATATGCGTTGTAAAAATTATATATGCGTTGAAATGATTGAAATGAAATGAAATTGAAATATATTTATATACGAATATATATATATACACACACACTCCCCTCGTCCACAGACCATGGACAATATTTATTGGTTGTGATATTGTTTGGATTATTGGTTGATGTGAAATTTGGTGAAAATAATGAATGATTGATTGTGGTTGAAAAATACCTGTTTGTGGTTGAGAATTATTTTGAATGAAACCACATAGGATTAGTTTGTGGAAAAGAAAAATAAACATGCTCGTCTGCGTACGAATTAGATGCATGAAATCCCCATTGTCAAAAACCGCGAGGTTTTAAGGTAGAGCGAGGAGTTGTACTAGGGACGGTGCCGGTTTTAACTACCATGCCGTTATGCAGCCGAAATTTTCAATAATATTCATGTGTTAGAATTATTTTAATGTGTTGAAACTATATTCATGTGTTGAATAGAAATTCATGTGTTGAGTAGAAATTCATGTGTTGAATGACGTTCATGTGTTGAATAAATTCTTTGAAAGATAAAAATAACATTTTTACCTCATATATGAACTATATAAAATAATCGTGTTTTGAAATAAATTGTTTTACAACAAAAACAACATTTTTATTATATATATATATATATATATATATATATATATATATATATATATATAAACTATCGAACTATATTCATGTGTTGAATAGAAATTCATGTGTTGAATAAATTCTTTGAAATATAGAAATAACATTTTTAACTTATATATGAACTATTTAAAATAATCGTGTGTTGAAATAAATTGTTTTACAATAAAATCATGTTTTTATTATATATATAAACTATAGAAAATATTCATTGGTTGAATAAAGGATAGAACGATAAAAATCATATTTTTATCGTATGTGTGAAGTCAAAAAAACATTCATGTGTTGAATATATAGATTGAACAATAAAATCTACATTTTTATTGTGAATATGAAGTGCTAAAAATACTCATGTGTTGAATAAAGATTTTTGATGATAAAAATACCATTTTTATCAAGTATATGAAGTGAATATGGTTTTGAAATCGAAGAATGAATTATATATATATATATATATAATAAAGCGAATAACGAAGCTGCAGTTCATATTTTGAAACCGTGATTTCAAACGATTAGTGCGGGAGATCCGACCATCGGATTTTCCCAAAACCGAAACCGTTGGGTTCGTTTTGGAAATATCTTTCCAACGACACCCACTTTGTGAAGATCCAACGGTTGGATTTTCTGAAATGTTTAATTCAAATCTGAAAAAAAACAGCACCATAATCGATTATATATATATATATAAATATAATTAAATTAAATCGAATAACGACGCTGCAGTTCGTATTTTGAAATCGTAACTTCAAACGATTAGTGTGGGAGATCCGACCGTCGGATTTTCCCAAAACTGAAACCGTTGGATTCGTTTTAAAAAGATCTTTCTAATGATATAAAATTTGTGAAGATCCAACGGTTAGATTTTCAGATATGTGTAAATCAAATCTGAAGAAAAACAGTGCCACGACCGCGTTATGGCCTGAAGCGTCGTTTGAATGAATTGGCTATTTTTAAATAAATAAAAATAGCGATAAATCATGATAAAATATTATAAACGATATGGAATGGAAATAAACTGAATTTGCTCGGTTTATGTGATATTTGATGGTTGAATGTATTTGGCGTGAAAATTACATTAAAGAACAGAATTAGTGATATCGAATAATTTAACCATTGAAATGAATTGATTTGAAATTCTAAATATACGTGAATTATTTGAAAAGGCCGAGTTAATTCTCATTTCAAATAATTGATCGACGATTGAAAGTCGAAGATATGAAGATGGTGCAAGACCGATGATCTTCACGTCGAATGGAGGGGTGCTACTGATGCTCATGATAGGAGTAGCTACCTTGAAGGGGCTGAAGTAGTAGCCGTCCGGACGTACTTGTTGATTGTACGGATATGAGAGGTATTGAGTGCCTCTAGTTTCGTTCAGACCCAGAACGAACTTGTAAATGGACTGTGTGTCTGACATCGGATTTTGTTCTGTGCTGATTGATCTCTATTAAATATATATCTGTTTGGCGGCGGAGAATTTATTCTCTTGCTTAACGCTCTTCTCTGAGACGTACGAGCTCAGAGGTTATATATTGATAGAAATCAGTCGCATGGAGTGAATTACCTGTGTGGCACGCCTAAGTGGCAGATGATCAAGGCTTCTCTTGAAAAGCAAAGTCTTGTGGTTGATGATCAAAGTGCGGCCTGTGTGGCGTAGCATTGTGTATAGCGTTGTTTCGCGAGCCTCACACCCCGGTATGAGCCAGAAACGGGAGAGGATATCAGGGAGGACATGCGTTTCTTTCTAGCTAGGAGTGGTGCTTTGGATTTTGCACACCCAGATATTTTACTTATGTGGATGATGGAAAGCGAGGCCTCGGTTAGTTCGGTCTCTTTGGAGCCGATGATTTGGTCGGATATGTCCAGTGACTCCCCATAGGGCGGGGAAACGCAGTGTTCAGGCATTTTAATCAACATCGGTGGACTGGCCCTGACGATCCAAGGGTCGATGCGTTCTGATCCTGAGGGGCGGGCTAGAGCGTCTCGAATTCGGTAAGGACTATCTTTTGCCTTGGTTCATGATGGAAATCCAATTTCCAAATACGACACCGTGCGGTTTTGATTGTATATATATATGGCGACATGATATATGATACCCATGCCGTCTATGATTGATAATTATGATTGAAATTATTTTTGAAACATATATACACTAGCAATAATATCAAATGATTTGTTTTTCTCGTATCAAGCATATTTTGGCCATTATAAGGTAAAACTCTATCCTCTGGTTTGTGTTGAATTGTGTGATGGGAACTGAGTCTTATAATGGCTTCATTTTTATAAAAAAAGCATTGCGATGTTTAAAGATTTACTTGTTTTAAAGCACTGGCAATCAAATGGAGTAAACCCGTTCCGCGAAAGTGGCGTGGTCCTGTGATTGGCCATATTATAAAGTAAGGTAAGTAGATTTCTCATACCAGTCTCATGACTGACTTGTAGTTTGTTTCACTTGCAAACTCGGGTGCCCCCTTTTCTACACGGGAAGCCTTGTATTCAGGTTTTAGCAGGCTCTTTTTGGATAGCTGGAGCTGAAGATGGGTTCTATCATTTATCTCTTTTTATGCTGTTCAGCTCCTGTTGTACATATTATGTTTTCTTTTCCACTGTAGACATTTTATGTAAAGCTGAACTGTACTTTGTACTAAGTATGATCCTGTATACTGTGTAACTCGGATGATTATGTTTATCCAGTGTATTCTATTGTACATTATTTGGTGTATTTAATTATTTCTGTTCTGCTGTTATCTGTTTATGTGTTATATTCCAAAGATTACCCTTGCCACCGTCGTACGGGGAATGGGGTCGTCACAGCTATGGATGCAGTTCGTTGGCCGTTATTGAAAATCGACTGTAAGGGCCTTAATAACATTATTAAAAATATGGAAAAATTCGGTAAAACCATAATAAATGATTTGGAAAGAGTTTGGATGAAAATTTCTGGTTTTGAAAAGATAAAAATATATTTTTATCTAAATGAACTAGTTAATAACTAGAATAAAAATCCAATTATTTTAGAAATAATAAATTGGGTTGAAATGGTTTTCAAATAATCATAATTTTCCAACGTATGAATTGGAAAGAATTTAGAATGGAAATAATCTTCAGAATATTTCGATATTGGATTCCGTGATTATACGGATATCGTCGAGGAATTTGGAAGATACAAATATCGTTATTCCCAGTATGATATTTGTTGGTTTCAGAATTTGATATTGAATATAAGCCGATATAATTTCTATTTGGAGCCTTGTATTTGATATCAAATTGAATTTTGGGTTTGTCGTGAATGGTATCTTAAATAACATTGTTTTTAAACCCAGTTGAGAAAAGAATAATTCTTTTAATTAAGATTTATAGAAGTTTACCAATTAATTAATATTTAATTGGAATTCAATTGAAATTGGATTTTTGGTTTATCGTGAACTGTGTTTTAAATAACATTAATTCTTTAACATAATTAAGAGTGAAGATATGATTTGGAATTTATAAATCTTTTAATTAAGGTTTGATGGAAATTTTCCAACGTAAAGTTTTCCAATTTAAAATACTATATTGTAATTGAATGGAATTCAATTTGGTAATAATCGAGATGAGATTCTGTGAAGGAAGACAGTTACTATTTATGGAATTTAAAAAGGATTTATTTTTATTCCATTTATAGTATTGAATTGATAAGGAAATTTATATCGATTATATACTGTTATGATTTCTGTGAAGATTCCATTTTGATGGAAGAGGATTTTAGGTTTACCGTGAATTGTGTTTTAAAAAACATTTGTTTTTTAACCCGAGTAATGACAAGATTAATTTCCAGAAAGTTGAATAATCATTAAGTAATGATTTTAGAGATTAAAACTGAACTAGAGCTTTAATAAATCTTTAATTAGATTTGAATGGACAAATGGTAATTAAATTTATCAAAACATAAGATGTGGTATAAACCAAATATTCTTGGTTGTTGATATAGATTGTGATTGATTGTTTGGATTATGCTCGACCAGTTTATAAGCAAAATATGCTTTTACATTTAGCATTGGGTTGGGTAGAAATATCTGTATGCTAAGATCTTGTGAAACACTTCACGATTTGATTATGAGATGTGTAGCGATGTTGTTGAGTTCATTTCAAATTTAATGAATGATTTTGAAATGATATTTTTCTTGAGTGAAAAGAAATATATTCCCGATTTTCGATAGGGAATGTTTTATAAATATGTTTTATAAAACAGAAAGGATTTCGAGGCCTAAATCCGATGTTGTCGAAATGATTTTGAAATGTATTATGTATTTGACATTGTAGTTCATCACATAACCGATTAGTTGTTATTGATGAAATATCTGTTTGGAGGCAGAGAATTCATTCTCTTGCTTAACAACCTTCTTTGAGACGTACGAGCTCAAAGGTTATGTGATTAATAGTGACTGATCATATGTGTGAATTGCTAATGTGAAGTACTATATTTTGGAAAAGTGGTTATTATGTTGTGAAATGATTTTCCCTACTTCCTGATATGAAATGGTTTAGTATGTGGCTAAAGATTCGGGTAACCCTGAGGACTTAAAGTACGGGTGAGACCTAGGACCTTAATTGGTGAGTGGCCAGTGTAGCCTACTCCATCGTGGGAGGTACACATATATATATATCGAGTTGGTAATGTACGTACCCTTTTCCTTGTTGATCGGGACCGCAATATTTGGTTGCATACTTGTTTGTATGCATTGTTATGTTAATTCATATTTCCAAAGATTTTTTTTGAGATCCCAAAGTGAAATCTACTTTGATATAAAAGCTAAATATGTATTTCAAATGATTTGAAAAAAGAAATCGGGAAATAAAGTCCAAAGGAATAATTTCTATAAATTGAATTGGATTTCGAAAAATCTAAATTTGGGGTTAAGCCTAAATGGGAAGATTGGAAAATTGCATGTTGTATGATGCATTGTAGATCCATATGGCTGTTATTAGTTGTTGTTTATGCACTGGTATTCATGGGGGTGAACCCATTCCATGACATACGGCATGGTCCCGTGATTTACCTCATTTTAAAGTAAAACTGTTTTGAGTTCTCACACTAGTCCATGATTGACTCAGAGTTTATTGTTTCTACCTAAACTCTGGGTGCCCTTATTTTCCACATGGGCAGTCAGTAGTTTTGATTTTGCAGATTATTTAATTTAGCAGGATTCTGGATCGAAGCTTAAAGCTGTGTCTGTAGCATTAATAGTCTTCCGCTGTGTTAGTTTATTTGTTTCCGCTGCATTGTATTACATTTATTGTAATTTTATTTTCTGCTATATATTATTTTCAATACTCTGATATTCTGTACTCTAATGTAACATTATTACGATGTTTATAAAAGTCTTTGTTGTTTGTTCTAATGTGTTGTGCACCCAAAGTTAACGTACCCGCCTTTTTGGTTCGATTTAAGCCTGTTTAATGATCTATTTGGATCGAATGAGAAGGAGGGTCACTACAAATAACTTAAGAGAAGTTACTGGAATTTCCATCTCCTAAGGATCCGTTAAACTAGATACTATATGATATAATACGCTATTATAATAATGTCCATGGTTAAATATAAAATATTAAATTAGTGTAAGCAAGATTACCATTATTACCCTTACACCGTTTATACCGTTGCCATACCGTTTGGACATAACACACCAGTATGTCGGCGGATAGGGATGCACCGTGATACGACAACGTTAAATCAAAATTGTAGGGGGCTCGATCAGGATAATATGACAAGGCACACGAGGAATGCCTAGAGTATGAATATACTAGTTGCACACCCGACTGGTGGTAACGCATTATAACATCCCGATATTTTGCGATAGTTTAAAATATTAAATTTAATGTGTTTTTGAACAAAATTGCTTTAAATACTAAAATTAAAGAATTAACTAATTTTGGAATTTCATATATGTTGGAATTTAATATTAACTATTCAATGGAATTGATCTGATTTAATTTATAATTGAAATTCAAATTTGATTTGGTAAATAATAACGATTGGGAATTTAACAAATGAAATTTAATTTATGAAATTAATTTAAAATTCTATTTTTTTTATTTGGATAAATTTAACAAGTTTGAATTAAATAAAAATTTGAATATTCGACTAGAAGAAAAGTGGTTTAAAATGTTTAGTAATGAAAGTGGGAATTTATAGTGAATTATTAAGTCTTAAAACGAATTGCTTACTTTGAAATTTAAATGTTTAATTGAAATTGTTTAATAATAGAATTTTGATTTATATAATGGGTAATTGATTCATAACTATTATTATTAGCCCTACTTTCGGTTTGGATTGAATTTGCAAAGTTTATATTTGAACTAAACATGAATTAGTGGAAAATTGAGTACCTTGTTTACATAATTATTCATTGAAAAATTTAGTTGCTATATAAACAGCTAACTCTAAACATAATCTCTCCTTTTCCGGTAGCCACCCACATCCATTTCATTGGAAAAAATTGCCGCAGTCAAAAGAAAAACAAACCCTCTTCTAAAATCCATAAAAAACATCCGTAAATCCTAAAATCGAGAAATTAGTTTCGTTAAACTCGTATTGCATAAATCTCTCCATCCATATGCATTTTCAATGGTGCGACATGAACCTGGGCTCGTCATTTTTCCATCGTGAGCTAGGGCAGAAGAGCAGCGTCGATGAAGGCAGTGGTTGGCCGGAGTGAGAGTTATGAGGTAGTTCTGGGTCAAAGACGATCGCTTGGAGGCAAAATGGTGTTGAACCAAGGGAAAAAGTGGCGCAACCTGGGTATTGCGTGCGTTAGAAGTCCTGGAATCATGATAGGAAGAGTGGGTGCGAGTTGTATGGATTGGTGATAAGGAGATAGCTTTTGCGAAGAGATAGTTGTAGGATCGGTCGGTTAGAGTTTTCGTGGGGGGAATGAGAAGATAAAGAATAGAGAAGCTATGTTTTATATGGCCATGGTGGGTTCCTGAAGCAGTTCAGTTTTACAGTGAAGGGAAGGAGGATACGAGGCGCTGACATGGAAAAAGGTAGTAGATAATTTGTTTTAAATTTTTATTTTTATATTTGTTTAAAATTTCATGGGTTCGAATGTTAATAACTTTTGCATACGAACTCAGATTCATACTCGGTTTTCTCTATTACGATCGTATCGAAATTTCGGACAATGTGGCATTGTTTTGGAAAGATTCCGAGACCGTATTATTTGTTTGCTGTTTGATAGTTATAATTGCATATTATGTTGATTGACACTGGTAATTTAATTTAATTGGACTGTTAGTATGAAATTTTCAGTTAAGTTAATATTTATATAGTTGCTAGTTTAAAAAAAACACCTGACATCTGATAACTAGTAAAACTATGAACTATTGGAATGTTTTGACATGATATATGGATTGATTTTGATATGTTTACATACTAATGTTTATTTATGTGTATTTACCTGTTATTCACCTTGATTATATATGACTAGTGTTTGTAATGATTCATCCCAACCATTACCCTAGATGTTACGGGCATCAAATAAACCCGGGATTAATCATTAAAATGAATTAAGAACGTAGGTTGAAATGATAAATAACTATGACCCTGATTTGGATTGAAATGTTATATATCCTTTCCCAAAATACTAAAATTAAATTTTAAGTGTTACTTGGCCATAAGATAGAAAATTATATACGGACACCGGTTGGTTAAACAAAAATTGTTCTTAACCTTGAAATTTTGGAATACTGTTTTAAAGACGATAAATGATATTATTAATCGTTTTTCTTAAAATTTGAACTCTGATCTTTGAAATCTAAAATTTTGAAATTTAAAGAATTCGTAAATGTGGATAACTGAAGTTAAAGCTGAATTGGATATGAACTAAATATATCGAAATTGAATTGTTTATCCATCTTTGATATTTACTTTAAATTAACTTGATTTATAGTAATAATTGAACTGTGAACTCGAGATTTTTATAATCGAATTATTAAAAATGAGAATTATAATTGAAATTCAATTATTCGAATTGAATTATTAAATCGAATTATTTGAAATCGAGCTGTGGAATCGAATTGGAAGATGAATGGGAAGTCAAATCCTTTTGAATTAAGATATCGAAATTTAGTCGACTGATTTGAAACTGAAGTATGATTTCCAGTTTGGTTAAATTTTGAAGAAACGAATATAATTCCAACTATAGTATTTTAAACCATTTTATAAACTATTTTTATAATAATTATTTTCTATATAAATTATTTACCTTATAAATATTTATTTTATTAGTTATTTTCAATTAACCATTTTTATAATTAAATATTTATTTTATGAACGATTTTTTTTCAAACTATTTCAAATATATATCTAAACTATTATATATATATTTTTAACTATTTTAATGTTCAAATTATTTTAAGGTTGGAATTGCTTTAAGATTTTAAGTTTGGTTTTAAATGGAGATTTTAATATGAAATATTCTATTTTGACTATTGAAATGATTTTTAAGAAAATTTGATATTTTGATATGAAGTACGAACTCCTTTGAAATGTAAAGAACTGATTGGAGTGAAAAATGTAAACGATTGGTTGTTAACGAGACCGGGATCGGATATTATCATACTCTCTGCCAATACCGAAAACCACTTTAACAACTGTGTACGCGGTGGAGTTCCAGAATGAAGTAGGTTTATTTGGAGGCGATTACTGAATTTGAAGAAAGAGAATGATGATGGATGACCTTGACCTTCGGGACATAATTAAAATGACTAAAACAGGGCTATACCGGACCAAGTGGGGTTAGCTATCTCCATCGATAACACTTCTTACTTTACTACTATTGTAACAACCCGAAATTTCTAAACCAATTTAAAAACTTTATTTTAAATAATAATGATTTAAAATTTATTTAGATCGAAGTTAGAACGTATAAATTTATTTTAATAATAAAACGAACTTGAAATGGCGTGGTAGTTTGAAAATTAGATTTTAAACTTTAAATGATTATACAGAATTCAAAATAATTCAGAATTGGATGAAACAAGAAATGTTAGAATCTATTTAATGATATCTTTCTAACGAATGCGAAAAATTCAGATTTCATAATATAAATTAAAAGTTATGACCAGGTTAAAATTTAGGATAGTCGCTATGGAATTTATATATATATTAATATAATATATAGCCCTTAAAAATAACCATTTTGCAAACGACTTCCATTTTCAACGAAACCACTTTTGTTGGATCCGGAATGTCAAATTATAGTCAGGTTTCAAATTTCATAATTTTCGGAATTAATATGTGAGCGTGGTGAATTTAAATGTGTTTTGTCAGTTTCAATTTGAATTTAATCGAATGGAAAAATGGCCATTTTTTCAAATGATCTCCAAATTTGACGAAATTAGTTTTGTTAGGACCGTATTGTCAAAACACAAACAGATTTATTTTTCTCTAATTTTTAGAGTCAGTATGTGGCCCCGGTAAATTAAAATGTATGTTTAAATTCAATATACATTGATTTATATTTTAATTTTGATAAAAACTGATCGAAACAGACGATTTGGCATACAAAACATATACCATTATGTCCGAAATGGGGGTATTCAGCTAGGGGCGACAGTCGTTGGATTTGATTTGGAGTTAGAATGCGAGATTCACTTTTTAGAAATAAATAGAATTAAATATAATAAAATAATATTAAAATTAACCTATATAAATAAACGTTATTTCTCCGAAACCCTCTCCCCAAACGTTCCGCTGCCAGGTGAAATCAAAGGCTGATTTCTTCTAATCCTTTTCCCCTTTGTTCTCCCAATCGAAACAATGAATATCTAAACCTCTAAAAGGAAATACGAAGAGCTTGACAAGCTCTTCAACATCAACGGCCATGATCGTTGATGAGGCCCTGACTTCACCGAAATTGGTGTCCAAAGCCGCCAGAGTTGAAGACGAATCTCAAGAACTGGGGGGGGGGGGGGTGCGATCATGATGTGGCGGCTGGCGAAGGGAGGTGGAAGGACGGGCTTTGACGAAGTGATGTTGGATTGGGGTACAGTGGCGCCGGGGTGGAGCGGTTGTGGTTTGTCTCAATCAATGAAATGGGTTATACAGTTTAGGAAAGAAATGATGATGAAGGGGATTAAGCGGCCAAATTGCTTTAATGATGGGTTAAGTGGAAAATTAATTAATTATTAATGATAATTATGTAATTTAAAATTTAATTGGCTATATCTCTTTCGTATGACATCAGAATCGCACGAAACAAAGTACGTTGGATTCGCAACGTCAAACACTATGCAATAGAAAAGACCAGAATATAAACGGAGCTAGCGGGAATTTCTGGTTAAATTAAACGATTAGTTTAAGTTAATTAGAATAATCGTTATATAACAATTTCTGAAATCGATCAATGTGAGACTCCTTCTCACTAAATTATATTTTTATCATGTTATTGTATTCATTTATAAAAATATATAGAATTGCCAATGTAGATTATTATCAGTTTTAATCATTATAAATTGTATACGGTGCCTGTTAGCTCACCTCCCTCGTCCACAGACCATGAATGATTTAATTGGTTGTATTGAGTGTTGATTGTGATGCTGAAATGTTTAAAATATTAAAAATAATTTAATATTATTTTGTGGTAGTTGAAATTAAATTATGAATATCTATTTATAATATAAACAGTGAAATTTGGGTAACTAGAAAAATAATTTAAATTGGATTAGAACTGGTTAAATTTATTAACTAGGGAATATTTTGAATCGACTGTTGTTGCTTGGAAACCCCACACGGGTCTGAGGATGATAATTATTCACATCTCCCCTGAATTTAATTATATGTCAATCGATTGATCGACAGACTGTGATAAGTGTTATTTAATTATTTAATGCTTATACAGTAGTAAATTTCACTCTGGATGTGAATTGGCTGTTTAATAGTTATTTAACACTATTTGAATACATGTGATGTATGAAATTCATATAACTGAAATTATATGGTAATTGATCGAGTCGCATTCCAATTTAGAAATAACGAATAAATTAATGAATGAATATTTTAAAATAATATTCAATAAATAATCAAAATATTATTTTGATGTTCGATTTTCGATGGACACGAAAATGTTGAAATATATGAAGCCGACTTAAGTATATATGCCATTTTTAACTCGAACGGATTTGTTTATCGATTTTATTCCTTTTATAATGAATATCGAAAAGATTTGATTCCAAAATCGGACATTTTGAAACTATTATCATTTTAATATTAAAATGATATGGAATATTCAGTTTTGATTTAAAATTGAAAATGAAGTTGGAAACGTTTTAAAACAAATTTATAAACGATTTATAAATTACGTTTTAAATAGAAATCAATGATATATATATATTATATATATGTTGGCTAGCTTTTTGACCAAGCCACCAAGGTTCACACACAAGATGGAAATGTGAAGTTCAACTCCTCTAGTTCATGAAAAGTTCGATTGTGGCCTAACCTTCCTCTTCGGATCGCGGTGCCATCTCGGTTCGCTACATCCAAGGACGAACCGACCCGTCAATTGAAGCCCGGCCCGATCCCATCACAGGAGGCGTAGTGAAGCTCGTGACCTGTTCAACCACGATCTGAAATGTATGGATCTTGCGACACCTGTCCACAACTACCATATTGACCAATTCTTCATGAAGCTACGATCCGATCCGATATTCTCGGGATTTGCACCACGTATGACCGCGATCCGCCCGATATAATCAGCTATAAATAGCCCAGAGCTTGGCAATTTTCAGGATCTTTTGACAGTTTGAAGGAATGATTCCACCATTACTGTCATACCACTATTTCTTACCAGTTTTACTTCGAGATTATTGAAAGAAATTGTAATTGTTAGAGGGAGTTTGAGAGAAATCATTGGTTGTACTAGCATCTAAAGTATAATCAATAGCATATAAAGTGGACGTAGGCTCGTTAACGCCGAACCATTATAAACCGTGTGTGTTTTCTGCTTTTTCCTCATTTTTCAGTTATAATGCTCTACGAATAAGAACAATATGGGTGTTAGAGCCAAATTTTGATCTAACATTTTGGTGCTTTCACTGAGAATTGATTTCTCAGCATACTGGATTGTTGCTCCGTTGTTTGGATATTCAAGTCCGAAGGAAACAGTCTCGAAACTTCACTGTTCAGATTTTTGAAGATTCCAGCGGCATCTGATATCATGGCTGGAAAGAAGTCTAAGGAAGTACGAGCTTCGCAGGCGAATGAAGCAGTTGAAGAAAGTGTACATGAGCAGGTTGAGGAGGGCCTCGCGGATCGCGGGGACATAGGGGCGATCCGACCCGAACGTGGCGTCACGAACCAGTTTGAAGGGGGCGCCACGATCCGAATTGAGGGCAACACGAACCGAACATATGAAGGGGTCATCACTCGATCCCGAGACAACGCCGCGAACCCTCCCCCTAATGTTACCACGAACCAATCCCTGGGGGGCGCTACGAGCCGCATACACAGGTCTACTGCGATCCGAAGTGATGACTAGACTACAACTCGACCTGGAAAGGAGGTTATGGCTCACTCTTCCCGTCCCGGTACCTCTGTTCGGCCTGGCTCAAGTTCTCTGCGCATAAGAGAAAATGTTGATAATCAATCTGACCCCTCTGCTCTGGTCACTGAAGGAGATCTCTCTCGCTTCTCTGAAATGTGGGATAGGCTGTTTGATGAATTAGCTGCTCAAAGGTAGGAAAGCTCTTTGTTGCGACAGAACTTGACTGCTATGGATAGAAGGCTCGACGACATCTCAAGGCAAAGAACACTCCCAGTTCGCCCGCTCACCCCGGAGAACTCTTCTTCATCAGAAGAATCGCCAAGACCTCCGCGGCGACCGTATGAGAGGGCTGAAAACATAGAGCATCTCCGATTTGGAACCCTGCCATCACAAGAGGAAGAGACACTTGGTGTAGGACCCTCGAACCGCAACTTGAATAATCGTGCCGTAACTCCTAGATCTCGAGTTGTGGACAATCCTGTTGAGAATAGACCACCTCAGCCCCTTCACCGTACAAATACTCATGGTAATAGGGGGCAACAAAGCCCAATCCGAGCTCCGGATTTTGTGGCTGTTCCTAGAAGAGAGATTGGAGAATTCCACCGAGCGAGAAGCGCTGATCCCGAGCTTTCGATGACCAGTGCAAATGTTGCAGCTATGGTTCATCAAATCATGGCAGATAGCCGTGGACAAAGGAATGAAGATTGGGAGATTGACCGCAGTCACACCCCTTTCACTGATGACATTCTAGATGTAACATTCCCGAGGCGCTTCAACATGCCGCAGATGAACCGTTACGCGGGTAGAACTGATCCAATCCAACATCTAATGAGATATTCTTGGTCAATGACCGCTGCCGCAGCCTCTGACGCTGTAAAGTGCAAAGCATTCCCTATATTCCTGGAGGATGTAGCGTTATTACGGTTTACTCACTTACCAGCAAGATCAATTTCCATTTTCAGGGAGTTGAGTGAAAGGTTCGTGGAACATTTCCGCATTTATGCACAGAGGACAAAGAGTGTGATTGATCTGTTCCTTGTCAAGCAATGACCAGGCGAGAGCTTAAGGGTGTATCTGGATCGTTTCAACCTAGCTGCCACTGAAGTCAAGGATCCCCAAGAGCCAACTTTTGTGGCAGCCGTGATCGATGTGGTAGATAAAGATACTGAATTTGGGAGATACCTGGCCGGCAAGCCACCTCATACTAGAGAATTGTTCTACGAGAAAGATAACGTACGCTTACGTCAGGAGGAGGTATACGCTAACCAGAAGATGAAAATGGCAGATAAGGAGGAGATCCAAAGTAATGTGCCCATCAAGCAAACCGGAGACAGCTCGGGGAAGGTTGTCGAAACCAGGGCGGTGGCCGCCAATCAGGATATAATGATAATAACAGTAATGGCAATAATCGGAAGAGAAATCGGGGGAATGACTCCCAGAGAAGGACCCGTCCCAGGTCTTTCGAAAATTATACTCCAATAAATGATACTTTGGAGAATATCTTTGTAGACTCATACAACGTTCTCCAGCATAAAAGGCCTCCTCCAAGAGATTCGACGGAGAAAGAACGTGAGACGGGGAAGTTTTGTATCTTCCATCAGACTCACGGCCACTCTACAAATGAATGCCGTCATCTAAGAGACGTAGTTGAGAGGTTGCTCCGGGAAGGGAAATTGGATGAGTACAGGGTGACTCCTAGAGACTGGGGGCAAGCTATTCAGACCCCGAACCAAAACCAGAATCAACCAACTGCCAGGCCAACTGTCTAGCAGAAAGGAAAGGATCCGGTTATCAATACCATAATCGGAGGGCTTCACCTAGCCGGGCATAGTTTCAAGGCGATGGGTCAGTACGTAAACGCAGCAAAGCAGCATCTTGAGGTAGGAGAGTGTAGCAACCCTGAGGACAATGTCCTGGTAAAACAACAAAAGATGATGTCAGATGACGTCATTTTCCGCAATCGAGAGAGTATTGGAGTCCACGCTTCGACCAAAGATCCATTTGTAATCACAGTTCCTATTGGCTCGACCACTGTTCATAAAGTTCTAGTGGACAACGGGAGTTCAGTCAACATTCTATTCAAAAAGACGTTCGATCAAATGAACCTTGAATTGAAAGATTTAAAGCCGTGTGAAGGATGGATCCGTGGATTTAACGGAGCTTCAACTGCTCCAATGGGATATGTAGAGCTGTCGGTAACACTTGGGGAAGGAGAACGCCAGAGAGTGAGAATTATTCCTTTCGTGGTTTTGGGTATTGAATCGCCTTATAATGCCTTCTTGGGCCGACCGGCCCTAGCAAAGTTTAGAGCTTGTATAGCCCCCTGGTGCTTGTTATTGAAGTTTCCTACGGAAGCTGGTGTTGGCATAGTCAAAGGAGATCAGGTTGCCGCATGAGCATGTTACATTGCAGAGCTAAAGCTACTACGTAAAGGAAGAGATATAGAAACTAAAGACGCTTCTTCCCCCACAAGGGAGGAGGCGTCATAGCAATTAAAGAGAATGACTATGGGTGAGTCGCCCAGAGAACTGCCCGAGGATATGGATCCCAGAGAGGATGAAGAAACTGGGGGCAGAATGGCGGCACCCAACGAAACAACTGTGGATGTACCGATCAATGATAGTGACCCAGAGAAGGTCCTGAAGATTGGATCCCAGTTGGATCCGGTTCGAGCTAAAGAACTGACGGATTTCCTAAAAGATAACTTGGATGTATTTGCTCGGACCCACGTGGACATGTGTGGGATATCTCCATCAATCATGAGTCACTCATTAAGCATTAACCCAAAGCATCCCCCTGTAAAACAAAAAAGGCGAATGCTGGGCCCAGAGAGGTCCGCGGCCTTGAAAGAAGAAGTTGAAAAGTTAAGAAGTAACGGATTCATCAGAGACTCAACCTACCCAGATTGGATTTCAAATCTAGTTTTGGTAAAGAAGGCCAATGGAAAGTGGCGTACATGCATTGATTTTTCGGATTTGAATAAAGCCTGCCCAAAAGATGGCTTTCCGTTACCCAGAATTGATCAGTTGGTAGATTCAACGACGGGTCATGAACTTCTCTCTTTCATGGACGCTTATTCAGGATATAACCAGATCCCTATGCATGTTCAAGATCAAGAACACACTAGCTTCATTACGGATCTGGGATTATACTGCTACGTGGTAATGTCTTTTGGTTTGAAGAAGGCAGGTGCTACATATCAACGGTTAGTGAACAGAATGTTCTATAACCAGATTGGGAAAACGATGGAGGTATACGTTGACGACATGTTGGTTAAGTCTAAACAATCACCCAATCACACTACAGACATGGCCGAGATGTTTGGTATCCTTCGAAAGTATGGGATGAAACTCAACCCAACGAAATGCTCATTTGGGGTTGCCTCCGGGAAATTCTTGGGATTCATTGTCAGCTCGCGCGGGATTGAGATTAATCCAGACCAGATCGCAGCAATCAGAGGCATTCAGGAGCCTAGACAAATCAAATATGTGCAAAGCCTTGCAGGAAAAGTAGCAGTATTAAGCAGATTCATCTCTAGAGCGACAGATAAATGCATTCCATTCTTTGAATTGATAAAGCGAGGAAAACGCAATTTTAAATGGATTCCTCATTGCATAGAAGCATTTCAGAACCTGTTGAATCATCTGGAGAGGCCTCCGATACTGTCTAAGCCAGTGGACCACGAGGATTTATTCGTGTACTTAGCAGTGTCGTCCCACGCAATCAGCTCAGCATTAGTAAGAGAAGAAGACAAGGTTCAAAGGCCAGTGTATTACGTAAGTAAAAAATTGGCGGCAGCTGAGCGCAATTATCCAAGGATAGAAAAGCTGGCGTACAGTTTATTGATTGCATCTAGGAAGCTTCGGCATTATTTCCAAGCTCATCCTATCACCGTGTACACTGATCACCCGCTCAAGCAAGTTCTACAGAGACCAGAAGCCTCTGGAAGACTGCTCAAATGGAACATTGAATTGAGTCAATTTGATCTGAATTTTCAGCCCCGACGATCGATACGGGGGCAAGTGCTGGCAGATTTCATAGCAGAATTTACTGTCCCAGAGGATGACATAGTAAATGAAGAGGCTGACCGACCAAAACTACTTCTCGATCCTAGCGCCTGGAAATTGTATACTGATGGTGCTAGGAATGATAAACGATCCGGTGCCGGAGCGGTGCTTGAAACTCCTGAGAAACGACTGATATCCTATGCTCTCTGGTTGGAATTTCGCACCAATAACAACGACTCCGAATATGAAGCCCTGATAGTCGGGCTGAGGATCGCAAAGGAATTAGAGATCGCGAAGCTGGACATATTTTGTGATTCCAAGTTGGTTGTAAATCAGGTCACTGGAAAGTTCCGAGCTAAGAGCCCAAGATTGATTTCGTATTTTTAGAAAGTGAAGGAGTTGCTGGCTGTCTTTGATCATTACAGTATATCTCATATTCCGCGGTCAGAGAACCAACAGGCGGACAAGTTAGCGAAGATGGCTAGTTCCGACGATCCTGAAGAAGCCGGGCTAGCCCCAGTTGAAGTACTTCAGTTCCCTAGCATAGGTCAGATGGAAGTTGATCCGATACTAGAGACTGAGCCAGAAAGGGAGTCATGGATGACCCCTCTAAAGAATTACTTGATGAATGGAATGCTTCCGACCAAGAAGAGCGAGAGGCGTAAAATAATCCGTAAAGCTTCCCGATACGTTCTGCAAGGCGGAGCCCTGTACATACAGGGATTTTCGATGCCCCTTCTCCGGTGTATAGCCCATGACGAAATCAAGGGTGTACTGCATGAAGTACATGAGGGTGAATGCGGTGAACATACTGGAGGACAGACATTGGCAAAAAAGGTATTGCGGTATGGTTACTTCTGACCTACCATAAACAAAGATGCGGCAAAATATGCACGACGTTGTGATGCATGTCAAAGATTTTCAAAAATTCCCAGGGCACCTCCTGGCCAGTTGAAGACAATGATGAGTCCATGGCCTTTCGCTATGTGGGGAATTGATATCATCGGAAGCCTCCCTATAGCGAAGGGCGGAGCAAAGTTCGTTATTGTAGCTGTAGACTACTTCACCAAATGGGTCGAGGCTGAGCCGTTAACTACAATCACAACCAAGTGAGTGATTAATTTCGTTGTTAGGAACATTATTTGTCGGTTTGGGATCCCGAAGATCGTCATAACTGACAATGGAACCCAGTTTGATAGCAACGAGTTCAGGGACTTCTGCCAGAAGTACCACATTGAGAAACGGTACACCTCTGTGGCACATCCGCAGTCGAACGGACAGGTCGAAGCAGCAAATAAAGTGATTAAGTCCATTATCAAAAGAAGATTGAAGCGGGCCAAAGCCATGTGGGTCGATGAATTACCCTTGGCATTATGGGCCTACAGGACAACGTATAAATCGGCGACAGGCTATACCCCCTTCTCTCTTGCTTTTGGAGCAGAGGCAGTCATCCCGGTTGAACTAAAAGTACCATCTCACCGAATCACTTATTACGATCCGATGACTAATAACGAGTTGCTCCTTGAATCCCTAGATACAATAGAGGAGAAGAGGGATGAAGCAGACCTGCGTGCCTTGAGACATAAGCAACAGGTCGCTAGATACTACAACAAAAGGGTTCGAGCCCGAACCTTTGAACTCGGAGACTTGGTTCTGAAGCGTGTCATTCCACCCCCAAATTATATGGGTGCGAAGTGGGAAGGACCATACTCCGTTCTACGAAGGCTTGATAATGGAACCTTCAAGCTAGCAACCGTAGATGGAGAAGAAATCCCCAGAGTGTGGAATGCCCAACATTTGCGGCCCTATCTGATGTAAAGTTGTCAGATTTATCCTTTTGTTTCATAGGATCGTGTAAAAGGCATGACTTGCCTAGAATAGTCCAATGTTTTGAGCAAAGGATTATAAAGTGGACGTAGGTCACGATTCGACCGAACCACTATAAAAATATTGTGTGTCGTTAACCTTTATTTGCACTATTATTTATCTTCTCTTCTATCTTTATAAAGTTTGCTGTAATACCATATAGCGATCACAGAAACTTGTAATTCTAAGTGCCTTCCATCAGAATGGAGAGTAATCCACAGCCAGAACGCTGAAGGTGCAATAAAGTGAGTCACACCATTGATTGCACTCTAACACTCCAGAGCCGAGAGAGAAAGTAAAGGACGCGAAAATAACGTCCACATGGCAAGGCGAAGCACCATGATGAAAACCGCCTTGACAGGACTCTAACCTTGGCGACTGCCAGGAGAGTATAAAAGCGTCTATGATTAAGCGCTGAGAAAGAGCTCTTACCCCGCTGAAGGATCGGGGACGACTGAATAGCTGAGCTCGAACTCTAACCTTGGCGACTGCCAGGATAGTATAAAAGCGTCTATGATTAAGCGCTGAGAAAGAGCTCTTACCCCGCTGAAGGATCGGGGGGCGACTGAACAGCCGAGTTCGAACTCTAACCTTGGAGACAGCCAGGAGAGTATAAAGGCGTCTATGACTAAGCGTTGAGAAGGATGCTGGAGACTCAGCACCCCCAGAATTTCTGCCCTGCTGAAGGATCAGGGGGCGACTGAACAGCCGAGTTCGAACTCTAACCTTGGCGACCGCTAGGAGAGTATAAAGGCGTCTATGACTAAGCGCTGAGAAGGATGCTAGAGACTCAGCACCCCCAGAATTTCTGCCCCGCTGAAGGATCGGTGAGCGGATCATGGTACACGATGATGCAAAAGAAATAAACTTTCATTCATAAACTGCAAGCTTACAAGATAAAGAGGAACCTGTAACACCCCACCTCCGCTAGGGTCACTCGCAAAGGAATGCACTAGCTTTAGAGGGGTAATATTGGTAAACATGTACAGAAATATTACAAGACAGAACATATAAAATAGCGGAAGTAAAATCAACTTTCACATCATTAATAAATAAGGTCTAAAGAATTTTACATCAGAGAATTTCTTACATGGAAACCTGTCTTGTAATAGTAAAGAAGCATAAAAACCTTTTCATCAATTATTCCCCAAGTAAAACAATAAAATAGCCATAGCCAAGAAAAGTCCAAGCCATGCGTGATGACCTTCAAACAGAAGAAGTCCAAACTAACAATAGCATTTCCTCCCTGTAACCTGGGGGAAACGGAAGACAAGAGGCGAAACAAAACGGGGTCAGTCATAAAGACTGGTAAGCCCTATCTACTATCAATATATAAACTAGTAAAGTTAACTGGCATGAGGAACTGAGATGAACATAAGTATGATGACAAGATAGATAAGCTAAACCAAAATAACAGAACTACTGTACCAAGATACACGAGTGTGTCATGATAAACTACGGTGTCAAGATAAATCAAGGTACCACATTGTCAGGTTTCTATCAAGTATACTATCCCAAGGTATCTACCCTGTATAACGTCCCACGGTATCTATCATGTATATTTCCCCTGGTCCTAACATGTATATTTGCTCTACACCCCTCGTACTAGTATCCCAACCCGCGTCATGTGTTAACTATGAATGTCCCTTGCCCAATGTCATGTAATGGTCCATGTCAACCTAATATATAGCATATGTAGGTTTTCCCAACTCGTATGTTTCTTTCCATGTATAAGTTCAGTCCTTTGCCGTAGGCCATACGGGCTTTCCCATGTAAACGTTTTATCCTTGAGGTTATTTTGGACTGCTACCCTTGATCTAGTTATGTTTCCTTACCATGAACTATCGCGCGTTCACTTAGGATTTATGCCACCTAGGACCACTAGGGATTATGCTACCTAATGAACGTTACCGTGTCTCGGTTTGGGTTCAGCCACCTAGGGCCACTAGGGATTATGCCACCCGTCAACCGCGCCCTTTATCCCACGTATGTATCGTGAACCGTTTTCCATGTCTAGACGCACATGTTTCTCAATGTGCCATCCGAGTTCCGTGCCAGGGCAAACCAAGAAATACGGAACTCGGTCGGGAGCTTTAAGTCGTCTACTGATGCAGATATCAAGGTCTGTTTTTGTACCCGTGGCTATGGTCCCACGTGACCCCTCCCTCAACTACTGAAAGGCAATCCAAGAAAAATCATGTATGAGAACTACACTAAGGCCCATCGATGCCCACTTCCAGATAGCCAACCTCACCCATAACTTGATAGCTAGTATATGGTCTTTTGGGAGTTCCCTGCCTTTCCGTACGTACACGATTGACTAAAGATGGTAGGTAGCCGGCGACATGCTATCCCGGGGCAAAATCAAGTATCGTCGACTCCACGCTAATCCATCCCAGTCTTTAGGTCGCTCGCATAGCAACCAAGGCATACTCTTGGCTCTCCTACCGCAGACCTTAACCTCTGTGAGGCCGGGTTTCATGGACCACTTGCCACCTCACAGAGGGATACCAAGAGTACCCTCACGTTCCCCGAAGCTTCCGCTTCGTCACCCAATTCGCTGGAGCTTTTATCCAAGTAAGATAACTTGCTCCTCCTCGTGTTTTAAGCGATGACCTACCGTACCGGGTTACTCATCTATTCATGAACTAGTCCCATGTCCTTGGCTAAGAATTATTACTTAGTTACACTTAACTAAGGTTTACCACTTAGCTTCCTTTCCCCGTTACCCTTGATCAACTACGATTTTCTACCTAGTTCCTCTACTAGGGTTTTTCTTATTGGGTTAAGTGTTGTTATTCAAGTTCATGACTTAACCCTCCTACGAATCATGTCAAGATTGGCTAAGTACTCAAGTTCAAGGCTTAGCCCTACAAGTTGGTTAAGTGTACCAAGAAGCCCATGACTTAACCCTATCAAGTCAAATTGGTTAAGTATTTATTCGTCTTAACCCTATCAGATTATCATGTTAGATTGATTAAGCATAGGTTATCTTAATCCCATCAGATTATCAAGTCGGATTGGTTAAGTATGGGTTAGCTTAACCCCATCCACTAATCGTATTACAATGGTTAAGCCTAATTTTAAAAGGTCTTGTGACTTAACCCTATCAGGTCCACCTATTAGATTGGTTAAGTATAGGTTACTTAACCTCATCAAATCATCATGTATAATTGGTCAAGTATAAGTTACTTAACCCCATTAAATTACCGTGTTAAGTTAGTTAAGTACTGGTTACTTAACCTCATTGAATTACCACGTTTAGATTGGTTAAGTGTTTATCCCCATCGAATTACCGTGTTTAGATTAGTTAAGTGAAGGTTACTTAAAACCATCTAATTATCAAGTCGGATTAGTTAAGCGTAAATTACTTAACCCCATCCCCTAATTGTCTTGTATGGTTAAGTGTCATTAAGAAATCAAGCCCGGTCCCACTTAACCTACCTATTCGTGTCATATCGGTTAAGTGTCATTAGTCAAATTTACTTAACCTTATCATGTGGCATTAATTTAATTAATGCACTCTTAACCTCTCACATTAGACCTTGTTGTGGTTACTAGTTAAGCCGGGCGGGTCCGGGTAGTTTTACACCACAACCTAGTCTAACCTCGGGTCTTAAGCGCGACATGACCAACTTCTCACATTTGATCCTATTGTTTGTAGCCACTAGTTAAGCCGGGCGGGTCCGGGTAGATTTATGCTACAAACTCAACCCAACCTCGAGTTGGCCATTTTCATGTTTGGTCTAGTGTCTTGTTACACTTACAACCCATACGTGTCAAGTTTCCAAGTCCCATGCTCATAGCCAAAGTTACATGTTGTCACGTTTATACCAATTTACCCAAATCATGTTTCATGTCATTAAAGTTTCCCCATAACCTAACCCAACGCTTTTAAACTCGCATATACATTCACAACAACGCATAATGGATTAAAGAAGGAACTTGGAAAAGGCATGACAAAAAGGGTATAAGGCCACAAGTTAATCATGGTGGCATATGAGGCGTAAGTGTGTTCATTAACTTGCATGTTACATTATTAAGCCTCAAAAACATGCATAACCCCAAAATTAGCACATAGGCGAATCATGATGATAGGTGACATAGAAAGATGCCTAGAAGTTCGCATATAGCATTACATGCAAGTTATCATAAGGGATATGATAGCTCTCATGTTGCATAATGCAACATTCAACATAAAGCTTATAGCTTTTAGCCCATAAGATCAAGATGGTGTCTTTACAAACATGATGGGATACATAACATGATAGCATGTATGATACTTAATGTTCAAACCCAACTTGCAACATTCATTTAACTTCATAGTTAATATCTAAGAGTAGGAGGGGGCTTACAATGCTATGAAGGCACAAATCAACATATAAAACAAAGATTGAGACGAAGCCATTCATGCTATCACCCAAAAACCCCAAAAGAACAAGCTCCAAATGAAACCCTTGAGCAAATATCAATAAAAATCCTTGCTTTGAAGAAGAAAGGTTTCAACTTTGGCTTTGAATGAAGCTTATGAGCTCTCATGCAAGATCCTTGCTTTTTGGTCAAGAAAAGGTTGCAACTTTGGTTAGAATGCAACTTAAGAACACTCATACAAGTTTGAAAGCACTTGTATGAACTCACAATCTCTCATAGAAATAGGCTTTGGAATTTTAGCATGAGAGTGGAGGCCATGAGAGGAACAAATTTGACATAGTTTAGTTGTAGGATTGAATAATGGTGATTTAGGCTAGGTTTAGGGGTCTTTTTATAGAGGATTAGGATAGTATTAGCCATAGGATTAACCCTAGATTCAATCCAAGCCATCAAAGCATGTCTTGGGGAAGAAGTCAAGTGTAGGAACCATCTAGGGCCTTTAGATTAAAGTTGAACCATGAGAACCATTCAAATGCAAAATCTGCATTTGAGCGAATCGGCCCACGGGTTGACAGCCAAACACCCTGGATTAACCCCTAGTCGACCCAGTGGGTTCGGGTCGACCTCAAAAATCGGCCGGTTCGATTATTCCCCTCTCCCAATTCGCTGTTTTGAACATTTTTGCATATTTATTTATTTAATTTTCAATTATATATATATATATATCAATATATATATATTTCTCTGCGCAACCCATTTCACTTAATTAAGTATACTTTAATTTGTGAATTTTTATGTTCAAATTACGGGGTGTTACATTCTCCCCTCCTTAAAGGATTTCGTCCCCGAAATCTCCAAGTTAGGAAGAACGTATCCTACTATCCATCATCCATCTACTAAAAACATCATCCACAGGCAACCATTGTCCTTAGACGATTTCTAATGCCATATGAACATATGCATAACGTGTGTGTATATGCTCCTTAGCTAATGCTAATAATCAGGCCTGAATGATCTTTCTAATGCAAAATATGTTTAGTGCCATGAGTCCAACATGTATGCGAATAGTCCTAGTCATATAAGTACTATATGCGTGCACAAACATTCATTCATATGCAACATCCGCATGATAACACATTCAATTTCATCCATAAACAAGTATAAATACTCGTGCATATGCAACATGAAACGTGACCGCGCCAATCTAGTATCTAATGTGTATTCGCGCATCCACGAGCAACCACTTGCAACCATTTGCAACCATATCAATCATAACATGTTTCAAATACATGTTTACATCCATAGAGTTCTATTTAAGGTTCCCAAGATAAGACCGAGGAGATAAACAAGACAAACTCCTTACGGGGTTTGTAACAGAAACATGACCGAGAGGATATCCACCAAGCGATAGCATGTAAGTAAGCTCTACAGGAGAACCAGGGATCAACGATATACTCTTACAAAGAGACACGATGCGCGCGTCTAAGCCGCATTTCCTTGAGCCTAATTCCAGTGTGCCTTGACTACCTTTAACTCCATGATTTCGTAGCTCCTTGATTCCTATTTCCAAAGTATGAGTCGGAACTCTTTTCACTGTCGCCTCTCGTTCCACTTCCATTTATTCTTTCCCTAGTATACTTGGCTCAACCATATCTACGTACTCATGCAAGCTCTCCAAAATTCACTAGTGAATTCTGGATCTCGTTTACCAATGCCAATCCATGTTACCACGTGCACTTACTAGGGTGGTTCCTGTAACCCATGCTCAAGCAGAATGAACCATCCGTCTTATTGGCGGACGTTACTCGATTGGATCAGAGATTTCCGATAAATGCATCAAGAGATTCTAGGTAACCAACCATGACAGAACCTAAAAGGTTACTCGAGACTTCGAAGGTATTACCAAAGCAAGCCAAGAGTCTGACTACCCTCTTTTCAAAACCGAGAATGGTATCCCTTACTGGATAACCACTTTACCCCTAGAATCCATCCATAGCTCAACAATAGAAGTATTGCTTCTAATCTCAACACTTGGCATAGACGTTCTCAAATCCAACAAGTCATGAATAAATGGACCGACTCTCCAACCAGATTTTGGGACAAAAACTGGGATCCTCTACCATGCTAGTACTAAGGTGCAGAGACTCAACTATCCAAGCAGACTTAAATGATACGATGATCAAGACAAAGTCTGGACGGGATGATAGAAAAGAACGACTAAACCTTTACCAGAAACGGTACCATTTCTTTTAGGTACCCTAGAAATGGGAGCGTACAATTGCCCTCTCCGATGATCTTGTCCTTGTCCTCCTTGATGGACTAAGCCATAGCAACAGTTGCTTATCCTTAAGCTCGCGTCCTTTATCCTTACTCTTATTATCCTTCCTTGTACCACGGCAACAGGTCTCTCGAGAACCACCTCCATCGCACGGGAAAATACATACGTAGCTAGACAAGGATTAGTCGCAGTTAGAACTACTGTAACTACAGATGGAGGGAAGAAAGGAAATGAGATTCGATCAAGGAAACAAAGGACAGTGCTAATGGCTTTTGGGGAATAGCCTTTAAAAACTTTTCTTGAAAAATGCTTCTTTGTAAACGGTTTTTCAAATAGTTTTCAGAAGGTTTTAAAAACTTTTGCCCAGTCTGGTAACCTTCTGCTCTGATACCAAATGTAACACCCCACCTCCGCTAGGGTCACTCGCAAAGGAATGCACTAGCTTTAGAGGGGTATTATTGGTAAACATGTACAGAAATATTACAAGACAGAACATATAAAACAAAGATTGAGACGAAGTCATTCATGCTATCACCCAAAAACCCCAAAAGAACAAGCTCCAAATGAAACCCTTGAGCAGATATCAATAAAAATCCTTGCTTTGAAGAAGAAAGGTTTCAACTTTGGCTTTGAATGAAGCTTATGAGCTCTCATGCAAGATCCTTGCTTTTTGGTCAAGAAAAGGTTGCAACTTTGGCTAGAATGCAACTTAAGAACACTCATACAAGTTTGAAAGCACTTGTATGAACTCACAATCTCTCATAGAAATAGGCTTAGGAATTTTAGCATGAGAGTGGAGGCCATGAGAGGAACAAATTTGACATAGTTTAGTTGTAGGATTGAATAATGGTGATTTAGGCTAGGTTTAGGGGTCTTTTTATAGAGGATTAGGATAGTATTAGCCATAGGATTAACCCTAGATTCAATCCAAGCCATCAAAGCATGTCTTGGGGAAGAAGTCAAGTGTAGGAACCATCTAGGGCCTTTAGATTAAAGCTGAACCATGAGAACCATTCAAATGCAAAATCTGCATTTGAGCGAATCGGCCCACGGGTTGACAGCCAAACACCCTGGATTAACCCCTAGTCGACCCAGCGAGCTCGGGTCGACCTCAAAAATCGGCCGGTTCGGTTATTCCCCTCTCCCAATTCGCTATTTTGAACATTTTTGCATATTTATTTATTTAATTTTCAATTATATATATATATCAATATATATATTTCTCTGCGCAACCCATTTCACTTAATTAAGTATACTTTAATTTGTGATTTTTTATGTTCAAATTACGGGGTGTTACAGAACCTAAACAAAAGTGAGGGCCATTCTCACAATTACATTTCATGGCCAGTGGAAAGCCTAAAAACAAAATACGGAAAAACGTCTACATCTTACTTATGCTTGGGAGACGGCTTGGATTTTTTCTCCTTCTTCTGTTGTTCCAGCTCCGCCTTGCCAGCATCAGATTGATCACTCTTCTTTCTTTTTCTTTTATCAATAAGGGGAGCTGAGGGATCATCAGAAGACTGGGAAGCAAGCTGTTTGGTGATTGATTTGGGTTGGAGTTTTAGTACCAACCCAGTTTTGGGATTAAACTCTGAGATCGGAGGCACATTCAAAGGCTCTTGCTCATCTTTTTTCAAGGCCAGCTGTTTCTCTTGCCTAGCCCTCCTTTCAATCAAGGTTTCCTCACCATCGCCTTTGATTTCTTTGGTAATGGTGACTTCCTCTTCATCGTCTTCATGGTACCCGTCCATATCTCTCAAAGCCTCGATGGGCTCAGTATCTCGGGGAATATCAGCACTGGGTGCGAGAAGGACTTTCTCCGTTGTCGCACCTTCGGACTGCTTGGAAGCGTCAGCGCTAGCACTTGGCGGGATGACAATCTTCTCCGCCTCTGTCTTCTTCTCAGCATCCTTATCGGCTGGCACGCCACCTGTAACATGAGAAACAAATGTTATTTCAGGAGAGAATGCGGTTTGCTCAGTTGATTGTTCGGCAAGACGGCGACAAGTGATGATCGCTTTGACAAATTGCGGAGAGAATATAGAGATACCTTCCGCTGATCCTCCATCCAGGCTAGCAGCAGAAGCTCCAACAACTGGAGGAGTCGGACCCAGAGGAATCAATGGATCATCGAGATTGTATTCCTCAATTTCGGAGGCTTTGAGCTCTACAGCTGAGCTCGAGCCTTCTTCAATTTTATTTTTTCCCTTGGCCAGAGTTTTCTGCTTATCCATCTCTTCTTGGAGTAGGCGTTTGCCTTTCTCTAAATCCTCAGGTTCGTTATCCTTAAGAATGGTCCGCATCAGCTCATTCTCATCAATCTCATCAACTCCTAATCGCCGTTTCTCGCCCTGGACGATTGCATCCCATATGTTGGCTAAAGTAACATGGTAGTCTGGGATCCAGGAGATGTTACGGGTCTTGATGACCTGGCCAAGGAAGTCAAACAGCATTTCTTCAAATCCTTCAATATCTTTCTCTCTCTCGAGGAGCTTTTCATTAGAAGCAGTAGCCATTTCAATGGCACTTTTCACATTATTTTCAGCAAGAACCACACGCTTCTCTGATTGCGCGAGTTGATCATTCAGAATCGCTCTCTCTTTTTCGGCCAGAGCTAAACTATCTTTCAAGCTTGCCTTTTCTTTCTCCCAAGCAGCTTTTTCAGCTTCGAAATGATCCTGTGTTGTTTTCAGTTCGGTGTTAGCCATCTTGAGATCTTCCACCTCCTTCTTCAATGACACACGCTCTTTGCTGTTAGAATCGAGCTCATTATGAAAACGTTGCCTGGCCTCCTCCAGCTCTGTCTTATAATTTTTAGCATCTCGTTGGGCTAAGGCAAGTAAAGATTGTGCATCTTCCAAGTCCTTTTCCATTTTCACCCTAGACCTGTCATTGTTATCTATCCTTACTCTGGACCTGTGCGCTTCCATTTCTAGCGTTCGGATAACATCTGAAAGATTGACAGCGTGTTTCTTCATCGCCTCATATTGCTTGGCTACATGGCGAACGTGTTCGATGACTTCAGTATCCCAATTCCCAGGGACTGGTTCCAGAGTTGGAACGAACATCATCCTCTCGAAGAAGATATCGGAAAATTGTTCTTGTAATTTCTCCAACTTAGCCTGAGTCTCAGGACCATGGATATAGTCTCGTGCCCCGGGGGCACTCAAACTTTGTTGACTGGAGGGCACGATGTCAGTTTTCTCCTTCTCAGAATCCTTGTTTGGATCCTTGTTTTTATCCTTAGGCTCGTGGTGCTTTTTTGATGACTTGCTATGAGACGTCGTGCTCTTCGGAGGAGTTAAGTCTTTGGGAAGTCGTTTTCCCCCTGTGGGTGGCACTTGATGACTATGGGGCTTCCCAGAGGTTTGTTTTGACAGGGATCTGGACGGTGAAGAGCGAGGCTTGTAAGAATCCTGGGACCGATGGCTGTCTCCCCCTCGGCTGCTGCTACGAGCGCACTCGGGATCTGAATGAAGACTTGGGGTGCCTGCACGAAGGGAACGATAACAATAAGACTGTCTGCGAGTCATCCTTCCTGCAAATGAAACAAGCATATATTAGAACTACGAACAGCAATAGTGTAGAAAGTGTTGTGGTGAGCCGTGCATGTGATCTGTGCATCCCATATAACCCCCTAACGGACCGGGGCCCGGAGCTAGGCTCGTTTTGTGTAGTATCTTTTTCTCCAACGGGGGCATTCGCTTCCTCAGAGGATAGAAAGAATGGTTCCTCATCGAAGTCTTCATGAGAGTAAATGGTATCTGGCAGAGGGATCTTGTTTAGTTCCCCTATTATCTGCTCCTCCGTGAAATCATCATGAACGACGGGATCGACCGATGGTGAAGTTCTTGAAGGAGAATGATCTTTAGAGACTGGAATTTCTTTAGACTCGTCAGCCCGGATCTCATCTCCCTTATACATATTCAGATTTTCATCATCTTGACCAATGAGCGGTGAAGGACTCTGGTGGAGTCTAGCTGTTTCTGTAGCCCGTGAGGTTCCCTCTCCCCCAACCGGAGGCACGTATTTATAAGGTTTGTCGTCCTTTCCCAGTCCGAATCTTGTATCCAGAAGACGGTGCTTGTGAAGATTCTCGTCGGTGAGACACAGCTTTATTCTCAAGAAATCTGATTCACTTTTGAGAAGACGAGACAATCGACTCTCATACATCGAGCCTTTTGTCTTGAGGAAAGTATGATCTGTGTGGATTAAAGAAACATGTTAGCATCTTGATTATTTAATCAAGTCACCAATCTGGAGAATTAAAACTCACTTGCTTTAAGCCATTTTCGTGCGCATCCCGCCTGCAGTTTTATGTAAAACCAGTCGGCTTTGGGATCCCCTATGTTGCTGTAACCGTCAGTTACGACCTTCCTATTGATCACTGGTTCAAAAAAGGAGATATTTGGAGTTGCCTTGGAACGATGTTTAAAGAGGTAATAGAACTTTAAGTCTTTAAAGGTAAGCTCAGTCTGCAGAATTTCTGGGTATGCAACAGATAGAGTGTATAGAGTCGCGTAAGCGTTGGGGTGGAGCTGCATTGGGGCAATTCGCAATCGCCTTAAATTTTTCACGACGATTGGCTGGAACAGAGGAATGGCACCTACCGTACACATTAATCTACTAATGGTCATGTGTCCAGGTGGGGCAGAATTAGGTCTATCGTCCTTCCCTGGAGTTTTAACATCATCCTAGGATATCCCGTGCTTCAAGCATAGTTTCTGAAGCTTGGTGTCGTCCAATTTAGAAGCCAGACAATCAGTGAACTTATCTATATCCTCAGCTCCCGGAAGCTCATCAGGAGCTCGATCGTCCGCCTCTTCGGAGGATGTATCGTCTAAAGACGTTGATTCCGCACCAGAGTCCATTTTGTAGTCAGGATCGGACTTATCCTGATCTGAGGTTGAGGGAAGCACGTTGGGTTCATGA
The DNA here is from genome assembly GCA_030737875.1 of Allium sativum. Classification (NCBI taxonomy): domain Eukaryota; kingdom Viridiplantae; phylum Streptophyta; class Magnoliopsida; order Asparagales; family Amaryllidaceae; genus Allium; species Allium sativum. Next base: position 189,915,397 of record CM060925.1, on the reverse strand, counting down.
TGCGCCGATGTCTCTGGTTCAGTGCCTTTCTCTGGCATCTCAATCACTTGTTTATCTGACATAGCTGTGTTGGCAAGTATAACAAATTAGAATATAGCTACCCTTCCCCCCGTGTGTGCAGGTACCAGTGTGTGCCTGTGCATGCATTAAAGAAAAGCATAGAAGTTAACAAGATCATCGAGATATTAGTCATTGCTTGCTGTTAAGTTATGCTGCTGGTCAGTCCAGAAAGTTCGTCTCAAAGGCTCTAACCTAACTGTCCATTGGTATATTAGAATTAAGTTGCATTGAGTGTTTAACAAGTTCGTTGGATCGTTCATTAATTCGGATCGTGCATCAGGGTTCGGATCGCAGGGAATGAATCTTGGATAAAGGTCCGGATCGCAGAAAATGGATCGTGGGACAGGATCGGGTCGTGGCATGACTATCGCGACCCACATCTTTCTGTCCTCACTTAAACCAGTGGTCCATTCAATACTGCGACTCGATCCGACCTCCAACGCCTACTCCTCCCGCCTACCATCACCACGATCCAGTGCCTCGCCAACCTCCTCCATCTTCCTCCTCTTTCCTCCTAATCCATGATCCGACCTGACTCGCTCTTCTTCTTCTTCATCACCCCTCCTAGCTCCGTCACGCGAGCACCTGAACCCATCATTCATCGCTAATACAGCCCCAAACTCCACCAATTCCACCATTTTCCCTTCTCAAGTCAGCAGAAAACTCCAGAAAAACGAAGGAGAAATTGTGTGAGAAGATTTTCAACAAGATTACCTTTCTTAAAGTGGAAAAACAAGTGGGTTTCCGGAGATTTAAAGAACTAGGGTTTTTTCCTCGATAGAGCTGATGGCGGCGATGAACGAACGAAGAAGAAGGGGAAAAGAGTGAAGAGGGTTCGGGTTTATATAGCTAAACCTGCGACCGTTAGTCTCCCCTTTTTTCGTCTTATACGAACCATGGGCTTCGGTGGATCGCGGAGGCAAGCCCATCGGGCCCAGCAAAGAAGAAAAAGGCCGATCCCTGGGTCGACTCGCTACGATGGATGGCCCACCATACTTAAAGCCCACCACGTTCCGAATAGAAGCCCGTTGCGCTTCGTGAATAATCCCGAATGATCACTAAAAAAAAACCCGAGATGAACAGTATGCCCCACGGATCGTGGTATGAATACGCGATCCGAACCGATGGGTCATGAACAGAAGCGAAAAATCAGAAATCAACAAAACTACAAATTACTACTTTTTACAGTTGGCTATGAGATTCAACAAACAATTTTCGAAGATAAAAATTCAGCAGTATTAGTGAAAATTTGGAAGTTCACCTAGCAACTCGACAACGAAGTTTTACAAGCTCCGGAGATAGAAATTATCCGATCAATAAAGAAATGATGAATGATTTATGATGATATTTATACCAATTAAGGAATGCAACTTTCCGAAGTGACACGACATTCCAGACGGGCACGACCGTCTGATTAAATCGCTTCATGAAGAGATGTCGTTATAGTTTCAAAGCATGCTCCATCGTCGATAAAGCATACTTCGAGGGGGCAAAATGTTGGCTAGCTTTTTGACCAAGCCACCAAGGTTCACACACAAGATGGAAATGTGAAGTTCAACTCCTCTAGTTCATGAAAAGTTCGATTGTGGCCTAACCTTCCTCTTCGGATCGCGGCGCCATCTCGGTTCGCTACGTCCAAGGACGAACCGACCCGTCAATTGAAGCTCGACCCGATCTCATCACAGGAGGCGCAGTGAAGCTCCTGACCTGTTCAACCACGATCCGAAATGTATGGATCTTGTGACACCTGTCCACACCTATCCACAACTGTCATATTGACCAATTCTTCATGAAGCTACGATCCGATCTGATATTCTCGGGATTTGCGCCACGTATGACCACGATCCGCCCGATATAATCAGCTATAAATAGCCCAGAGCCTGGCAATTTTCAGGATCTTTTGACAGTTTGAAGGATTGATTCCACCATTACTGTCATACCACTATTTCTTACCAGTTTTACTTCGAGATTATTGAATGAAATTGTAATTGTTAGAGGGAGTTTGAGAGAAATCGTTGGTTGTACTAGCATCTAAAGTATAATCAATAGCATATAAAGTGGACGTAGGCTTGTTAACGCCGAACCACTATAAACCGTGTGTGTTTTCTGCTTTTTCCTCATTTTTCAGTTATAATTCTCTACGAATCAGAACAATATGGGTGTTAGAGCCAAATTTTGATCTAACAATATATATATATTAAATGGCCTGAATAGAACGCCCCACGCAGCGACCGTTCACAAATTTCAACCATTGACTTCAAATGGACGTAACGGGAGATCCGACCGTCGGATTCTCCTCAAACTGGAATCATTGGGTTCGTATCAAAAAGAGATTTCCAATGAATATAAATTTTTTGAAATCTAATGGTTGGATTTGGAACTATGTCCAAATCAATTTCACAAAAGATCACTATGAATGCAGTTTGGTGACCGTTATTGGAAATCGACTGAAATGGCGATATTAAAATTATTAAAAATATGAAAAAATAGTGTAAAATCATAATAATTGATTTGGAAAGATTTTGGATGAAAAATTCCAGTTCTGAAATGATAAAAATACATTTTTATCGAAATGAACTAGTTAATAACTAGAATAATAATCCAATTATTTTTTGAAATAAATAAATTGGATTTGAAATTGGTATTAAAATAAATAGAATTTTTTTGGCAAACAAATTGGAATGGATTTGGAATGGAAATAAACTTCGGAATATTTCGATATTGGATTCCGTGATTATACGGATATTGTGGAGGAATTTGGAAGATATATACATCGTTATTCCCGAAACGATATTTGTTGGTTTCAGAATTTGATATTGAATATAAGCCGATATAATTTCTATTCAGAGCCTTGTATTTGATATCAAATTAGATTTTGGGTTTGTCGTGAATGATGTCTTTATTAACACTGTCCTTAAACCCAGTTGAGAAAAGAATAAATCTTTTAAATAAGATTTAGAGAAGTTTTCCAAATTAATTATTATTTAATTGGAATTGAATTAAGATTGGATCATTGGGTTTATCATGAACGGTCTTTTAAATAACACTTGTTCGTTAACCCAATTAACATTGAAGCTATGATTTGGAATTTATAAATCGTTTTATTAAGATTTAAAGGAAAATTTCCAAAGTAAAGTTTTCCAATTTAACATATTAAATTGGAATTGAATGGAATTCGATTTGGTAATAATCGAGATGAGCTTCTGTGAAGGAAGACCGGTACTTTGCGCGGAATTTGAAAGGCTATGTCGTTATTCCATTTATATTATTAGTATGATATGGAAATTTTTATCGATTATATATATATTGACCTGTTCTTCGTGAAGATTCCATATTTAATAGAAGGTGATTTGGGTTTATCGTGAACTTTGTTTTAAGTGACATTGGTTCTTTAACCTAGTTAAAGATAGGATTAATTTTCCTAAAGTTAAATAATCATTGATTGATGATTTTTAGAGATTAAAACTAAATGGAGTTTTAATGAACCTTTAATTAGATTGGAAAGTGAATGAGATAAATAAATTTATCAAACAAGAGAAATGATCGAGAATGAAGTACCACTAGTTTTACTCCAGGAGATAGTTTAATCTTTAATTAGATTTGAACGTGAAATGGTAATTAAATTTACGGATAACACCGTGGGCGTTAGATAAGGAGTACTACCAGTTTTGCTTCATAGGATGAATGGTTTAGGATTGGAAAATAAAATAAATTATTACTTCGGTAAGGCTCGATAATCCTGACTAGTTAATAAACCTTAATTTGGTTTAGAATTGTTAAAAGATTTAATAAAATCTTTTGAAATTGATATACAAAGGAAGATTTAAGAATATGTTTAAATGAATTTATCTTTGATAAAATTAATGGGAACCTTTCCCTAAAAGATGTGAATATTTGAATAAAAGATTATTCTGAATTGGAATGAGGCGTATGATCTGTTTTTATAGCACTTGATTATTGATTATAAAATACGCGAGTTATTCGAAAAGACCGAGTTCATCCCATTCTGAATAACTGATAAGACGATTTATCGATGACGAAGACTGAAACACCCCACCTCCATTAAGATCACTCAAAAAGGAATGCCTTAACTTTGGTGGAGCATTATAGGTAAAAAATACAGATAATTTACAAGACAGATATGTATATAAGCAGTGGAAAAAAAACAAACTTTTTTTCAAATGTGGTTCACAACAAAACATCAAAGCAAACTATTTCAAACCAACTTCCAAATCACTACATCAAAATCACTGTCTTGATTATTACATAAAGAAGCATAAAACATAATAAAACTGCATAAATCCCCAAGTAGTAGTGTGTCCAAAGCCATAGCCAAAGATAAGAAGTTCCAAGCTATACATCACAGAGTCTTCAAGCTTGGAAAGGCGAACGGTCCAAATTAAGCTGAGCTATTCCCTCCCTAACTACCTGAGGGGGGGAGGGGGATGGAAGAAAAGAAGACGAAAGAAAAATGGGTCAGACATAAGTCTGAGTAAGTCCAGTGAATTTTCAGTGTGTGAATAAGGAAAAAGGTCATGATAGGAATAAACTGAAAATAGGACCATACCAGAATAACTAACTAACATAAAACCAAGATAAGGAAGTTTAAACCAAATATACTATCACACCCATTCTACTTCTCTGCACCTATTTATACTTTTCCCAACTGGCACCCCATATACAAGGTGAAGTGATCCCTTTTTTTTCGATCAACTCCTATTTGCATACATTTGTCCCGTGTGTCATTTGGCCCCCGCTTGATTGTAGATACATGTGCTGGTCCCACCATGGGGTGTATCAAATCCTATGGTTGCAACCCGACACGATTCAAAATGCACAGTGTATGACTAATGATGCCCAATGCCTGCTTTTTCCACTCGGAGTACGTGCACGCCCGTACTCCGTCGGAACCTACACTGATGCACCACCCGCCGACGTTTTGACCGCTTACAATTCAGCCCAGTAATCGTGCCCTACCCTGCTTAGTTCATGGTTCCATGATACATCTATGTGGGTTACTGCTGAAATGGGTCCCCGTTCTAGGGTTTTCTGGCCAACATGTTAAATTGGTTAAGTGTCCAAGTTTACCTAACCCCACCCATCAGTTTAGTTAACATCTTGAATTGACTCAACCCTACCAATCTTGAATTAGCTTTATTAAAGCACCAAGCACTCACATTAGACAGGTATTGTTGTGGTCACTGGATGTGCCGGTTGGTTCCGGGCAGTTTTACACCATAACTCAGTCTAACCTCGAGTCCTTTTTGGGCTCAATTCACTAACCACCCACATTAGATAGGTATTGTTGTGGTCACTGGATGTGCCGGTCGGTTCCAGGCAGTTTTACACCACAACTCAGTCGAACCTTGGGTTAGGCATATTCTTCTTCTCTAAATTTACATGTTTATCCTTTTATGCTTATATGTAAATTTGTCAACAATTTATTGTCATGGCCCACTTTCCCTCTAAATAAAATTCATAATTTTTGGTATGTAAATTATACCATTTCAATGCCATAACATTTACATGGTTATGGGCCAAATGTGTCAATTACATATAGTTTCAGGTTTTCCCCCAACGTTACCGCCGTTGTATGTTCGCAAAGTTTCATAGAATGTTAGGCTCGACATTTTAGCCTAACTTATAAACTAAAAGGGGAAAAAAAGAAGAACTTGCAACATTCCAATATCATACACAAATATGGATCTCACTAAAGATGTGTCACATGAACTTGGCATAATATACTTTTTAATTATGAACTTGCAAACTAGATCTATGCAACATGAATCATAAAATAATAGTTTTACATGGAACTACCAAAACTTAATTAGCCATATAGTGGTGGACTTGCATAGGGGTTAAATCATAGATCTAACATAAAGGCATATGGATCTAACATATAAGGTCGTAGATCTAAACATGTATGCATAATGGATCTAAACAATTAGGCATAAACGACATGACTTAGCCTAAAACTTGTATGTATCATAATATCATCAAGGTCGTAGATCTAAACATGTATGCATAATGGATCTAAACAATTTGGCATAAACGACATGACTTAACCTAAAACTTGTATGTATTCATAATATCACCAACTTACATATGATAATTTCATTCCAAAATTCCTATACAACATCATAGGTTTATTCACCAATTTCCACATAACATGATAGGTTAGATAGACCACAATAGTTCATAGGCATATATGATAGAATAAACATGAATCAACATCACATACAACTTGATACAATTCTATTTTACAATTCATTACAAACCATGTCTTTAATTTATTCACATCTGAAAAGTAACTACACTTACAAGCAAAAAAGGAATTCTTGAGTTTTGGGATCTGTATTCTGAAACCGAATTGCTCGCCTTTGATGTAGATCGTTGAATTCTTTTAGTTGAATTCGATTAGATTTGATTTTGATGTAGCTTCTATCTTGCCTTTGAGTTGAAAGAGATGATGACTATTCTAGGTTCACCATTGACGGCATGGCGGCTCTTGGTATGAATATTTATGATTTATGGTTGAGAGTTAGGTTGCTTATATAGAGTTTTAATTAATTTAGAGCCGTCAGATTAACCCTAGAAGCAATCAAGACCACCCAAACAAGATAGAACAACCAAATCAGCCCTAATGACTCAGCAGGGAGTCAGAAATTGTCATCTTTCAGATCTTCCCCGGGGAGGGGGGGTAGGTCAACCCCTAGGTTGACCTGTATGGGGGGAGGTCGTCCCCCTGGTCGAACTCCTGGTCGACCTGGCCTTGGGCGGGAAGTTTCCCGCCCAGCCCGCTTCTGCTTCTGATTTTTGAATTTTTGAATTCTGAACCAAGCTGTTTGAATTTATAATTTAATTCTGAAACTTCTGAAGGCCATAACTCCTTCATACGGAGTCCAATTTACGCAAACTCGGAATCTATCTCAAGCAGAATTCCGAGACAAACGCAATGGCGTAACTTGTTTCCCTTAATTCTTACATTTGAAATTAATTATTCTTTAATTCATTACCTTAGTGTTTACAGAAAATACGGGGTGTTACATTCTCCCCTCGTTAAAGGATTTCGTCCCCGAAATCTCCAAGTCAAGAAGAACGTATATCCTACCATCCAATCGTCCATCTACTCAAACATCAAACACAGGCATCCATTGTCCTTAAAAGACTTCTAATGCTTCATGGTCATATGCATAGTGTGTGTACATGTCCTTATCTAATGCAAAATCAGGCGGTCCACTGATTCAGTTGACCTCCTTAATGCAAGTCATGTCGGTGTCATGCGTCCATAATGTATGCAATCTTCCCTAATCATACTTTCTACATGAGTGCACAATCATTCATACAAATGCAACATCCACATGATAAAACATCAAGTTTCAATCATATACAAGTACATATATGCATATGCAATATAAAAGTGACTGAGCCGATCTAATACCTAATGTGTGTGTATATGCATCCACGAGCAACCACTAGCAATCACTTGCAACCACTTGCAACCATCAACCATAACATGTTTCAAATACATGTTTACATCCATTGGTTTCTACCTAAGGATCAAGTACAACACTAAGGAAAAATACTAAAAAGATAGATACGAGCATAAACAAATTTAAGGAAAAAGATATCAAAGATGTACCCTCAAAAAGAAAAGGGTAGGATCCGCGTATCTTGGCCTCAGTCTCCCAAGTCGCGTCTTCCTCAACGTCACTCCATTGAACTTTTACAAGTTTGACTTTGTGGTTGCGTAGCTTTTTGACTTTTGTACCCAAGAGACAAGTTGGATCTCTTCTCACAGTCGCCTCTCGTTCTACTTCTACGTCCTCTAATATGCTTGGTTTCACCACTTCCGCAGACTCATGTAGGCACTTGCGTAAGTGAGAAACGTGAAAGACATTATGAACTCCAGCCAATCTTTAGGGAAGCTCTACTCTGTAAGCCATCTTCCTAATCCTTTAGGAAACGTCCCAACAAATCTTGGTTCCAACTTTCCTGCGGATCCGAAGAAAATGACATTCCTCAAAGGAGATACTTTAAGGAAAACCCTGTCCCCAACTTCAAACTCAAGGTTGATCCTTCTCTTATCTGCATAGGACTTCTTTCTATCTTGGGCAGTCTTCATTCTTTTTCGTATCAAGTCCACTTTCTCTGAAGTTTCTCTAATCACATATGGTCCAAGTATGAGCTTATCTGATGACTCCCACCAACAAGTTGGTGATCGACACGGTCTTCCATATAAGGCTTCGAAGGGTGCCATGCCTATGGTGGTTTGGTAGATATTGTTGTGGGCAAACTCCACCAAAGGAAGATGATCCTCCCATGTTCCTCCAAAGTCAAGAATGCATAGTCTTAAGAGGTCCTCTAATACTCTGTTCACTCTTTCCGTCTGACCGTCGGTTTGGGGGTGATAGGCCATGCTTAAGCATAGCTGTGTGCCTACCGCCTCTGGCAAGCTCTTCCAAAACTCGCTCGTAAAGATAGAATCTTGGTCGCTAACAATGCTGGAGGGTATCCCATGGAGTCGAACCATCTCTTTAAGGTAAATGGATGCTAAAGATGAGGCAGTCCTCCTATTTTAACGGGTATAAAGTGAGCACTTTTTGTGAGCCTGTCCACTATTACCCAAATACTGGTATTTCCCCTTCTTGATCTAGGCAGTCCATCAATAAAGTCCATTGAAATGCTATCCCATTTCCACTGTGGGACCTCTAGAGGATGAAGCAAACCACCAGGCTTCTTTTGCTCTGCCTTGACTTGCTGGCATACTAGGCACTTCGAGACGAATTCAGCTACATCCCTCTTCATGCCATCCCAAAAGAAAACCCTTTTTACGTCTTTATACATCTTGTCTCCACCGGGGTGTATGGTCAACTTGGAATGGTGCGCCTCTTCGAGAACCTTCTTCACCAAATCCATTGCTTGCGGTACACATAGTCTTCCATCCTACCTCAACCATCCCTTATCATCGATGGAGTATCTATTGAGGTGACTAGAAGTCTCACCCCTAATTAGCTTGTCCATCACATCAACTAACTGAGGGTCTTCACGTTGCGCGGTTCCTATTGAATCCAAAAGAGTAGGCCGCACCTCTAGCGATGCTAACAACCCAGTCACATGATCGTTGGAGGGTCTAAAGTCAAAATTGGCTATGTACTCCAAGCTCTTCCTTTCAACAAAGAGAGGGCTTAAGGTCAGCTTCTTTCTACTCAAGGCATCTGCTACTACATTACCCTTGCCTGGGGTATATATGAAATCTTGAAATCGTAGGGTGCCAAGAATTCCATCCACCTTTGTTGCCTCAAGTTAAGATCTTTCTGCGAGAAAAGGTACTTCAACGATTTATGGTCAGTATACAATTCAAATTTCTCACCTAGAAGATAATGGCGCCAAGACTTAAGCGCAAAGACGATGGCAACCAATTCTAGATCGTGCGTTGGGTAGTTCTTCTCATGTACTTTCAACTGCCTGCCTTCATAAGCTACTACCTTCCCCTTTTGCATCAAGACAGCACCTAGTCCCGTACCACATGCATCTGCGTATACGGTAAACATCTTGCTCCCATCCGGCAATGTCAGAACTGGGGTTGTTGTTAGAGCTCTCTTTAATCGTTGGAAGGCAATGTCGCAATCCAAATCCTAATTGAAAGTTAGGTTCTTCTTCGTCAACTTTGTAAGCGGAGCTGAGATTTTCGCAATGTCTTTGATGAACTTTCGGTAAAAGCTTGCTAGCCCAAGGAAGCTCCGGACCTCGGTCGCATTCCATGGAACCTTCCAATCTTGCACTGCAACTACTTTTGCGGGGTCCACGGCTAACCCTTCCTTGGATACCACGTGTCCAAGAAATCTTACTTCCTCTCTCCAGAAGTGATTTGGAGAATTTGGCTTTCAACTGATGTGCTCGAAGAGTATCCATGACTTCTCTTAAATGCTGAGCATGCTCTTCCTCACTCTTTGAGAAAATCAAAATGTCGTCTACGAAGACCACTACAAACTTATTGAGGAACTCCCTAAACACCCTGCTCATCAAATCGACGAAATAAGCGGGTGCGTTTGTCAATCCGAAAGGCATGACAAGCCACTCGAAGAATCCATCCAGAGTTCTGAACATGGTCTTATCAATGTTGTCTTTAGCCACTCTCGGCTGATTAAACCCGGTAGCTAAATCTAGTTGGGAGAAAACCGTGCACCTACAAGCTGATCGAACAAGTCATCTATTCTTGGAAGTGGGTGCCTATTCTTCTTGGTCAGCTTGTTTAGCTCCCTATAATCAACGCATATGCGAAGAAAACCATCCGCTTTAGTTGCGAACACGACTGGAGCACCCCATTCATAAATACTCCACCTTATAAACCCCTTCTCAAGCAACTCTTTAACTTGCTTGCTGAGTTCTTTCCACTCCCTTGGAGCCATGTGTCTAACGGGTAAAGCGACGGGTTTTGCATTACCAACGAGGTATATGCAGAAGTCTATCTCCCGCTTCGGAGGTAACCCATTTAACCTCTTCAAAGACATTCGAGTATTCACGTACTGCTCTAACAGACTGCAAATCCCTAATAGACGCATCAAGAGATTCTAGATAGCTGAGCATAACAGAGTTCATGGGATTACAAGAAAATTCGAGAGTGTTACCGAGGCAAGTCATGAGTCTAACCACTCTCCTTTCACAATCTAGGATGGCACAATTACTGGATAGCCAATCCATGCCTAGAATCAACCCATAGCCCATGAAGCCCAAAACATAGGCATTGCATCTAAACCCCACGCTTAGTATAGAAATTTCCAAATCCAAACAAATCATCGACAAATAAGTTAGGCCCCCAATTGGATTTGAAACAACCAAGGGATCCTCTACTAAACTGGTGTCTAGGTGCAGAGATTCAACTAATGCAGTAGATATAAATGAGTGCAATGCGCCAGAATCAAAGAGTGTACGAATAGGATGATCAAAAAGATAAACTGAACTCTCAACAGAAACATTTCTACCTCATTCTTGCGGAGGTGCCATGAGAGCGTGAACCTGCCCTCCCGAAGTAGATCCAGCTCTCTGCCCTTGCCCTTGCTTTCTTGGGCAGTCCCTAGCCATGTGTCCTGCCTCGCCACAATGGAAACAGCCACCCATCTTCCCTTTCTTCTTCCTACAGTCCTTAACCAGATATCCAGGAATGCCACAAAAATTACACTTCCTCTTGTCAAGGGTTTTGTTATTCTTCCCACCCTTCTTGGAATCTGTCTTCTTACTCTGTGATCCTTACCCTTTCTTATCTTGAGATGCTTCCACCTTTATCTCCTTCTTGCCAACCTTATCTTCTTCTTGTAACAGTGCCATGTCCACCAGTCTCTCATAAGTCACACCCATAGGTATATGGGACATAGCTACACTGTGCATTGGCTCATTCAATCCTTTAACAAAGCGGAGAGCCTTCTTATGTGAAGTGTTCACTAACTCCAATCCGAACCTAGCCAGCTGATTGAATTGGTTAACGTATTCCTTGACTGACATACTTCCCTGTTTGAGAGCTAAGAACTTCTCCATCTGTAGGCTTCGTTCAGCTTGTGAGAGGAATTTCATTTCAAACCTCATCCTAAAATCCATCCAAGTTTCAATTGGTCTTTCAGCATTAGTGACTTCCTACCAATAGGCAGCTTCGTGTTTGAGCAACCATATCGCCAACTGTATTTTCTGCCTATCATCCACTTCGAAGATATCGAACAAATCCTCAGTTTCTTTGAGCCAATTTCTTGCTTCCACGAAGGATTCATTTCCATTGAAGTTCTTTCCACCCATGGCTCGAAAGTCCCTACATATTTTTGAGAAAGCATCTGCACGAGGAGGAGGAGGAGGAACCGCAACAGCTGGGGGAGGAGGAACGTCTGTTGGGACTGCAGCATTAGCCCTAGCCTCTAGGTACCTTCTGAACCAGCCTGGTACCGACACACACTCTAGAAGGTTAAGATCCCCAGACATGCTAAAACGAAAAAAGAAAGATTCAAAACAAAGGATAGAAAGATAGTGCATATGGCTTTGAGGGATTATGCCTTTTTAAAATAAATACTTTTTCTTGAAACTGACTTCTTAAACTTCTTTTTGAAAAACATTTTTCAAAATTTTTATCTGATCTGGTAAACCTCTTCTCTGATACCAAGTGAAACACCCCACCTCTGTTAAGATCACTCAAAAGGGAATGCCTTAACTTTGGTAGAGCATTATTGGTAAAAAATACAGATAATTTACAAGACAGATATGTGTATAAGCAGCGGAAAAAAAACTTTATTTCAAATGTGGTTCACAACAAAACATTACAACAAACTGTTTCAAACCAACTTCCAAATCACTACATCAAAATCTCTGTCTTGATTATTACATAAAGAAGCATAAAACATAATAAAACTGCGTAAATCCCCAAGTAGTAGTGTGTCCAAAGCCATAGCCAAAGATAAGAAGTTCCAAGCTATACATCACAGAGTCTTCAAGCTTGGAAAGACGAACAGTCCAAATTAAGCTGAGTTATTCTCTCCCAGGCTACCTGAGGGGAGGGGGAAACGGAAGAAAAGAAGACGAAAGAAAAATGGGTCAGACATAAGTCTGAGTAAGTCCAGTGACTTTTCAGTTTGTGAATAAGGAAAAGTGTCATGATAGGAATAAACTGAAAATAGGACCATACCAGAATAACTAACTAACATAAACCAAGATAAGGAAGTTCAAACGAAATATACTATCGCACCCATTCTACTTCTCTGCACCTATTTATACTTGTCCCAACTGGCACCCCATATACATGGTGAAATGATCCCTTTTTTTTATCGATCGGCTCCTATTCGCATACATTTGTCCCGTGTGGCATTCGGCCCCTGCTTGATTATAGACACCTATGTTGGTCCCACCATGGGGTGTATCAAATCCTATGGCGGCAACCCGACACGATTAAAGATGCATAATGTATGACTACTGATGCCCAGTGCCTGCTTTTTCCACTCCGGAATACGTGCATGCCCGTACTCCGTCGGAACCTACACTGATGCACCACCCGCCGACGTTTTGACCGCTTACAATTCATCCCAGTAATCGTGCCCCACCTTGCCTAGTTCAGGGTTCCGCGATACATCTATGTGGGTTACTGCTGAAATGGATCCCCGTTAATAGGGTTTTCTGGCCAACATGTTAAATTGGTTAAGTGTCCAAGTTTACCTAACCCCACCCATCAGTTTAGTTAACATGTTGAATTGACTTAACCCTACCAATCTTGACTTAGCTTTATTAAAGCACCAACCACTCACATTAGACAGGTATTGTTGTGGTCACTTGATGTGCCAGTCGGTTCTGGGCAGTTTTACACCACAACTCAGTCTAACCTCGAGTCCTTTTTGGGCTCAATGCACTAACCACCCACATTAGACAAGTAATGTTGTGGTCACTGGATGTGCTGGTTGGTTCCCAGCAGTTTTACACCACAACTCGGTCTAACCTCGGGTTAGGAGTATTCGTCTTGTCTAAATTTACATGTTTATCCTTTTATGCTTATATGTAAATTTGTCAACAATTTATTGTTATGGCCCATTTTCCCTTTAAATCAAATTCATAATTTTTGGTATGTAAATTATACCATTTCAATGTCATACCATTTACATGGTTATGGTCCAAATATGTCAATTACATGTAGTTTCATGTTTTCCCCCAACGTTACCCCCGTTGTATGTTCGCAAAGATTCATAGAATGTTAGGCTCGACATTTTAGCCTATCTTATAAACTAAAAGGGGAAAAAGAGGAACTTGCAACATTCCAACATCATACAAAAATATGGATCTCACTACAAATGTGTCACATGAACTTGGCATAATATACTTTTTAATTATGAACTTGCAAACTAGATCTATGAAACATGAATCATAAAATAATAGTTTTACATGGAACTGTCAAAACTTAATTAGCCATGTTGTGGTGGACTTGCATAGGGTTTTAATCATTGATCTAACATAAAGGCATATGGATCTAACATATAAGGTCGTTGATCTAAACATGTATGCATAATGGATCTAAACAATTAGGCATAAACGACATGACTTAGCCTAAAACTTGTATGTATCATAATATCATCAAGGTCGTAGATCTAAACATGTATGCATGATGGATCTAAACAATTTGGCATAAATGACATGACTTAACCTAAAACTTGTATGTATTCATAATATCACCAACTTACATATGATAATTTCATTCCCAAATTCCTATACAACATCATATGTTTATTCACCAATTTCCACATAACATGATAGGTTCGATAGACCATAATAGTTCATAGGCATATATGATAAAATAGACATGAATAGACATGAATCAACATCACATACAACTTGATACAATTCTAGTTTACAATTCATTACAAACCATGTCTTTAATTTATTCACATCTGAAAGATAACTACACTTACAACCAAAAAAAGGAATTCTTGAGTTCTGGGATCTGTATTCTAAACCTGAATTGCTCACCTTTGATGTAGATCGTTGAATTCTTTTAGTTGAATTAGATTAGATTTGATTTTGATGTAGCTTCTATCTTGCCTTTGAGTTGAAAGAGATGACGGCTATTCTAGGTTCACCATTGACGACATGGCGGCTCTTGGTATGAATATTTGTGATTTAGGGTTGAGAGTTAGGTTGCTTATATGGAGTTTTAATTAATTTAGAGCCGTCAAATTAACCCTAGAAGCAATCAAGACCACCCAGACAAGATAGAATAGCCAAATCAGCCCTAATGTCTCAGCAGGGAGTCAGAAATCGTCATCTTTAAGATCTTCCCCGGGGAGGGGGGGTAGGTCGACCCCCAGGTCGACCTGTATGGGGGGAGGTCGACCCCCTGGTCGACTTTCTGGTCGACCTGGCCTTGGGCGGGAAGTTTCCATCCCTGCCCGCTTCTGCTTCTGATTTTTGAATTTTTGAATTTTGAACCGAGCTGTTTGAATTTTTAATTTAATTCTGAAACTTCTGAAGGCCATAATTCCTTCATACGGAATCCAATTTACGTCAACTCGGACTCTATCTCAAGTAGAATTCCGAGACAAACGAAATAGCATAACCCGTTTCCCTTAATTATTATATTTGTAATTAATTATTCTTTAATTCATAACCTTAGTGTTTACAGAAAATACGGGGTATTACAAAGACGGTTGTTGAAGACCGAGGATCTTCACATCGTATGGATGATTACTGATGTTTTGATTGTGCTGATCCCCGGAGACAAGGTAATAAGTGGTGATCGTCCAGACATACTTGGAGATCGACTGGATATGCGAGGACCTCTCTCCTATATTGGACATATGGGATAAGGATTAAGGTGCCTCCGGTTTCGTTCAGACCCAGAACGAACTTGTAAATGGATGTGTGTCTGATATTGGATTTTGTTCTGTGTTGATTGATTTCTATTAAATATGTATCTGTTTGGTGGCAGAGAATTTATTCTCTTGCTTAACACCCTCCTCTAAGATGCTACGAGCTTAGAGGTTATATATTGATGGACATTAGTTGCATTGCATGAATTGTTAGTACGGCATGCTGAGATGCAAATGATCAAGGCTTTTGTTGAAAAGCAGAATCTTGTGGATGATGATCAAAGCACGGCTTTAAATAGCGTAACTCTGTATATAGCGTTAATTCGCGAGCCTCACACCCTGGTATGAACTAGAAATGGGAGAGGACCACAGGGAGGACATGTGTTTCTTTCTAGTTACGAGTGGTGTCATGGTATGGAGCCCAGACATTTTACTTATGTGGATGATGGAAAGGGAGGTACCTCGGATTTGAGTCCCTAGTTGCTCTTGATATTGTTCGACATACTGACCATATTTTATGCCCCATAGGGTCGGGAAAAATATTGTTCAGGAATTATCAATCCACTAAAGTAAGTGTGGACCGACCATGTCGCATTCAGGTGTAGTTACGGCTAAATCCTGAGACATGGGCTAGATTGTCTCGAATGCAGTAAGGACGATCCCTTGCCTTGGTTCATGACGGAAATCCAATTACCAATACGACATTGTGTGGTTTTGATTGTAAAACTAGTATGGCGACATAATATATGGTACTTATGCCGTCTATGATTGATACATTTATATTTGAAGTTGATTTTGACACTATACACTTATAGTAATATCAAGATGATTTTTTTTAAACGTACCAGGCATGTTTGGCTATTATAAGGGAAAACTCTATCCTCCGGCTTGCATTGCATTGTGTGATGGGACCTGAATCTTATAATAGCTTCATTTTCCAAAAAGCATTGTGTTGTTTTATTTTAAACTGAGATTCATGTGGAGTAAAATCGTTTCATGTTATACGGCGTGTGTGACGGCCCGCCCCGCACCAGCCTGCATTTCCTCCAAAAGTGCGCTGTACACATGCCTGACTAGCACGGGACGGTCGTCAGGAGAAAGGAAAGAAGGGAACGAACTAATCAAGAACCTGTAGGATGTCTCACAGCGCATGGAGTAAAATATAATATTAATAATATACTTGACATAAAACAGGTGAGACAGTGCATAAGCTGATAATTAAAATCAACATCAACATCAGAGCAGCGGAAATCCAAATACAGCTTATTACAACTTTCCAAATTTACTGTCTCTAAACAAAAGAAAGCTAAAGTGGAAGATGCACCACTAATACCCAAGCAGTGATCTTCAACAACACAGGGAGAATACTATATATATATTACGTGGAAGCCTCCTGCTCGTCTCCGGATCATCAACCCGTGCATCTCCAGCTAACCTGTCTCTAGTCTGCTCGTGTGAGCACCCAGAGTAATAAGAGGAGACATAAAACTCTGGGTAAGACATAAAGCCTGGTATGAGCGATAAGCGTCTAAACAGAACAATAACAGGTATACTAAACCATACCTGAACCTGGACCTGCAACCAAAGAGTTAGTGACACATACCGTACAATACTCTAAGGTGCCATAATAAATAGTGTAAAGAATACGGGGGTGGGGTGTGCATGTCATAATGATAACAAACAAATCAACCATAGCAACCATCCTCACATCCCTCACTGAGTGCGTAAAGTATACGATGTCTACCACTGTCAATCGCTAGACCCATTGAAGTAGTGACGGAGTTCGACTTGCACAACTACTGCTACTACCAAGCTTACCACGTGGAGTCATGACCAAATCTTTACAAATGACCCCACTTCATTGGTTTATAGCCCTTTAGTTGTACCTAGGCCATTGCAGCCCTGAATCCGTTCACGTACTTCCCATGCATAGTGATCCAAAGTCATAGACATCGATAGCCCCTTGGCACACGTCCCGCAGCAAAGCCCAACTCATGAAGTGAACTCGTCGGTTCCCAACTGGATCCTGAGCTCTAACTTCCATTTGGACTACCTTTGCATCTCGGGTTTCTGTCATCACCGGATCGGTTCGGATCCCCTCTTAGCCATCGGTTCGATTTGGCCTATAGCTCCTCATCATCAACGTGGTGCGGTTCGTGGCGTCCATCTGGTAGCGGTTCGGATCGGCCTCCTCCAAGCACACCGGTTCGGGTCGCACTTTCTGCTCACGAGTGGTTCGGATCGTGGTCACCTCACTGGGTCGGTTCGGGCTCCTCTATTCAAGTCAGTCCATTGGGTTCGGGTCACCTCTTCGTGAAGCATCACGGGTCGTCTTGCGAAGTCTTGATCGAATCGGATCAGCACCATCGGATTGGAGTCCCCCACAAAAGCAGGTCAGATCGGTCGCTATCATCGGAACATGGTCTTCAAGCATCGACGGATCGGGTCGCGCCATCGGTTCGGATCGCCCTTACTTCCACCGATCCGGTCCGGTTCGGGCTGATTTCCTGCAGTTCTTCCAGCAAGCAGTTTACGCTATTCGACGGCGTTTTTGACAAATCTAACACTTCTAATCAATCATAAAACACACCATAGAGTCATAGCAACATGTAATAGCAACCACAAACACCAAACAACAATTCAAATGAAGCAAAATGGATCAAAAGTGGCCAAAACTCCTTATTTTCCCTTAAGCATGTTTAAGTAAAACTAATCATAGGGTTAACGAAACTTAATCAAATCGAACCAAATTTCCAACAGAAGCATAAAACATTATTTAAGAATTTCTAAACATTTTTCCAGATTTTATTTGTGTATAAATTCGCTAATTAACACTAATTACCCCTTAATCAACCGTAATTAGTGAGAAATCATGCAAATCACTCACCTTTGCCACAAAATAAAACACCAAATCTGAAATACTCTCTTTTTGGGTCGAATTCCTATGTATAGCAGCAGCTCCAACCTTGCTCTGTTGCTATTTGGCCTTGTTTTGATGTAGTTTAGGCTTAATCTTCACTAAAAAATGTGTTTTGGAGTGGTTTTAGAGGATGGAAGCCATTACTAAGGTCTCAAGAAGGTTTGTGGCGGCTCAAAACTGAAATGAAAGTGACTTCCTAACCCTAATCAGCCCTCCTATGCCTCTAAACCCGAAATTCCCCTCTGGGCCTAGCTGCTAATCACCCGGTTAAGCCCAATTAAGTTGTTCTTCGCCATCTAAAACTTGTTTCATCCATATCTCCCAAACGGTGAGTCCGTTTGGCTATTATGACCACTCTACGGAAAGAGAAACCATCATCCGGAGCCAATGGAAGTGGTTTCAGGTCAAAATTCCTTTCCAGTCAAAAGTTATGGCCAAAACAGTACCAACTAGGGGTAAAATGGTCATTTAAAAATCGGGAAAAATCATGGACATGGGAAATGACCCTAATAGTCGTCTCCCAAAGTTACATGACCATACGACTTCGTATGTGACATAAATAAATATTCTACGATCTTATGATGCGTAGAATGCGGGTCGTTACACTCTCCCCCCCCTTAAGAAATTTCGCCCCCGAAATTCCCTAACCAGAACATACACAAAGGTCCGGCATGCCTATCAATCATAAAACAACAATCAAACATGCAAACAAACAAAACAAGTCTACCCTAGCATGCGGAAAACTAAATTACAAAGTAAATCTTACCAGGCAAAGAGTTCTGGATATGCCTTCCTAATGCTCTCCTCTGTCTCCCAAGTACAATCACTCTCGTTCTCACCCCACTGGACCTTGACTAGCTTCACCGCCTTCCTTCGAAGTTGTTTCGTATCGTGCCCCACAATACGAATCGGCTTGCGGTTCCCAACCGCCTCGGGTTCTACTTCGAAGTCCTCTAATTGATCAGGTGAAATAGTCACATCTGAGTCGTGAACGAACTTCCTTAGTTGGGAAACATGAAATACATTGTGAACTCCCGCCATTTTCTCTGGTAAGCCAACTCTATATGCCAAATTCCCGACTAATTCAAGAACAGGGAATGGGCCAACAAATCTTGGTGCTAATTTGCCTCTCCTGCCAAATCGTATCACGCTCTTCAACGGAGAGATCTTGACAAACACCAAGTCACCAACGGAGAATTTCAAGTCTCTTCTCCTCTTATCGGCATAACTCTTCTGCCTATCTTGAGCAGCTTTCATTCGTTGTTGAATGACCTTAATCTTATCTGAAGTTTCCTTCACCACATCTGGTCCAAGCACAAACTTCTCGCCAGTCTCTATCCAACATGATGGTGAGTTGCACAGTCTTCCGTACAAAGCTTCATATGGAGCCATACCGATACTAGATTGGTATCCATTATTATATGCAAACTCTACTAGATGCAAATGGTCATCCCACGATCCACCAAAATCCAATATACAAGCTCTCAAGAGATCTTCCAATATACGATTCACCCTCTCCGTCTGACCATCAGTCTGAGGATGATATGCGGTACTGAGATGTAATCTTGACCCTAGAGCCTCTTGTAAGCTCTTCCAAAACCCACTAGTGAACAACGGGTCTCGGTCACTAATAATGCTTTTGGGTACTCCATGAAATCTCACTACCCACTTCATATACAATTCTGCCAACTTGGCTGCCATTCTGGTCGATTTGACTGGTATAAATCTTGCACTCTTAGTCAATCGGTCTACAATCACCCAAATGCAATCATGTCCCGATCTAGTCCTTGGCAAACCATCGATGAAATCCATCGAGATTTGCTCCCATTTCCATTCGGGAATTTCTAATGGCTGTAACAACCCACTAGGCTTCTTTTGCTCGGCTTTAACTAGCTGGCAATTCATGCACTTGGATATAAACTTCCCAATGTCTCTTTTCATCCCTTCCCAGTAGTAGGTCTGCTTCATGTCTCGATACATCTTATTACCACCGGGGTGTATAGTCAGTTTTGAGTGATGACATCCTCTAAGCACTTCATCCCTCAATCCATTGACATTGGGTACGACTAGTCTTCCATCCTTTCTAAGCCATCCATCTCAATCAAGCCCATACTTGTTCATCTCCTCATCGATACCCATCCCTAACTTGGAGATGATTTCCAATAGGTTAGGATCGTCCCTCTGACTAGAGCCGATCTGCTCAATCAAAGTGGGTCTGATCGTCAAACTTGCTAACATTTCTGGATTCAATTCGCACTTGGGTCTGAAATCAAACCCGCGATATACTCCAGTTGCTTCCATTCTAGAAACATGGCCCCTAAACTGGCATGTCTCCTACTCAATGCATCTGCCACCGCATTGCCCTTTCCCGGTGTATATGCGATGTCAAAATCATAGGAAGCCAAGAATTCTAACCACCTTTGTTGTCGGAGATTTAAATCCTTTTGGGAGAAGAGATACTTTAACGACTTATGATCTGTAAACAGCTCAAATCTTTCTCCCAAGAGATAGTGTCTCCACATCTTCAACGCGAACACGATTCCTGCCAATTCTAAATCATGGGTAGGGTATCTTTTCTCGTGCGGCTTCAATTGCCGATTTGCATAAGTTACAACCCTATCGCCTTGCATCAATACAGCACCCAGTCCGGTACCACAGGCATCCGTGTATACCGTCATCTCTTCATTCCCCTTAGGAATGACTAACAATGGTGCGCTTGTCAACTTGTCCTTTAGACTCTTGAACGCATTCTCGCACCTTTCATCCCAGACAAAAGCTTGATTCTTCTTGGTCAATTGGGTCAATGGTGCTGCTATCTTGGAGAAACCTTGGATAAACTTACGATAATATCCCGCTAACCCCAAGAAACTTCTTACATCTGTTGCATTCTTGGGCGTAGGCCAATCCTGTACCGTAGCCACCTTTGCCGGGTCCACCGCAATACCATTCTCTGATACAACATGGCCCAAGAACCTCACTTCCCTCTTCCAGAAGTGACACTTAGAAAACTTTGCTTTCAATTGGTGTTTTCTCAACACCTCCATCACTATCCTTAAATGTTCCTTGTGTTCTTCCTCTGTCCTCGAATAGACCAAAATATCATCAACGAACATAAGGACAAACTTATTAAACTGATCCCTGAATACCCTATTCATAAGATCCACAAAATATGCTGGGGCATTGGTCAGCCCGAATGGCATGACCAACCACTCATAAAATCCAGACGGCGTCCGAAATGCCGTTTTAGCTATATTCTCAGCTTCCACTCTAAGCTGATGAAAACCTGTCGCGAGATCCAATTGATAAAATATTCTCGCGCCACTCAACTGATCGAACAAATCATCTATCCGCGGTAGAGGATACTTATTCTTCCTCGTCACTTTATTCAACTCGCGGTAGTCTACACACAAACGAAGGGAACCATCCGCCTTGGTAGCAAACACAACTGGTGCTCCCCATTCAGAAACACTCCTTCTGATAAATCCCTTCTTCAAAAGATCACTGACTTGCACCTCGAGCTCTCGCCGCTCCCTTGGTGCCATACGACGAAGTGGCATCACTATAGGCCTGGCATTTTTTACCAAATCAATACGGAACTCAATCTCTCGGTGTGGTGGAAGCCCGGCCACTTCCTCGAAAACATCCGAATACTGGCCAACCACGGGCAAACCTGACAACTCACTATGCGGAATATCGAGGGAGTTTAGAAAACTAGCCAATACCCCCTCACTGGGTAGACCACCAAACACTATCCTCCGCCCATCATCCGCTCTAGCTGTCACCAAAAAGCCCTCACAGTCTACCACCACCCTGTATCTTCGGAGCCAATCTACTCCCAAAATAATGCCAAACCCAGTAAAGCCCAAAACAAAGCAATCACAAACAAACATGCATCCATGACTCGATAAGACCACATTACGACAAATCATGCTAAGGCTAGTCGAACCACCAATCGGGTTTGTCACTACTAAAGGTCTATCGACAATCTCGGGCTCCAATCCCAACCTATCTACCAGGTCACTAGATATGAAAGAACTGGAAGATCCGGTATCAAACAAAACTCTAACAGGAACATCGTAAACAGAAAGCATACCTTGGATGACGATATTCTTTCCTTTCTCCGCCGCAGTTGGGGCATTCGACGAAGAAGGAATAGCATTAAGGGCGTAGGCTTTCACCATTTGCTTTTCTTTAGGGGGTTGCGGACACTTGTCCTTGTGATGTCCCATTTGGCCACAATTGAAGCACTTCCTATCCGCTGGCTTGGCCCGACAATTACTAGCATAATGGCCCTTCTTACCACAGCTGAAGCACTCAACATCTTGCTTATTCTTCTTCTTCTGGCCATCCTTAGTCTGATTCTTCTTTCTCTTATTCTGGGAACCACCTTTGCCTCCACCACTTGCTTGTGGTTTTGGCTCTTCTGCAGATGCAACCTCAGTCTTCGGCTTAGGGTAGAGACTCTCCGACCTCATTGCTTTTCCCACAATCGACTCAAACGTCTCATCGATGTGGTTAATAAGCCTTTCCCCCAAGTACTGATCCAAACCAGTTATGAATTTCTCATTCTTCTTCTCGGCAGTATCAATAAGAGATATCCCATACTTCGACAAAGTGTCGAATTCAGCAATATACTCCAAGACAGCTCTGCCATTCTGCTTGAGCTCCAAGAATTTCTTAAACAGCACTGACTTCTGAGCAGTTGGAATGAACTTCTCGCTAAAGCGAGCTTTAAACTGCTCCCAAGTAATCTGATCTTCGGGAGTAGCTGCCTTTATAGCATTCCACTAATTCATTGCCCGCCCTTGCAGCTGACGGGACTCTAGCCTTCTCTTCATTGCATCCTCGATACCCAAATCCTCGAAGATACGTTTGCAACTATCCAACCAATCCTGAACATCCGTGGCCGACTCCGTTCCGTGAAACAGCTTCCCACCAAGGCTAGTATAATCCTTATTTAGTTTGGTGAAGTCGACCCTCGGCGCTTGCACTATTGGACCACCACCATTTCCACCATTGGGAGCTGCCCTCTGTACATCCCTAAGCATCTCTCTCATGAGGTCAGTAAACATCGTCCTCATGTCAGCAGCATTCCCATTATTGGCCCCTCTACCGGTACCTCTAACATATCGGCTCATCGTCAATCTGAAAAAGGAAACGATTAACGATCCCATAGTGGTGCTAGTGCAGTACAACTTCATTCTTATACTACTACTAGTATATATATATATAAAGCTTTTAAAAACCAAAATAATCACAAATATGCTCTCTCGTATACATATACTATCTCTCCCTGATAACTTCCCTAGGTTAACTACGCAACCTCGCTCTGATACCAAGTGTGACGGCCCGCCCCGCACCAGCCTGCATTTCCTCCAAAAGTGCGCTGTACACATGCCTGACTAGCACAGGACGGTCGTCAGGAGAAAGGAAAGAAGGGAACGAACTAATCAAGAACCTGTAGGATGTCTCACAGCGCATGGAGTAAAATATAATATTAATAATATACTTGACATAAAACAGGTGAGACAGTGCATAAGCTGATAATTAAAATCAACATCAACATCAGAGCAGCGGAAATCCAAATACAGCTTATTACAACTTTCCAAATTTACTGTCTCTAAACAAAAGAAAGCTAAAGTGGAAGATGCACCACTAATACCCAAGCAGTGATCTTCAACAACACAGGGAGAATACTATATATATATTACGTGGAAGCCTCCTGCTCGTCTCCGGATCATCAACCCGTGCATCTCCAGCTAACCTGTCTCTAGTCTGCTTGTGTGAGCACCCAGAGTAATAAGAGCAGACATGAAACTCTGGGTCAGACATAAAGCCTGGTATGAGCGATAAGCATCTAAACAGAACAATAACAGGTATTCTAAACCATACCTGAACCTGGACCTGCAACCAAAGAGTTAGTACCACATACCGTACAATACTCAAAGGTGCCATAATAAATAGTGTAATGAATACGGGGGTGGGGTGTGCATGTCATAATGATAACAAACAAATCAACCATAGCAACCATCCTCACATCCCTCACTCAGTGCGTAAAGCATACGATGTCCACCACTGTCAATCGCTAGACCCATTGAAGTAGTGACGGAGTTCGACTTGCACAACTACTGCTACTACCAAGCTTACCACGTGGAGTCATGACCAAATCTTTACAAATGACCCACTTCATTGGTTTATAGCCCTTTAGTTGTACCTAGGCCATTGCAGCCCTGAATCCGTTCACGTACTTCCCATGCATAGTGATCCAAAGTCATAGACATCGATAGCCCCTTGGCACACGTCCCGCAGCAAAGCCCAACTCATGAAGTGAACTCGTCGGTTCCCAACTGGATCCTGAGCTCTAACTTCCATTTGGACTACCTTTGCATCTCGGGTTTCTGTCATCACCGGATCGGTTCGGATCCCCTCTTAGCCATCGGTTCGGTTTGGCCTTTAGCTCCTCATCATCAACGCGGTGCGGTTCGTGGCGTCCATCTGGTAGCGGTTCGGATCGGCCTCCTCCAAGCACACCGGATCGGGTCGCACTTTCTGCTCACGAGTGGTTCGGATCGTGGTCACCTCACTGGGTCGGTTCGGGCTCCTCTATTCAAGTCAGTCCATTGGGTTCGGGTCACCTCTTCGTGAAGCATCACGGGTCGTCTCGCGAAGTCTTGATCGGATCGGATCAGCACAATCGGATCGGAGTCCCCCACAAAAGCAGGTCAGATCGGTCGCGATCATCGGATCGTGGTCTTCAAGCATCGACGGATCGGGTCGCGCCATTGGTTCGGATCGCCCTTAATTCCACCGATCCGGTCCGGTTCGGGCTGATTTCCCGCAGTTCTTCCAGCAAGCAGTTTACGCCATTCGACGGCGTTTTTGACAAATCTAACACTTCTAATCAATCATAAAACACACCATAGAGTCATAGCAACAAGTAATAGCAACCACAAACACCAAACAACAATTCAAATGAAGCAAAATGGATCAAAAGTGGCCAAAACTCCTTATTTTCCCTTAAGCATGTTTAAGTAAAACTAATCATAGGGTTAACGAAACTTAATCAAATCGAACCAAATTTCCAACAGAAGCATAAAACATTATTTAAGAATTTCTAAACATTTTTCCAGATTTTATTTGTGTATAAATTCGCTAATTAACACTAATTACCCCTTAATCAACCGTAATTAGTGAGAAATCATGCAAATCACTCACCTTTGCCACAAAATAAAACACCAAATCTAAAATACTCTATGTTTGGGTCGAATTCCTATGTATAGCAGCAGCTCCAACCTTGCTCTGTTGCTATTTGGCCTTGTTTTGATGTAGTTTAGGCTTAATCTTCACTAAAAAATGTGTTTTGGAGTGGTTTTAGAGGATGGAAGCCATTACTAAGGTCTCAAGAAGGTTTGTGGCGGCTCAAAACTGAAATGAAAGTGACTTCCTAACCCTAATCAGCCCTCCTATGCCTCTAAACCCGAAATTCCCCTCTGGGCCTAGCTGCTAATCACCCGGTTAAGCCCAATTAAGCTGTTCTTCGCCATCTGAAACTTGTTTCAGCCATATCTCCCAAACGGTGAGTCCGTTTGGCTATTATGACCACTCTACGGAAAGAGAAACCATCATCCGGAGCTAATGGAAGTGGTATCAGGTCAAAATTCCTTTCCAGTCAAAAGTTATGGCCAAAACAGTACCAACTAGGGGTAAAATGGTCATTTAAAAATCGGAAAAAATCATGGAGATGGGAAATGACCCTAATAGTCGTCTCCCAAAGTTACATGACCATACGACTTAGTATGTGACAGAAATAAATATTCTACGATCCTATGATGCGTAGAATGCGGGTCGTTACAGCGTGGTTCCATGATTTTTCCCAACTTTTAAAATAAAGATTTAATTACTGTTTTAGTTCTCACACGTGTCCCATGATTGACTCGGAGTTTACTGTTTTAACCTAAACTCTAGGTGCCCATATTTTCCACACGGGTAGCTAGTAGTTTTGGTTTTCGCAGATATTTCTTCTCACGGGTTCCTGGATTACAGCTGGCGCTATATTCAGAAAGCTTTGTATCCGTATATCTCTTTCAGTTGTGTTAGTTCTTATTTTTTGCTACGCATTATACTCATGTATTATTTTCCACTGTTTTGTAATTAATTTCTCTGATATTTTCCGTTGTGTACTCTTCATTCATATTATGATATTCTTCTACTCTGATGTAATTGTTGTAATATCAATGTAATGTTCTGTTGTTTGTGTTATGATGCGTCGTGTTCTCAAAACAATCCGGTGTTTTCCATCTCTTCGGAGATCGGGGGATTTCGGGTCGTTACAGTTTGGTATCAGAGCGTTGGTTTACAAAGCATGAGAACAAGACACATTAGAACCAGCAAAAGAATTCATCAGAGAAAGGATCAGTAATATCCTATAAGAATAACTCGTTAAAGATAGGGTTATTAATACCCTAGAATGAGTTCGAAGAGTGCTATTTTATAAAAAATGAATTTAGTTTTGAAAATATACCTTATTATATGTATTTGAGTATTTTATTTTAAATTGATTTTGGACTATCGGCTATATGGAGATTTTGAATATATATCTGATCCATGTGTATTTGAAGCCTCAAATATACTGGGTAGATATAGAATCACACTCTAGTCGCCCGAAGATGATTCTGATGATTGCTAGTTTCATCAGTGTTTATGTTCGAGTTTTG
Source organism: Allium sativum (assembly GCA_030737875.1). Taxonomy (NCBI): domain Eukaryota; kingdom Viridiplantae; phylum Streptophyta; class Magnoliopsida; order Asparagales; family Amaryllidaceae; genus Allium; species Allium sativum. The sequence goes on along the minus strand of CM060925.1, from coordinate 189,888,377 downwards.
AAAGTGGGGTATCTATATATTTCCAATTGACTGGTGTGAGAACCAAACTTAGTTGGAAATGCATAGGTATACATGTATATATATTGAACAGGTCATAGCATGGAAGCTAAGAAGAGGAATAAAATAGTATGCCCGACAAATAGGTACCTATTTACTGTATTTATTGGGGGTTTGATGATTTTATGAGCAGACTGGCAAGCCACTTAGCTTTTTATTTTTATTTTTGATTGATGAGGGCCCCATGAGGCAAGTTGCGGTTTTAGCGATCAGCCTGTACAAAGGAGGTTATCGCAAAAAAATTTAGAAATTTAGGGCGTTAGCCAAATTTTTGAGAAATTGGAAAATTCTTAGAAATTGAAAAGTTGAAGAATTAAAGCCAGAATGAAAGTTGAGTTGGTTAGTTAAACAACTATCAGCTCCGTTCCTTTTTGAGGACGAAAGATTTTAAGGGGGGGAGATTGTAACAACCCGAAATTTCTAAACCAATTTATAAATTTTATTTTAGCTATATTATTGGTTTTGAATAACTAAAATGATTTATTTTAAATAATAACGATTTAAAATTTATTTAAGTCGAAGTTAGAACGTATAAATTTATTTTAATAATAAAACGAACTCGAAATGGCATAGTAGTTTAAAAATTCGATTTTAAACTTTAAATGATTGTACAAAATTCAAAATAAATCAGAATTGGACGAAACAAGAAATGTTAGAATCTATTTAACGATATCTTTCTAACGAATGTGAAAAATTCAGATTTCATAATATAAATTAAAAGTTATCACCAGGTTAAAATTTAGAATAGTCGCTATGGAATTTATATATATTTTAATATAATACATAGCCCTTAAAAATAACTATTTTGCAAACGACTTCCATTTTCGACGAAACCACTTTTGTTGGATTCAAAATGTCAAATTATAATCAAGTTTTAAATTTCAAAATTTTTGGAAGTAATATGTGAGCATGGTGAATTTAAATGTGTTTTGCTAGTTTCAGTTTGAATTTAATCGACTGGAAAAATGACCATTTTTCAATCAGTCTCTAAATTCGATGAAATTAGTTTTGTTAGGACCGTATAGTCAAAACATAGCCAGATTTATTTTTTTTTGTAATTTTTGGAGTTAGTATGTGGCCCCTGTAAATTAAAATGTATGTTTAAATTCAATATACATTGATTTATATTTTAATTTTGATAAAAACAGATCGAAACAGTTGATTTGGATTATGAAACATATCTCATTGTGTCCGGAATGGGGGTATTTAGCTAGGGGCGACAGTCGTTGGGTTTTATTTGGAGTTAGAATGTGAAATTTACTTTTTAGAAATAAATTGAATTAAATATAATAAAATAGTATTAAAAGTAACCTATATAAATAAACATTATTTCTCAGAAACCCTCTCCCCAAACATTCCACCGCCAGGTGAAATCAAAGGTTGATTTCTTCCAATCCTTTTCCCCTTTGTTCTCCCAATCAAAACAATGAATATCTAAACCTCCAAAAGGAAATACGAAGAGCTTGACAAGCTCTTCAACATCAACGGCCATGATCGTTGATGGGGCCCAGACTTCGCCGGAATTGGTGTCCAAAGCCATCGGAGTTGAAGACGAATCTCGAGAGCTAGGAGGGTGCGATCACGATGCATTAGCTTGCGAAGGGAGGTGGAAGGACGGGCTTCGACGTCGTGATGTTTGATTAGGGTACGGTGGCGCCAAGGTGGAGCGGTGGTGGTTTGTCTCAGTCGATGAAATGGGTTATACGGTTCAGGCAAGAAACGATGATGAACGGGATTAAGCGGCCAAGCTTCTTTAATGATGGGTTAATTGGAAAATTAATTAATTATTAATGATAATTATGTAATTTAAAATTTAATTGGCCATATCTCTTTCACATGACATCAAAATCTAACGAAACAAAGTGCGTTGGATTCGTAAACACTACGCAATGGAAAAGACCAAAACAAAAACGGAGCTAGTGGGGGTTTCTGATTAAATTAAACGATCGGTTTAATTTAATTAAAACAATAGTTATATAACGAGTTCTGGAACCGATTAATGTGAGAACTCCTTCTCACTAAATTATATTTTTATCATGTTATTGTATTCATGTATAAAAATACATAGAATTGCCAGCTTAGATTATTATCAGTTTTAATCATTATAAATTGTATACAGTGCCTGTTAGCGCACTTCCCTCGTCCACAAACCGTGGATGATTTAATTGACTGTATTGTGTGTTGATTGTGATGTTGAAATGTTTAAATATTAAAATTAACTTAATATTATTTTGTGGTAGTTGAATTTAAATTATAAATATCTACTTATAATTTAAACAGTGAAAATTGGCTAATTAGAAAAATAATTCAAATTTGATTAGAACTAGTTAAATTTATTAACCAAATATTATTTTGAATCGATTGTTGTTGTTTGGAAACCCCATACGGGTCTGGGGATGATAATTTATCCACATCTCCCTTGAATTTAGTTATATGTCAATTGATTGATCGACAGAGTGTAAGCGTTATTTAATTATTTAATGCTTATACAATAGTAAATTTCACTCTGGATGTGAATTGGCTATTTAATAGTTGTTTAACACGATTTTTGAATACATGTGATGTATGAAATCCATATAACTGAAATTATATGGTAATTGATGGAGTCGCATTCCGATTCAGAAATAACGAATAAAGTAATGAACAAATATTTTAAAATAATATTCACTAAATAATAAAAATATGATTTTGATGTTCGATTTTCGATGGACACAAAAACGTTGAAATATATGAAGCCAAGTTAAGTATATACGCCATTTTTAACTCGAACGGAATTGTTTATCGATTTTATTCCTTTTATAATGAATATCGAAAATATTTGATTTCAAAATCAGACATTTTGAAAATATTATCATTTTAATGTTAAAATGATATGGAATATTCAATTCTGATTTAAAATTGAAAATGAATTTGGAATCATTTTAAAACGAATTTATATTTTTTTTATAAAATACGTTTTAAATAGAAATCGATGATATTATATATATATATATATATATATATATATATTATATGGCCTGAATAGAACGCACCGCGCTGTGACCATTCGCGAATTTCGACCATTGACTTCAAATGGACGTAACGGGAGATCTGACCATCGGATTCTCCTCAAACCGGAACCGTTGGGTTCGTATCGAAAATAGCTTTCCAACGTATATAAGAGATTTGAACCTAACAGTTGGATTTGGAGTTATGTCCAAATCAATTTCAGAAAAGATCGCTATGAATGCGGTTCGGTGGCCGTTATTGGAAACCGACTGAAATGGGGGTATTAAAATTATTAAAGTATGGAAAAATAGTGTAAAATCATAATAAATGATTTGGGAAGATTTTGGATGAAAAATTCCAGTTTTGAAATGATAAAATACATTTATCGAAATGAACTAGTTAATAACTAGAATAATAATCCAATTATTTTTAGAAATAAATAAATTGGATTTGAAATTGGTTTTAAAATAAATAGAATTTTCCAATGAAAAAATTGGAATGGATTTGGAATGGAAATAATCTTATTTCGATATTTGATTCCGTGATTATACAGATATTGTTGAGGAATTTGGAAGAGATATATATCGTTATTCCCAAAACGATATTTGTTGGTTTCTGAATTTGATATTGAATATAAGTCGATATAATTTCTTTTTAGAGCCTTGTATTTGATATCAAATTAGATTTTGGGTTTGTCGTGAATGGTGTCTTTATTAACAATGTCCTTAAACCCAGTTGAAAAAAGAATAAATCTTTTAATTAAGATTTAGAGAAGTTTTCCAAATTAATTAATATTTAATTGGAATTGAATTAAGATTGGATTTTTGGGTTTATCGTGAACGGTGTTTTAAATAACACTTGTTCTTTAACCCAATTAATAGTGAAGCTATGATTTGGAATTTATAAATCATTTTATTAAGATTTAAAGGAAAATTTCCAAAGTAAAGTTTTCCAATTAAATATATCAAATTGGAATTGAACGGAATTCGATTTGGTAATAATCGAGATGAGCTTCTGTGAAGGAAGACCGGTACTATACGTGGAATTTAAAAGGCTACGCCGTTATTCCATTTATATTATTAGTATGATAAGGAAATTTTTATTCATTATATATATATTGATCTGTTTTCGTTGAAGATTCCATAGTTAATGGAAGGTGATTTGGGTTTATCGTAAACTGTGTTAAATGACATTGGTTCTTTAACCAAGTTAAAGACTGGATTAATTTTCCTAAAGTTAAATAATCATTAAGTGATGATTTTTAGAGATTAAAATTAAATGGAGTTTTAATGAATTTTTAATTAGATTGGAAAGTGAATGAGATAAATAAATTTATCAAACAAGAGAAATGATCGAAAATGGAGTACCACCAGTTTTGCTCTAGGCGATAGTTAAATCTTTAAATAGATTTGGATGTGAAATGAAGTAAATTTACCGATAACACCGTGGGTGTTAGATATGGAGTACTACCAGTTTTGCTCCATGGGATGAATAGTTTGGGATTGGAAAATAAAGTAAATGATTACTTCGGTAAGGCTCGATAATCCCGACTAGTTAATAAACCATAATTTGGTTTAGAATTGTTAAAAGATTTAATATCTTTGAAATTGATATACAAAGAAAGATTTAAGAATAAGTTTAAATGAATTTATCTTTGATAAAATTAATGGGAACCTTTCCCTAAAGATGTGAATATTTGAATAAAAGATTATTCCGTATTGAAATAAGGCATATGATGTGTTTTTATAGCACTTGGTTATTGATTATAAAATACGCGAGTTATTCGGAAAAATCGGGTTCATCCCATTCTGAATAACTGATACGACAATTAAATATCGATGATGAAGACGGCGGTTGAAGACTAGATATCTTCACATTGTATGGATGATTATTGATGTCTTGATTGGGCTAATCCCCCGAGACAAGGTAATAAGTGGTGATTGTCCAGACGTACTTGGAGATCGACTGGATATGCAAGGACCTCTCTCCTATATTAGACATATGGGACGTGGAATAAGGTGCCTCCGGTTTCGTTCAAACCCCAAACGGACTTGTAAATGGATGTGTGTCTAACATTGGATTTCGCTTTGTGTTAATTGATTTCTATTAAATATATATCTGTTTGGTGGCGGAGAATTTATTCTCTTGCTTGACACCCTTCTCTGAGACGTAGAGCTTAGAGGTTATATATTGATGGACAACAGTTGCATGGCGTGATTTGTCAGTATGGCATGCTGAGATGCAAATGATCAAGGCTTTTGTTGAAAAGCAGATTCTTGTGGATGATGATCAAAGCACGGATTTAAATAGCATAGCTTTGTGTATAGCGTTAGTTCGCGAGCCTCACACCCCAGTATGAACCAGAAACGGGAGAGGACCACTGGGAGGACACGTGTTTCTTTCTAGTTAGGAGTGGTGTCATGGTATGGAGCCCAGACATTTTACTTATATGGAGATGGAAAGTGAGGTACCTCGGATTTGAGTCCCTAGTGGCTCTTGATATTGGTCGACATACGGACCAGATTTTATGCCCCATAGGACAAGGAAACATATTGTTCAAGAATTATTAATCCACTAAAGTAAGTATGGACCGGTCCTGTCGCATCCAGGTGTAGTTGTGGTTGAATCCTGAGACACGGGCTAGATTGTCTCGAATTCGGTAAGAACGGTCCCTTGCCTTGGTTCATGATGGAAATCCAATTTCTAATACAACATTGTGTGGTTTTGATTGTAAAACTAGTATGACGACATAATATATGGTACCTATACCGTCTATGATTGATACATTTATATTTGAAGTTGATTTCGACACTATACACTTATAGTAATATCAAGATGATTTATTATAAACGTACCAAGCTTTTTTGGCTATTATAAGGAAAAACTCTATCCTCTGGCTTGCGTTGCATTGTGTGATGTGACCTAAGTCTTATAATAGCTTCATTTCCCAAAAACATTGTGTTGTTTTATTTTAAATTGAGATTCACGCAGAGTAAACCCGTTCCGTGTAATACAGCATGGTCCCATGATTTTTCCTAACTTTTAAAATAAAGATTTAATTACATTTCCCATGACTGACTCGGAATTTATTGTTTTAACCAAAACTCTAGGTGCCCATATTTTCCTCATGGGCAGCTAGTAGTTTTGGTTTTCACAGATATTTATTTTCATAGGATCCTGGATTACAGCTAGAGCTATATTTGGAAAGCTTTGTATCCGTATATCTCTTTCAGTTGTTATTTTCCGCTACGTCCGCTGTTTTGTAATTAATTTCTCTGATATTTTCCATTGCGTATTCTTCATTCATACTCTGATATTCTTGTACTCTGATGTAGTTGTTGTAATAGCAATGTAATGTTATGTTGTTTGTGTTCTGATGCGTCATGTTCTCAAAACAATCCGGTTTTTTTCATATCTTCGGAGATCAGGAGATTTCGGGTCATTATAACTATAGTCCCTCGGTTTGATTGGTTTGATTTGATGCACATCCATGATTTGGGAGTGTTGTTCGAGGTGGGCGGTAGTTGCGGCTATGCTTTACCACCAGTCCGGGCGTGCAACTAGTATATTCCTACTCTGGGCATTCCTCGTGTGCCTTGTCATATTATCCTGATCGAGCCCCCTACGATTTTGATTTGTACCGTACCTATGGAGTTCCCTCTGATAGCCACTACGTACTGTGGACTTTACGGTATCTGTATAGACTACGGTACTATAAACGGCGTAAGGGTAAAAATGTAATCCCGCTTACGCTTTTTTAATATGTTATATTTAACCATAGACACTATTATAATAGTGTATTGTATTATATAGTATCTAGTTTAATGGATCCTTAGGAGATGGAAATTCCCATAACAGCTCTTAAGTTATGGCACACATATTATCGCATGATTTTGATTTAACTAATATGAGAATATTTTAGTTCTGATCCGAGTATTTTTGTTATTTCATTTGTGCTCGGGTCAGCCTGAGTTTTCAGTTATTGAAGACAATGTTATGAATATGAAGATGGAGCTCAACAGACGTATTTATTATTATTACTCCGCTGCAAACATTGGTATGTTTATGATAGTTAACTCTGATAATTGTTGTAACATATAATCAAATGTATGTTTTAACACCTTCATGAATTGTTATTTAATTATTAAATTTTTTCCTTCCACTGCGAGATTCTGTGTTTTTTTTCTTTCTCTCTTTTTTTTCTTATATAAATCCTAATAACTATCTGTATTTTTGATTTGTTTATGTCGACAGTGAGGACCATTGTCGATTTGAATGGTCAAAAATCTCAAATGTTGCATTTGGTATCAGAGCTTTGGTTTAGCGAAAACCTTGGCTCTATTTGGGATTAACTCATTAGAGACAGGGTAGTAATACTCTAGAACGAGTTTGAGCGTATATGAGAGAACGTACTTGTAATTTTGATATAAAAATGGTTTTGAATTGTGTTAATTTGTTCTGCTGAGTATTTATGAATTCTGATCGTACTTGGGACGCCAAGTCATCGATAGGGATTTCTAAACACTCGAACATGACTCGTTGACACAATATTATTTTGAATTATATTTTATTTATATATAAAATTATTTGAAAATATATGAATTTTGATTTTGTTGATGATAATATTAAATTTTCATCATTTTCATCATTTATTTCTCGATTAATCGATAATTTAAAACTATTGATTATTGAATGGTTTATGTAACAACTCGGATTTTCAAAACCAATTTAAAATTTTATTTTAGCTATTTTAATGGATTTTGAATATTTAAAATGGTTTATATTAAATAATAATGACTAAAAATTTATTTTAACTGAAGTTAGAACGTATAAATTTAATTTAATTATAAAACGAGCCTGAAATGGCGCGGTAGTTTGAAAATCCGATTTTGAATTTCAATTGAATGCACAGGATTCAAAATAAATCGGATTTCAGTAAAATCAGAAATATTAGAATCTATTTAATTTTATCTTTCAAACAAATTTGAAAAATCCAAATTTCATAATATAAATTGAAAGTTATGTCTGGTTTAAAATTCAAAATAGTCGCTATGGAATTTATATATTTTTTAATATAATATATAGCCCTTAAAAATAGCCATTTTGCAAACGACCTCCGTTTTCAACGAAACTGCTTTTGTTGGATCCAGAATGTCAAATTATTGCTATATTCCAATTTCCATAATTTTTGGAATTGATTTGTGAGCGTGATGGGTTTAAACGTGTTTGGTAATTTTAGTTTGAATTTAATCGACTGGAAATTGGCCATTTTTCAAACGGTCTCCAAATTCGATGAAATTAGTTTTGTTAGGACCTTATCATCAAAACATAGTTAGATTTATTTTCTGGAATTTTTGGAGTCAGTATGTGGCCGCGGTAAATTAAAATGTACGTTAAAATCATTTTTGAAAGTTATATTACTTTATATTTTAATTTTAACAAAAACAGATCGAAACAGTCGAATTGACTTACCAAACATATCCCATTATTTCTGGAATGGGGGTATTTGGCTAAGGGGATAGTCATTGGGTTCGATTTGGGGTTAAAATGACAAGGTAACTTTTAGGGAATTAAAATGAAGTTAAATTATATATAAAAACTTGGTCAAATCCTTTATTTCTCTCACCCCGTTCAAAATGAAGAAAGGAAAAAAAAACAGAATCCCGTCGTCGCACCCACCGTCGCTCCGACTGCCACCACCACGCCGCCCCATTGCGCTGCCGCACCCCGTCCCCCTCCTCTCTCCTCTCTCTAAAAACCGTAAACCCTAGTTCGAAATCGGCCGCCGCCTCCATCTTTGTCCCCAACTCCGACCACCGCGACCTCCCCCCCCCCACCTCCCCTCAGCTTAGATCCACCACCCGCTACCTAACCCCGACCGTGGGACCTCCCATTTGCCAAAATCAAATTTTTATCTGTTTTCTGTTTTACATTAAACACCCTGAGCTTCCACAGCCAATAACTTCCAAACCGAGCCCCTATGGCTAAAACTCCAAAGTGCCAAAATCGAAGAGCACCATTTTATCTTCGATTTGACTATATGGAAGCCGTGTTTTGGATTGCGGAGTTGTTCAGAAAATGCATCCAAAGTCTGCTGTCCAAATACTGTCTTTTCGCGAATTATGGCGAAATGAGCATTTTCGGGAAAAAGTCCATTAGGCGGAAGTTGTCCGGAATGATGCGCTTAAGCTATTTAATAAGATGGCGTGAGGATTGGAGCTTGTTTGCAAAGTATAGAACCAGAATAGCAAATCAGAGCGTTAGAAAATAACGGCGGAGTGGATCCCAATGTGAGAACTCCTTCTCACTCTAATTAATTTACTGTTAAATATATACTTGGTTGCAGGCGGGGCTTAGTAGCCTCCGACACTATTTATTGTACAAACCATGATTGTGTGTTTGAATTGTATTATGGAAATTTGGTTGTGTTGAAAATTGATTGTAATCATGTTTGGTTGATTAGACTGAATATTATGTATGGCGCGAGCTAGTATCAGGAGAGGGGTAGTGCTAGATGTTACTCCGGTTTGAATATCGCGCCGTTATAATGCCAAAATTTTCTAAAATAAATATTTATTCATTAGAAATATAATTTTTATTGTGTATATGAACTGTAGAAAATATTCATGTGTTGAATAAAATATTTAAATAATAAAAATATCATCTTTATTGAATGTATGGACTATTAAAAATGTTCAAGTGTTGAAATATATATTTTATCATTAAAAATTATATTTTTAACGTATATATGAACGACATGAAATTCTCCTAAAATGAAAATAAATATTCACAAATTGGACGATTTGTTAATGTATACCCATTTAACTAATATTGATTGGGACGATAAATTTTACACATCACTCAACTGCACAAATAGAATCAGTGTTTATTGAATGAAACCCCACACGGGTGTTGGGATGATATTTGATGTACACTAATCCCAATTGTTTAGTTGTATGTCAATCGATTGGTTGACAGACTGTTGTAAACGTTAATTATTTATATTTAATGCTTATGCAGTTTTGTGATGCACTCTGCATGATGGTTGATTGTTTATCATTGTTGTTGAGTACATGTGTTATATGAAATCCATATAACTAACATTATATGGTAATTGACTGTGTCTAATTCCAATTCAAAAATAACAAATATTTTAAATTAACATTCAGTAAAGGATTAAAATGTGATTTTGATGTCCGATTTTGGTTGGACACGAAAATGTTGAAATGTATAAAGCCGTGTTGATTAGTTTTGCATCATTTTAATGCGAACGATATTTATATCGATTTTATTCATTTTTTAATGAATATCGAAAAGGAAATGATTTCAAAATCTGATATTATGAAAATATTATCATTTATATAATATAATGATAAGAAGTATTCAATTTTGATTTAAAATAGAAATGAAAGTGGGAATCGTTTTAAAACGAATTTATAAACAATTTATAAATTACTTTTTAAATGGAAATTGACGAAATATATATAATATATATTTAATGGCCTGAATAGAACGCGCCGCGTCGCGATAGTTCGCGAATTTCGGCCATTGACTTCGAATTGACATTATGGGAGATTTGATCGTCGGATTCTCCTAAAACAAGAACCGTTGGGTTCGTATTGAAAAGAGATTTCCAAGAATATAAGAAATTTAAAATCTAACGATTGGATTTGGAGTTATGTACAAATCAAATTTGGAAAAGGTCGTTGTGAGTGCAGTTCGATGACCGTTTATGGAAATCGACTGAAAGGGCCTTAATAAAATTATTAAAAATATTAATAATTTGTGTAAAATCATAATAAATGATTTGGAAAGAATTGGAATGAAAAAATTCTATATTTAGAAAAATAAAAATATATTTTTATCAAAATGAACTAGTTATTAACTAAATTTGAAATCCAATAATTTTTAAATAAAGAGATTGGATTTGTAAAAGGGTTTTAATAAAACCAGAAATTTCCAATCTATGAATTGGAATGGATTTGAATAGAAATCATCACCGGAATATTTCGATACTGGATTCCGTGACTATACGGATATTGTGGAGGAATTTGGAATATATATATATATATATATATATATATCGTCATTCCTCATACGATATGTGTTGGTTTCAAAATTTGATATTGAATATAAGCCGATATAATTTCTATTTAGAGCCTTATATTTAATATTAAATTGGATTTTGGGTTTGTCGTAAATACTGTCTTCAGTAACACTGTTCTTAAACCCCATGTGAAAAGAGTAAATCTTTTAATTAAGATTATTAGAGTTTCCAATTATATTTAATAATTGGAATAAAATGGAATGTGAATTGGGTTTATTGTAAGCTATGTTTTTAACGACATTTGTTCTTTAACCCGATTAACGGTGAAATGTGATTTGGAATTTATAAATCTTTTCATTAAGTTTTGATGGAAATTTTCCAAAGTAAAGTTTTCCAATTTAGTATATTAAATTGGAATTGAATGGAATTCGATTTGGTAATAATCGAAGTGAGCTTCTATGGAGGAAGAATGTTAATATATACAGAATTTAAAAGGCTTTGTCGTGATTCCATTTATATTGTTAGTCAGATACGGAAATTGATATCGATTATATATTGATCTGTTTTTCCGTGAAGATTCCATAACTAATGGAATGTAATTTTGGGTTTATCGTGAACTGTGTTTTAATTGACATTGATTCGTTTACCCAGTTAAAGACAGGATTACTGTCTAACATTGTATTTCGAACTGTATTGTTGATCTCTGCTAAATATATATCTATTTGGTGGCGGAGAATTTATTCTCTTGCTTAACACCCTTCTCTGGGACGTATGAGCTTAGAGGTTATATATCGGCAGAAATCAATGGTACAGTGTAGATTGTCGATGCGACATGTTTGATTTCCCAAAGTTAAATAATCATTAATATTGATTTTTTGGAAGATTAAAACTAAGTGGAGTTTTAATGAATCTTTAATTAGATTGGAATGTGAATGTGATAATTTAAATTATCAAATTTGGGGAATGATCGAGAATGGAGTATCACCAGTTTTGCTCCAAGCGATAGTTAAATCTTTAATTAGATTTGAACGGGAAATGGTAATTAACTTTACCGATAACACAATGGTGTTAGATATGGAGTATCACCAGTTTTTCTCCATGGGATGAATAGGTTGGGATTTGGATAACAAAAGAAATGATTATTTTGGCATGGCTCGTTAATCCTGACTAGTTGGATAAACCTTAATTTGGTTTATAATTGAAAAGATAAAGAAATCTTTTGAAATGATATCCAAAGGAAGATTAAAGAATAAATTTAAAAGAATTTATCTTTGATAAAATTAATGGGAACCTTTCCCTTAGGATATGAATATTTGAATAAAAGAATATTCTGAATTGGAATGAGGCGTATGTTGTGTTTTTATAGCACTTGATTATAAGATACGTAAATTATTCGAAAAGTCCGAGTTTATACCCATTCTGAATAATTGATTCGACGATAAGTTGACGATAAAGATGGAAGTTGAAGACCGAAGGTCTTCACATCGTTTGGATAATTACTGATGTCTTGATTGGGCCATACACCTAAGATAACGTAATAAGTGGTGATCTCCAGACGTACTTGGAGATCGATCGGATATGCGAGGACCTCTCTCCTGTATTAGACATATGGGACAAGGAATAAGGTGCCTTCGGTTTCATTCAGACCTAGAACGAACTAATAAATGGATGTGTGTCTGACATTGGATTTTATTCTATGTTGATTGGTCTCTATTAAATATATATCTGTTTGGTGGCGGAGAATTTATTCTCTTGCTTAATACCTTTCTATGAGACGTACGAGCTTAGAGGTTATATATTAATAGACATCAATCGCATGGCGTGAATTGTCAGTATGGCATGCTGAGATGCAAATGATCAAGGCTTTTGTTGAAAAGCAGAGCCTTGTGGTTGATGATCAAAGCACGGCTTTAAATAGCATAGGTTTGCGTATGGTGTTAATTTGCGAGCCTCACACCTCGGTATGAGTCAAAAACGGGATAAGGGACCCAAGGAGTGCATGACGTTTCCTTCAAGCTATGGGTGGTGTCATGGTATGGAGCCCAGGCATTTATTATATTTTTACCTATGTGGATGATGGATAGTGAGGCGCCTCAGATATATCGGTTACTACGGACCGATGGATAGGTCCTATAGGACCGAGAAACTTATGTTCAGGAATAACTAATCCTCAAATGTAAGGGAGGACTGGCCTTGGAGGGTCTAAGGGTTCACTGCGGGAGACCATTAGGCATTTGCTAGAGTGTCTAGAAACCGCCGAGGAGTACATCCCTTGCCTCGACTCATGACGGAAATCCAATTTCCAATACGTGACATTTCGGTTTTAATTGTACAACTAGTATGGCGACATAGTAGGAAGGGGTACTGTACCATCTATGATTGATACATTAATATTTGAAGTGATTTTGACACTACACACTTATAGTAATATCAAAATGATTTGTTTTAAACGTACCAAGCATGTTTGGCTATTATAAGGGAAAACTCTATCCCCCAGCTTGCGTTGTATTTTGTGATGGGACCTGAGTCTTATAATAGCTTCATTTTTCGTAAAGCATTGCGCTGTTTATAAACTATTTTATGCACTGGTATTCTTGGGAGAAAATATGTCCTGTGTTATAAGGCGTGATCCCTTGATTTACTTTATTTTTAAAGTAAAGATTTAAATAACTGTTTTAGTTCTCACACCAGTCCCATGACTGACTTGGAGTTTATTGTTTTAACCTAAACTCTGGGTGCCCCTATTTTCCACATGGGCAGCTAGTAGTTTTGGTTTTTTGCAGATATTTCTTTTCCCGGATCCTGGATTTACAACTGGAGCTATATTCGGAAAGCTTTGTATCCGTGTATCACTTTCAGTTGTGTTATGTATTATTTTTCCGCTGCTAATGTAATTTTAATATCTGATAATTTTCTGGTGTATATTATTTATTCATACTCTGATATATTCTTGTACTCTGATGTAAATTGTTGTAACAAGCAATGAAATGTTCTTCTATTTGTGTTTTGATTTGTCGTGTTCTCAACTCAATCCGGGCTTTCCCTTTTGGGCGAGTTTAGGTAGTTTCAGTTTAAGAATTAAATATTGAAAATAAATTGATAATTAAATGTTGTAAATTTAATTGGTAATGAAAATAAAAAATTAAATATGTATTTGAGAATTTAATTTCGGGTGGTTTTGTAATATCTTTTTGCAAATGGTTTGAAATATTATACTTATATTTTAAAAGTTGTTTCGTATAGAAATTGTTTTCAGACGAATTTTGAAATAAGTGTATACTTCCCCCCTTTGCCTTGGGAAAATGATTTTGGTGATGAGTTCACGCATTTTCGACATTATTTTCCAGAAACTAAGTGGGGGAGACCACTTAGAATTTTTATATTCTGTTTGGAAATTTGAATTCTATTTAAATCCTTTAAATTATGGTTTGATATAAAAGATAAAATATATCTATATTATTTTAAAATTGATTTTGATATGAACCCGAAGTTGAAAATTTTAAGTTATTGAATAGTTAATGAATTTCAAATTGTTGAAATGAACTAAAATTTAACATTATAGAAATTTCTGAATTATATAATAAGAAAATGAATCCATAAGAGTTAAAATTAAACTCTTTGTAGTTTGAAATAATGAATTCAAAATAAACTGAAACTATTGTACTAGTATAAAAATCGAACATTTCATAGCATATATATAACTTACCAGTTAATCAAAAGTTAATGGGTTATTGGAATAAATTTTGATAATATACTAGTACTGGTATGAATAATGAATGTTGAAAAAAATTGATGGTTTATATATACAAATGAAACTTAAGTTATGAAATAAACTATGTATACTTGGTTATGTTTGAAAATAAATTCAATATCTAATGCAAATAAACCGTGTCAATATGAAGTGAATTAATTGGTTATGAATTAAATTGTATTGCTATTAATGGTTAGATATTCGACGACTTAAGATAATCAATGTTACCAAGTCGAAACTAAATGTTTAACTTGTTTTGTGAAAATAAAAGTGAATTGGTTATAAATTATAAATTTAAACGAATATTGAACGAATTAATTAAATTTAATTAAAACGAGCTCGTTGTGAACCTGCAGTTCGTAATTTTCCGAATTAAAGTTTAAATGAATGTATAAGATCCAAAATAATTCGGAATTCCTTGAAACAAGAATCTTTTGGATATTTTGGAATATAGTTTAATAATGAAAGAGAAAATTTTAAATTTCAACTTGTAAATTTTAAGGTACGTGTAATTCAAATTTTCAGAAAAATCGCGGCTTGGTAATTTACGATTCAGAATTAAATTTTTAACGAAATTGGTTATGTAGACTAACAAACTAGACAAGTTGAATAAGAAATCATATGGCGAAACATATATAAATTGACAACTTTCCTACTAAGCCTTTTCAAGGACGAAAAGTTTTAAGTGGGGGAGAGTGTAACATCCCGATATTTCGCAATAATTTAAAATATTAAATTTAATGTGTTTTTGAACATAATTGCTTTAAATACTAAAATTAATGAATTAACTAATTTTGGAATTTCATATAAGTTGGAATTTATTATTAACTATTCAACGGAATTAATCTGATTTAATTTATAATTGAAATTCTAATTTGATTTTGTAAATAATAATGATTGGTAATTTAACAAATGAAATTTAATTTATGAAGTTAATTAAAAAAATCTATTTTTGATTTGGTAAATTTAATAAGTTTGAATTGAATAAAAACTTGAATATTCAACTAGAAGAAAAGTGGTTTAAAATGTTTAGTAATGAAAGTGGGAATTTATAATGAATTATTAAGACTATAAACAAATTAATTACTTTGAAATTAAATGTTTAATTGAAATTGTTTAATAATAGAATTTGGATTTATACAATGGGTAATCGATTCATAACTATTATTATTAACCTTACTTTCGGTTTGGATTGGATTTGTAAAGTTTATATTTGAACTCAAAATGAATTAATGGAAAATTGAGTACCTTGTTTACATAATTATTCATTGAAAAATTTAGTTTCTATATAAACAGCTTACTTTAAGCCTAATCCCTCCTTTTCCAGTAGCCGCCCACTTCCATTTCATTGGAAAAAATTGCTGCAGTCAAAAGAAAAACAAACCCTCTTCTAAAATCCATATAAAAATATCCGTAAATCCTAAAATCACAAAATTAGTTTCGTTAAACTCATATTGCATAAATCTCTCCATCCATATGCATTTTCAATGGTGCGAAGTGAATCTAGAGCTCGTCATTTTTCCACCGTAAGCTAGGGCAGAAGAGCAGCGTCGATGAAGGCAGTGGTTGGTCGGAGTGAGAGTTGCGAGGTAGTTCTGAGTCAAAGGCGATCGCTTGGAGGCAAAATGGTGTTGAGCCGAGGGAAAATTTGATGCAACCTGGGTATTGCATGCGTGAGAAGTCCTAGAATCGTGATAGGTAGAGGGGGTGCAAGTTGTACGGATTGGCGATGAGGAGATAGCTTTTGCGAAGAGATAGCCGTATGATCGGTCGGTTAGAGTTTTCGTGGAGGGAATGAGAAGATAGGGAATAGAGAAGCTATGTTTTATACGGCCATGGTGGGTTCCTGGAGCAGTTCAGTTTTACAGTGAAGGGAAGGAGGATATGAGGCGCTAACGTGGAAAAAGGTAGTGTATAACGTGTTTTAATTTTTTATTTATATATTCGTTTAAAATTTCATGGGTTCAAACGTTAGTAAGTTTTGCATATGAACTCAAATTTGTATGCGGTTTTATCTGTAGTGATCGTATTGAAATTTCAGACAATGTGGCGTTGGTTTGGACAGATTCTGAGACCATTGGATTTTGGACCTTATTTTGGATTTTCAACTCGGTTGAAACTAAAGGTAAGTGATTAAACCCACGCACATCTAACTAAAATATTCTAATATTAATTAATATCATGTCATGATATGATTGTTTTTTTTGTCATTTGATAGTTATAATTGCATATTATGTTGATTAAATTTAATTGGACCGTTAGTTTGAAATTTTCAGTTAAATTAAAATTCTATATAGTTGCAGTTTAAAAAAAACTCCCGACATTTGATAACTAGTAATATTATGAACTGTTGGAATGTATTGACATGATATACAGACTGATTTTGATATGTTTACATATTAATGTTTATTTATGTGAATTTACCTGTTATTCACCTTGATTTTATATGACCAGTGTTTGTATTGATTAATCCCAACCATTACCCTAGATGTTATGGGAATCAAATAAACCCGGGATTAATCATAAAAACGAATTAAGAACGTAGGTTGAAATGATTAATACCTATGACCCTGATTTGGATTGAAGTGATGTATATCCTTTCCCAAAATACTAAAATTATTACTTGGCCATAAGACAGAAAATTATATACGGACACCGGTTGGTTAAATAAAAAATGTTCTTAACCTTGAAATTTTGGAATATTTTTTTAAAGACAATAAATGATATTATAAATCGTTTTTCTTTAAATTTGAACTTTGAGCTTTGAAATTTAAAATTTTCAAATTTAAAGATTTCGTAAATGTGGATAACTGAAGTTAAAACTTAATTGGATATGAACTAAATTTATCGAAATTAAATTGTTTATTAATCTTTGATATTTACTTTAAATCAACTTGATTTATAGTAATAATTGAACTGTGAACTCGAGATTTTTATAAACGAATTATTCAAAATGAGAATTATAATTGAAATTCAATTATTTGAATCGAATTATTTGAAATCGAACTGTTGAATCGAACTGAAAGATAAATGGGAAGTCAAATTGTTTTGAATTAAGATATCGAAATTTAGTCGATTGATTTGAAACTGAAAAAGGATTTCTAGTTTGGTTAAATTTTGAAGAAACAATTCTAATTCTAGCTATAGTATATTAAACCATTTTATAAACTATTTTTATAATAATTATTTTCTTTATAAATTATTTGCCTTGTAACTATTTATTTTATTACTTATTTTCAATAAACCATTTTTATAATTAAATATTAATTTTATAAACGATTTTATATTTTAACTTTAGATTTTACTAATTCTGAAAAATCTATTTTATATACATATTTTTATTTTCAAACTATTTCAATCAAATATCTAAACTATTTTAAATATATTTTTAACTATTTTAATCTTCAAATTATTTTAAAGTTGGAATTGTTTCAAGATTTTAAGTTTGGTTTTAAATGGAGATTTTAATATGAAATATTCTATTTTGACTATTGAAATAATTTTTAAGAAAATCTGATATTTTGGTATGAAGTACGAACTCCTTTGAAATGTAAAGAACTGACTGGTGTGAAAAATGTAAACGATTGGTTGTTAAAGAGACCGGGATCGGATATTATCATACTCTCTACCAATACCGAAAACCATTTTAGCAACTGTGTACGCGGTGGAGTTACAGAATGAAGTAGCTTGATTTGGAGGCGATTACTGGATTTGAAGAAAGAGAACGATGATGGATGTCCTTGACCTTCGGGTCATAATTAAATGACTAAAACAGGGCTATACCGGACCAAGTGGGGCTAGCTACCTCCATTGGCAACACTTCTTCCATTACTACTATGGTCCCTCGATTCGATTGATTTGATTTGATGTGCATCCGTGATTTGGCAGTGTTGTTCGAGGTGGGAGGTTGTCGCAGCTATGCGTTACCATCAGTCCGGACGTGCAACTAGTATATTCCTACTCTGGGCATTCCTCGTGTGCTTTGTCATATTATCCCGATCGAGCCCCCTACAAATTTGATTTGTACCGTACCTACGTAGTGTCCTCTGATAGCCACTACGTACTGTGGACTTTACGGTATCTGTATAGACTATGGTATTATAAATGGTGTAAGGGTAAAAATGTAATCCCGCTTACGCTAGTTTAATATGTTATGTTAAACCATAGACACTATTATAATAGCGTATTGTATTATATAGTATCTAGTTTAATGGATCCTTAGGAGATGGAAATTCCCGTAACATCTCTTAAGTTATTGCACTTATATTATTGCATGATTTTGATTTAACTAATATGAGAATATTTTAGTTCTGATCTGAGTATTTTTGTCTTTTCATTTGTGCTTGGGTCAACCTGAGTTTTCAGTTATCAAAGATAATGTTATGAAGATGAAGATGGAGCTCAACAGATGTATTTATTATTATTACTCCACTGCAAACATTGGTATGTTTATGACAGTTAACTCTGATAATTGTTGTAAAATATAATCAAATGTATGTTTTAACAGCTTCATGAACTGTTATTTATTTATTATATTTTGTCCTTCCGCTGCGAGATTCTGTGTTTGTTATTCTTCTTCTCTTCTTTTTCTTATATAAATCCCAATAACTATCCGTATTTTTGATTTGTTTATGTCGACAATGAGGATCATTGTCGATTTGAGCAGTCAAAAATCTCAGATGTTACACGCAAAGCCGCAACTACCGCCCACCTCGGACAACACTCCCAAATCACGGATGCACATCAAATCAAGTCAATCAAACCGAGGGACTATAGTAATAAAGGAAGAAGTGTTGCTAATGGAGGTAGTTAACCCCACCTGGTTAGGATATAGCCCTGTTTTAGTCATTTTAATTATGACCCGAAGGTCAAGGACATCCATCATCATTCTCTTTCTTCAAATCCAGTGTTCGCCTCCAAATCAACCTACTTCATTCCGGAACTCCACCGCGTACACAGTTGTTAAAGTGGTTTTCGGTATTGGCAGAGAGTATGACAATGTCTGATTCCGGTCTCTTTAACAACCAATGGTTTACATTTTTCACATTGGTCAGTTCTTTTACATTTTAAAGGGGTTCGTACTTTATATCAAAATATCAACTTTTCATAAAAATCATTTCAATATTCAAGAGAGAATATTATTCATCATAAAATCTACATTTTTACTAATTTAAAATTTTGAAACAATTCAACTTTAAAATAATTTAAAATAGTTACATTTTAATAGTTTAGATATATGATATAAATAGTTTGAAAATATATAATTTGTATTTAAAATAGAATTTCAGATTTAGTAAAATCTATAAGTAAAATATTAAAATAGTTTGTAAAATAAATAGTTAAATATTAAAATAGTTAATCTAAAATAAATAATAAAATAAAATAGTTATAAGGTAAATAGTTTGTAAAGAAAATTATTATTACAAAATTAAAATAGTTTATAAAATGGTTTAAAAATACTATAGTTGGAATTAGAATCATATCTTCAAAAATTTAACCAAATAGGAAATCATATTTCACTTTTAAATCAATTCGACTAAATTTCGATATCTTAATTTAAAAGGATTTGACTTCCCATTCGTATTAAATTCGATTCAACAGTTCGATTTCAAACAATTCGATTTAATAATTAAATTTCAATTATAATTCTCACTTTGAATTATTCGTTTATAAAAATCTCGAGATCATATTTCAATAGTTACTATAAATCAGGTTAGTTTAAAGTAATATCAAAGATGGGTAAACAATTCAATTTTGATAAATTTAGTTCATATTCAATTTAGTTTAACTTCAGTTATCCACATTTACGAATTCTATTAAAATTGAAAATTTTAATTTCAAAGCTCAAAGTCCAAATTTTAAAGAAAAGTGATTAATAATGTCATTATTTTGTCTTTAAAACAATATTCCCAATATTTAAGGTTAAAACAATTTTTATTTAACCAACCGGTGTCCGTATATAATTTTCTATTATATGGCCAAATAATACTAAAAATTTAATTTTAATATTTGGGAAAGGATAAATATCATTTCAATCCAAATCAGGGTCATAGGTATTTACCATTTCAACCTATGTTCTTAATTCATTTTAATGATTAATCCCAGGTTTATTTGATGCCCGTAACATCTATGGTAATGGTTGGGATAAATCAACAAAATTCAATAACATATATAAACAATGTCGATAACAAAATGGATTACATTTTAACACATTAAATATATAAATTCAAGGCATACATCACTCACCTTTGATTCTGAACGTGACTGAAATCCAAATCTTAGCCCAAAATTCAACAGTCTCAGAATCAGTCCAAATCAGTGCCACGACGAAAAGCTCGTCGATACGATTCCAACGGATCCAACCGTGCGTCATTCTGAATTTGTATGTGAAAGTTATACATGTTATTATCGTTCGAAATTCAATAACATATAAAACAAATAAATATAATCCTCACCAAATAACATAATGCCACATCATCCCTTCTTTGCCTTCCTTCCCAAACTCACGTTACAGGAAACTCCACATTCTTCGCAAAGAAAACTATAACCACCCTCCTACATCTCTCTCTGTTCTCTCAATGAAAGACCGAACCGATTGCACCATTAAACTTCTCTTCTCGAATACATCCCCACCATCACCATAACTTCGATCTCTGCATCACCAAAAAAATCCCGTCCCTAAACCCTACACGCGCTGCACCTCACAAGTAGCGACATAAAATTTTAGTAAATCGAACCTAAATTTGAATACGAGTTGCTATCTCTCCTAAGAACTCGAATATGACATCCAAAACGCAAATCAATCACTGTGTCACTCCCAAACTGCAACCCTATATGCGTTGGAACAAAATGGCGCTGAACCTGATATCGTTGAACCCAAAATCTATAACTAAAGATGGGGAGATCTCGGCAATGTGGTTGTAATGAATCAAAAATGAGTTGATTTCATAAAGAGGTGAATTTTATATAATTATTCAAAGATTGGATGGAGGCGGCCATTTTCTTAGGAATGAAAAAAAGTGAGGCGACTACAGAAACAAGAGAACAATGGATTTAGGTTTTAAAGAAAACGTTATTTAAAGGAAAACATTGTTTTCAATTTCAGCCATGTGATTTTTTTTATTATGATCCATGCACATGAAACATTAATGCCAAGTGCTACAACAGTATGCTTCATGCGCAGAGGTTTATACATTGCCATCCTTTGTTTCATACATATACCATGAAACGCTCAACATTAAGAAAAGAAGAAAAACAAAATGTATAATGGCAATAACTTCCTTTCACACTTAATTAAATGCATGCATAAATTTCTATTTTTCTATCCATAAATTTGGTTTCACATGCACATAAAAAAGTAAGCTACATACATCCATGACAATAAATTTCACAATATGGCAATAAATATTTATATCCTTTCTTTAATTGATGTATAAGAAAATATTAAAACATAATTTTGGTTTATTTGGTTATACTTAATATATACCAACAAACAACCAACCAAGATTCTATAATGCAACATTGTCAGTTCAAAACAACGTCACGCATTTTAAACCGAACGTCCAAACACACGAAATAAAATATCGTTGTGTTCAATGTCTTAATGCAAGAAAAATAACATATGAAAACCTCTTAAATTAACGTTCGTGTGAAATTTGCTATAAATTCCCAATTCATATAATTATCTTTAATTAAATTTCAAAAACTAATCAACTTTATTCACATCAAAATAAATTTAATTTTAACTTAGCAAATCAAATTTTATTTTAGTAATAAATTATCAATTACATCAATCAATCTTATTCAATATATATATATATATATATATGTATATATTAACTTCCAACCTTCCATGTTAACCAATATAAATAAGAGCACAAAATTATTTACAATCAATACATGCTATAATTATCAAAATAAGTTAAAATTAATCAGTTAAACAATTTATTTAAGTTTCCACCATGCATTAATACAATTTCTATATTTAAAGTTTAATTTTAAATTTGTTGACTTAATTAAGTCCAAATAACCCTCAATAATTACCATACAAATCAATTTATAGTTTATGTTTTAAATCCACATAAATAATGATACTTATTACCAATCGACCTTCATTATACAAAAACGAATGTATATTATTTCCATACTAGTTAATTTAAAATTTCCAACATATATGAAATTCCAAAATTAGTAAATTCATAAATTTTAGTATTTAAAGCAATTTTGTTTGAAAAAAAATTAAATTTAATATTTTAAATTATCGCAAAATATCGGGATGTTACGCTCTCCCCCACTTAAAACTTTTTGAAACGACCCAAACTTCCCCTTACGAGAAATCCTGGATTGAGTTGAGAACACGACAAATCAGAAGATAAACAATAGAAAATTTCATTGCTATTACAACAATTTGCATCAGAATACGAGAATATATCAAAGTATGAATAAATATTACACACCGAAAATAATAATACATAAGAATAATGTACAGCGGAAATCATCTACAACCACAACTGAAAGAGATATACGGATACAAAGCTTTCCAAATATAGCTCCAGCTATAATCCAGGATCCTGTGAAAAGAAGTATCTGCGAAAACCAAAACTACTAGCTACCCATGTGGAAAATATGGGCACCCAGAGTTTAGGTTAAAACAATAAACTCCGAGTCAGTCATGGGACTGATGTGAGAACTAAAACAGTTATTAAATCTTTAATTTAAAAGTTGGGAAATCATGGGACCACGCCATATAACAGGAACGGGTTTACTCCATATGAATCCTAGTTTAAAATAAAATAATGCGATGCTTTTTGGAAAAAATGAAGCTATTATAAGACTCAGGTCCCATCACACAATGCAACGCAAGCCGGAGGATAGAGTTTTCCCTTATAATAGCCAAAAATGCTTAGTAGGTTTAAATCAAATCATTTTGATATTACTATAAGTGCATAGTGTCAAAATCAACTTCAAATATAAATGTACCAATCATAGACGGCATGGGTACCATATATCATGTCGCCATACTAGTTCTACAACTAAAACCGAAAAGTCACGTATTGGAAACTGGATTTCCATCTATGAGTCAAGGCCAAGGATGGCTCCTTACCGATTCGAGACACTATATAAAATGCCTTAGGATCACACCTACGGGCAACCCTTGGATCTTCAGGGCCGGTCCACACGTACTTTAGTGGATAATTATTCCTGAACGATACATTTCCCGGTCCTATCGGACCTATCACTTGGCCAGTAGTAACCAATATCTAGAGCCACTAGGGACTCAATCCGAGGCGCCTCGCAATCCATCATCCATATAAGTAAAAAATGTCTGGGCTCCATACCATGACACCCCTTCTAGCTAGAAAAAACGCATGCACTCCCTGCAGTCACGATCCCGTTTTTGACTCATACCGGGTGTGAGGCTCGCGAATTAACGCAATACAAAAAGCTATGCTAATTAAAGCCGTGCTTTGGTCATCAACCACAAGACTCTGCTTTTCAATAAAAGCTTTGATCATTTGCATCTCAGCATGCCACACTGGCAATTCACACCATACAACTGATGTATATCAATATATAATCTCTAAGCTCGTACGTCTCAAAGAAGGGTGTTAAGCAAGAGAATAAATTCTCCACCACCAAAAAGATATATATTTAATAGAAATCAATTAATACAGAATGAAATCCAATGTCAGACATACATCCTTTTACAAGTCGGTTTTGGGTCTGAACGAAACTGGAGGCACCTTATTCCTCGTCCCATATGTCCAATATAGGAGAGAGTCCTCGCATATCCGGTCGCTCTCGAAGTACGTCTGGACGATCCCCACTTATTACCTTGTCTTGGGTGTACAGACCAATCAAAACATCAGTAATCATTCAAACGATGTGAAGATCTCCGGTCTTCAACCACCATCTTCATCGTCGACTTTTAGTCGTGGTATTAATTATTCAGAATGTGACAAACCCGGTCTTTCCGAATAACCCGCGTATTTTATAATCAATAATCAATTGCTATAAAAACACATTATACGCCTCATTCCAATTCAGAATATTATTTTATTCAAATATTCACTTCTTTAGGAAAAGGTTCCCATTAATTTTATCAAAGATAAATTCTTTGAAATTTATTCTTTAATCTTCCTTTGGATATCATTTCAAAAGATTTGATTTTATCTTTTATCAATTCTAAACCAAATTAAGGTTTATCAACTAGTTGGGATTAGCGAACTTTATCAAAGTAATCATTATTTATTAATCCCAATTCCAACCTATTCATCTCATGGAGCTAAACTGGTAGTACTCCGTATCTAACACCCACGGTGTTATCAGTAAATTTAATCACCATTTCACGTTCAAAACTAACTAAAGATTTAACTATCGCCTGGAGTATAACTGGTGGTACTCCATTCTCAATCATTTCCCAAATTTGAAAATTTAAATTATCACATTCTCATTTCAATCTAATTAAAGATTCATTAAAACTCGACTTAGTTTTATTCTTCAAACAATCATTATTTAATGATTATTTAACCTTGGAAACACAAACATGCCACATCGACAATCTACACCGTACCACTGATTTCTACCAATATATAACCTCTAAGCTCATACGTCTCAGAGAAGGGTGTAAGCATGAGAATAAATTCTCCGCCACCAAATAGATATATATTTTGCAGAGATCAACAATACAGTTTGAAATACAATGTTAGACATGTAATCCTGTCTTTAACTGGGTTAAAGAACCAATGTCATTTAAGACAAAGTTCACGATAAACCAAAAATCACATTCCGTTAACCATGGAATCTTCATGGAAAACAGATCAATACATAATCGATATCAATTTCTGCATCCGACTTATAATATAAATGGAACAACGACAAAGCCTTTTAAATTCCATATATAGTAACAGTCTTCCTCTACAGAAGCTCACTTCGATTATCACTAAATCAAATTCCATTCAATTCCAATTTATTATATTAAATTGGAAAACTTTACTTTGAAAAGTTTCCATTAAATCTTAATAAAAGATTTATATATTCCAAATCACATTTCACTGTTAATCGGGTAAAAGAACGAATGTCCTTAAAAACACAGTTTACAATAAACCCAATTCACATTCCATTTTATTCTAATTACTAAATATAACTGGAAATTCTAATAATCTTAATTAAAAGATTTATTCTTTTCACCACGGGGTTTAAGAACAGTTCTATTTAATATACCATTCACGATAAACCCAAAATCCACTTTGATATTAAATATAAGGCTCTAAACAGAAATTATATTGGCTTACATTCAATATCTAATTCTAAAACCAACACATATCATATGGGGATTAACGATATATATCTATCTTCCAAATTCCTCCGTAGTATCCATATATTCACGGAATCCAATATCGAAATATCCCGAAGATGATTTCTATTCAAATCCATTCCAATTCATATATTGGAAAATTCTGGTCAGATTAAAACCAATCACAAATCCAATTTATTTATTTAAAAACGTTGGATTATCTTTTTAGTTAATAACTAGTTCATTTTGATAAAAATATATTTTTATCTTTACAAACATGGAATTTTTCATCCATATTCTTTTCAAATCATTTATTATGATTTTACATAAATTATTAATATTTTTAATAATTTTATCAAGGCTCGTATAGTCAGTTTCCAATAGCGGTCACTGAACTGCATCCATAACGACCTTTTCCAAATTTGATTTAGACATAATTGCAATTCCAACCGTTAGATTTCAAATCACTTATATTCACTGGAAAGCTCTTTCCGATACGAACCCAAAGGTTCCAGAGTTAGGAGAATCCGATGGTCGGATCTCACGTAATGTCAATTCGAAGTCAATGGTCGAAATTCGCAAACGGTCGCGACGCGACACGTTCTATTCAAGCCATTAATATGTATACATATATAATATACGTAATATATATTTCTTTCAAAATGTATTTTATATTTCATTTTAAAATGATTCCCACTTTCATTTCAATTTTAAATCAAAATTGAATACTCCTTATCAATATAATATTTAAATGATAATATTTTCAAAATATTAGATTTTGAAATCATTCCCTTTTCGATATTCATTATAAAAATGAATAAAATCGATATAAATATCGTTCGCGTTAAAATGGCGCATATCTAATCAACACGGCTTCACATACTTCAATATTTTATGTACATCCGAAATCGGACATCAAATTCACATTTTAATCCTTTACTGAATATTATTTTAAAATATTCGTTATTTTAAAATATTCATTATTTCTGAATTGGAATCAGACCCAACCAATTACCATATAATGTTGGTAATATGGATTTCATACATCACATGTACACAACAACAATGATAAACAATCAACCATCATCCAGAGTGCGTCACACAACTGCATAAGCATTAAATATAAATAATTAATGCTTACAGCAGTTTGTGATCCAGTCAATTGACACGCAACTAAACAATTGGGATTAGTGTATGTCAAATATCATCCCAATACCCGTGTGGGGTTTCAACCCTCAAATACTAAATATATTTAATTGTAAAATAATTTGAGTGAGAAGGTGTTCTCACATTGGGATCCACTCCTCCGTTATTTTCTGATGCTATGAATTGTTGATTTGGTTCCAGAATTTGCAAACGAGCTCCAATCTTCACACAGACTTTTATTTCTAACTTAAACGCGCCATTCCGGACAACTTTCGCCTAGTGACCTTTCTTCTAAAAATGCTCCATTTCGCCAGAATTTGCGAAAAGACATTATTTGGACAGCAGACTTTGGATGTGTTTTCTGAACAATCCGCAATCCAAAATATGACTTCCATATACCCAAACCGAAGAGAAAATCGTACTCTTCGATTTTGGCATTGTGGAGTTTTGCCCAGAAGCGCACGGTTGGAAAGATATTGAAGCGGGAAGGTCTGGGTGTTAAACGCAAAACTAAAAATTGTAAAGGTCGGATTTTTTAGAGGATGGGGGTCCACAGTGGCTATAGGGTCGGGGGAGGTGGCGCAGGGGGTGCTGAGGCGGTGGGGGGTGGTGCACTGGCAAGTGGCGGCGGAAGGGAGCTAGGGCTTGGGGGTCCGCGGTTTGGGGATTGGGGTGTTCGAACGGGGCAAGGTGAGAGAAGAGGAGACGGGTGGAGGTCCGATGAGGTGGTGCCGGACTGGCGTGAGCGGGGGCATGACTGAAGGGGGGCGACGATTCTAGGAACGACGGGTTTTTTTTATTTTTTATTTCAGTTTTGAACGGTGGGAGAGAAAGAGGGTTGACTTATATAATTATTTAATTAAATTCCACAAAAAAATATTTTTTCATTCTATCTCCAAATCAAAACCAACGACCATCGCTCCTAGCTAATTACCCTCATTTCGAACATAATGGGATATGTCCCATAAGCCAATTCAACTGTTTCGTTCAGTTTTCATTAAAATTAAAACATAAATTAGTATTACAATCAATATTGAATTTAACATACATTTTAATTTACCAGGGCAACATAGTGACTCCAAAAATTGCAGAAAAATAAATCTAGCTATGTTTTGACGACACAATACTAACAAAACTAATTTCGTCGAATGTGGAGGCCGTTTGAAAAATGGTCATTTTCTAGTCGATTAAATTCACTAAAATTACCAAACACGTTTAAATTTACCACGCTCACAAATTAATTCCAAAAAATATGAAAATTGGAATTCAACAATAATTTGACATTTCGGATCCAACAAAAGCGGTTTCGCCGAAAACAGAGGTCGTTTGCAAAATGGCTATTTTTAAGGGATATATTTTTCTTTTTGAAAGGCAAGTATTATTATTCACATAAACAAGAATTACAATGTTTTACATATACTATGCTGTACAGCATTGAGAAAAAAACATTAACATATGTACATTAGCACCAGAAAAAAACTCAGTGCAATAAATCTTCAAAAAGTCCTATTACTAACCAGAAAGATGTACACGAAATACCCAAATTCCTCCATATACAGTCACCAAATGCCAAAGCTTCACGAACATATAGTTGGCACCTTTAAAGTACTCCTGATGATCCCATACCAAGTAGCACAATAGACTACATATAGAAAACTAAACATGCCCAAAACCAAGAAACTTGATCAACTAGCAGAATTACTTCACCATTATTGAAACTCTTACCATGAACAAAACCAAAATTGATGCAGCACCATACGGCATATACAGCATTATATATGCACAGGACTAGAACCAAACCGAAAAACACTATTATACAGTACCAAACTTACACGAGAGTGATGTATTCATAACCAGCACCAAACTTCTTAGATAGGGTTTCTCCTAGTATGTTTTTGAGTAAATTTCACTGAATTCGGGAGGAACTCCTCTAATGTGTAATCAATCCCCTCATCCAAATCGTTATCGACACTCTCTACAGCCTTCTTTTTTCGAGCACATCTCTTTGCATTCTTTAAAGCATTTTTAGTTTGAGACAAAGGCGGTGAGGCAGATGGTGAGTCACAAGGAAGCTTAGCTGATTTTTCAATGCAGTTATCAACCTCATCAGCCCAGAATTTGCCTTTCAGTCTCGAAGAATCAGAA
The DNA here is from genome assembly GCA_030737875.1 of Allium sativum. Classification (NCBI taxonomy): domain Eukaryota; kingdom Viridiplantae; phylum Streptophyta; class Magnoliopsida; order Asparagales; family Amaryllidaceae; genus Allium; species Allium sativum. The sequence continues at coordinate 189,858,947 of CM060925.1, read as the reverse complement.
AAAAAAAAAAAAACCACATTGAGAATAAGAATTATCAGAAGTATTAACACATGGAGGAGGTAATATAATGTGAGATGGGAGTGTTAAATGTGAATAAGGAGAATTTGTAATAACAGTTGCAGTAGCATGCAAACTACCAGAAACCCAATTATTAGAACTAGAATTACCAATCAGAGAAGACAAACTTGAATGACTAAAAGACGAGCCTACCAAATTAGAAGAAACAGTAGCTTGACTACTAAAGGAAGAAGAACAAAATGAAGCAGTATGTGACATAGAAGAAGATGAAATAGATTTACCAATTGGAGAATCAACATTTACATCTTTCACATTGATATCATACAATTTCCCAAACAATATATCATTCTCAGAAATTGAATCAACCAAAGAAGATTGCCCTTTATTACTGACTGCTTTGTCCTTTCTGATTACCTCACTAGCAGTAGAAGCGTTTACATTTAATTCAACGTCTTTTGCAAACGAAGAACAATTTGCCTATAACAACTTTACTAACACCCTCCATACAAATATCCAAAAGAGATGCATTAAAAGAAGCAAAAGACATTTTATGAGGATCAGGATTTACAGTAATATGAGCCCCATTACAATTATTGTTATCATTAGAATTCATAACATCAAACGGATTATTATTTCCTCTATTTGTAGCAGAATTACCTGCATCATTTCCATTGCTATTATTTCCATTCTTTTTCATCCAAATTTTCTTCGATTTATTACTAACATAGTCCAATTATTGTTATTTGTAGCCGAAAACTTTCCCCTATTAAACTGTCCAGTTTGTTCATAAGATCCACCATAAGCTTCATCACAGAAATACCTATCATTATTTCCACTATCCAAGCCTACCTTAGAATTAAAATCACAATTAATAGTATCATGACCAAAAATCCTTAAAATGGAGCAAATTTTAGGCCTCCAATCGTATGTTACTAATACAGGAGGACAATCCTTACCCAATTCATCAACAACCATTTTATCAGGTAAATCAAAATCAGAAGATACCTCAATCAGCGCTTTAGCATATCTAAATCTCTGAAGTTTTTTTGTACTAGTATCAAAACAAATCAATTTACCTATGTGACATGCAAGCCAGTTGATACCTAATAAAGTCCAAAGGATGAGAGGTATTCGATGAAATTGAACTCATACGGGCACCTTTCTGATTTGAGCATGAGTATTACCAATCATCGGATCCCAATTAGTAATAATGAACATCCGGCCACAAATAAAAATTGGATCAACTTTGGGAATTTTATCTTTACCCAATTCATTTGAAAATTTGAAATAGAAATGAATACCATAAGACTTAATATCCACTTCACCTTCTAATTTCCAGAATCTAGTTAAATTTTTTACCGCAATTGGATACGATATGGAGCCATCCAAGAAGAACCCCACCAGCTGACTGCTCCAGAACATCAAACCTTTGTTCTTGACTATATCCGGTATCTTATCTTGCATTCCATTTCTTGCAATTTCAAAATGCTATGACTTGAAGACGCCCGCATTCCGAGGACGTGAATGGAAAAGAGATGCATAATCAATCTTCGTAAATGAAGGATAAAAGGCTTGAGACGAAACAAAATTTCCAATAAAATTAACTCGAGATTGATTAGGATTTGAGGGGCAAACATTAGATTTGGAAGCGGTATTCCCCAACTCAGGAGACAGAGCATTAGAGGGATTTGACGTAGAGGAATTAATAGTAGAAGGGGGAGGATCAGGGGGAGCTGATGGTGAAGGGTGAGAAGGAAGAGGAGGAAAAGAGAAGTCAAGACGAGGATGGAAGAGACGAGGACGCCATTTTCAAGAAGAGGGATTTTCAAGACGAGGATGCCATTTTCTTAAGGGCTATATATTATATTAAAATATATATAATTTCCATAGCGATTATTCTAAATTTTAAACTTGACATAACTTTCAATTTATATTATAAAATCTGGATTTTTCACATTCATTAGAAAGATATAGCAAAACAGATCCTAACATTTCTTGTTTCACTGAAATCTGATTTATTTTGAATCCTGTACATTCAACTGAAATTTAAAATCGAATTTTCAAACTAAAATGCCATTTGGGCTCGTTTTATAATTAAAATAAATTTATACATTATAACTTCAATTAAAATAAATTTTTTAGTCGTTATTATTTAAAATAAATCATTTTGAATTCTCAAAATCCATTAAAATAGCTAAACTAAAAATTTTAAATTGGTTCAGAAATTCTGGGTTGTTACAATCTCCCCTACTTAAAATCTTTTCGTCCTCGAAAAGGAATGGAGCCGAAAGTTGTTTAACTAACCAACTCAACTTTCATTCTTCAATTTTTCAGTTTCTAAGAATTTCCAATTTCTCAAAAATTTGGCTAACACCCTAAATTTTCGAATTTTTTTGCTATAACCTCCTTTGTACGAGTTGATATTTAAAACCGCAACCTGCCTCACAGGGCCCTCACCAATCCAAAAGAAAAAATGCCAAGCGGCTTGCCAATTGGCTCATAAAATCATCCAAATCCAAGAAATACAGTAAATATGTACCTATTTTTCGGGCATACAATTTTATTCTTCTTCTTAGCTTCCATGTTATGACCTGTTCAATATATACATGTATATGTATGCAATTCCAATCAATTTTCAATTCAATTCAATATTGTGATTCTATTTGGCTAAATTTACCTTTTATTCACATATTGGTTTTATTAGTGGAATTAATAATCATACAAGATAACCAACAATCAGTTTGTGAATTAAATTTCCAAAACATATAACTTTTGTGTATATATATTCAAAAATCATATCTTTAGTGTCAAATCATGAATATTAACCCTATCTAGTTTTGGTCCTCACACCAGTCAATTGGAAATATGTAGATATCCCACTTTAGAAACTCGAACATAATCTCTGATGATGAGATCCCAATCATCAGAATCATCTTCGGGCAACTAGAGTGTGATTCTATATCTATCCAGTATATTTGAGGCTTCGTACACACGTGGATCAGATGTATATTCAAAATCTCCATATACCCGATAGTCCAAATCAATTTAAAATAAAATATTCAAATATGTATAATCTGATAACATTTTCAAAATTAAAATCGTTTTCATTTTTATTTTTATTTTTTTTAAAATAAACTCTTTGAAACTCATTCTAGGATACTATTGATCCTATCTAATGAGTCATTTCTATTGGATATTACTAATCCAATCTCTGATGAATTCTTTCGTTTGGTTCTAATGTGTCTTGTTCTCGAGCTTTGTAAACCAAAGCTCTGATACCAAACTGAAACGACCAAAAAATCCCCTTACGAAAAAGCCCGAATTGAGTTGAGAACACGACAAATCAAAACATAACAATAGAACATTTCATTGTTATTACAACAATTTACATCAGAATACGAGAATATATCAGAGTATGAATAAATATTACATAGTGGAAAAATAATACATAAGAATAATGTATAGCGGAAATCATCTACAACCACAACTGAAAGAGATGTACAGATACAAAGCTTTCCGAATATAGCTCCAGTTGTAATCCAGGATCCTGCGAAAAGAAGTATCTGCGAAAATCAAAACTACTAGCTGCCCATGTGGAAAATATAGGCACCCAGAGTTTAGGCTAAAATAATAAACTCTGAGTCAGTCACGGGATTGGTGTGAGAACTAAAACAGTTGTTAAATCTTTAATTTAAAAGTAGGGAAATCATGGGACCATGCCGTATAACACGGAACGGGTTTACTCCACATGAATCCTAGTTTAAAATAAAACAACACGATGGTTTTTGGAAAAATGAAGCTATTATAAGACTCAGGTCCCATCACACAATGCAACACAAGCCGGAGGATAGAGTTTTCCCTTATAATAGCCAAACATGCTTGGTACATTTAAATCAAATCATTTTGATATTACTATAAGTGCATAATGTCAAAATCAACTTCAAATATAAATGTATCAATCATAGACGGCATGGGTACCATATATCATGTCGCCACACTAGTTATATAACTAAAACCGAAAAGTCACGTATTGGAAATTGGATTTCCATCTATGAGTCGAGGCCGGGGATGGCTCCTCACCGATTCGAGACACCCTAGCAAATGCCTTAGGATCACACCTACGGGCAACCTTTGGATCTTCAGGGATGGTCCACACATACTTTAGTGGATTAATTATTCCGGAACGATACGTTTCCCGGTCCTATCGGACCTATCACTTGGTCAGTAGCGACCAATATCTATAGCCACTAGGGACCCAATCTGAGGCGCCTTGCAATCCATCATCCACATAAGTAAAAAATGTCTGGGTTCCATACCATGACACCACATCTAGCTAGAAAGAAACGCATGCACTTCTTGCAGTCACAATCCCGTTTTTGACTCATACCGGGTGTGAGGCTCGCGAATTAATGTTATACACAAAGCTATGCTAATTAAAGTCGTGCTTTGATCATGAACCACAAGACTCTGCTTTTCAACAAAAGCCTTGATCGTTTGCATCTCAGCATGCTACACTGGCAATTCTCGCCATACAACTGATGTCTATCAATATATAACCTCTAAGCTCGTACGTCACAGAGAAGGGTGTTAAGCAAGAGAATAAATTCTCCGCCACCAAACAGATATATATTTAATAGAAATCAATCAATACATAATGAAATCCATTGTCAGACACAAATCCATTTACAAGTCCGTTTAGGGTTTGAACGAAACCGGAGGCACCTTATTCCTCGTCCCATGTGTCCAATACAGGAGAGAGGTCCTCGCATATACGGTCGATCTCCAAGTACGTCTGGACGATCACCACTTATTACCTTGTCTTGGGTGTACGGCCCAATCTATACATCAGTAATCGTCCAAATGATGTGAAGATCTTTGGTCTTCAACCACCATCTTCATCATCGACTTTTAGTCATCGTATTAATTATTCCGAATAGGATAAACCCGGCCTTTCCGAATAACCCGCGTATTTTATAATCAATAATCAAGTGCTATAAAAACACATTATACGCCTCATTCCAATTCAAAATATTATTTTATTCAAATATTCACTTCTTCAAGGAAAGGTTCCCATTAATTTTATCAAAGATAAATTCTTTGAAATTTATTCTTTAATCTTCCTTTGGATATCATTTCAAAAGATTTGATTTTATCTTTTATCAATTTTAAACCACATTAAGGTTTATCAACTAGTCGGGATTATGGAACTTTATCGAAGTAATCGTTATTTATTAATCCCAATTCCAACCTATTCATCCATGGAGCTAAACTGGTAGTACTCCATATCTAACACCCACAGTGTTATCGGTAAATTTAATTACCATTTCACGTTCAAATCTAATTAAAGATTTAATTATCGCCTAGAGTAAAACTGGTGGTACTCCATTCTCGATCATTTCCCAAAGTTGATAATTTAAATTATCACATTCTCATTACAATCCAATTAAAGATTCATTAAAACTCCACTTGGTTTTATTCTTCCAACAATCATTATTTAACCTTAGAAACACAAACATGCCACATCGACAATCTACACCGTACCACTGATTTCTACTAATATATAACCTCTAAGCTCATACGTCTCAGAGAAGGGTGTTAGGCAAGAGAATAAACTCTCCACCATCAAACAAATATATATTTAGCAGAGATCAACGATACAGTCCAAAATACAATGTTAGACATGTAATCCTTTCTTTAATAGGGTTAAAGAACCAATGTCATTTAAGACACAGTTCACGATAAACCCAAAATCACACTCGATTAACCATGGAATCTTCACGGAAAAAAGATCAATACATAATCGATATCAATTTTCGTATCCGACTAATAATATAAATGGAATAACGACAAAGTCTTTTAAATTCCATATTTAGTAATAATCTTCCTCCATAGAAGCTCACTTCGATTATCACTAAATTGAATTCCATTTAATTCCAATTTAATATATTAAATTGGAAAACTTTACTTTGGAAATTTTCCATTAAATCTTAATAAAAGATTTATGTATTCCAAATCACATTTCACTGTTAATCAGGTTAAAGAACGATTGTCGTTAAAAACACAGTTCACAATAAACTCAATTCACATTCCATTTTGTTTCAATTACTAAATTTAACTGGAAACTCTAATAATCTTAATTAAAAGATTTATTCATTTCAACACGGGGTTTAAGAACAGTGTTCTTTAATACACCATTCACGACAAACCCAAAATCCACTTTGATATTAAATATAAGGCTCTAAACAGAAATTATATCGGCTTACATTCAATATCTAATTCTGAACCCGACACGTATCGTATGAGGAATAAAGATATATATCTATCTTCCAAATTCCTCTACAATATTCGTATAGTCACGGAATCCAATATCGAAATATCGTGAAGATGATTTCTATTCAAATACATTCCAATTCATATATTAGAAGATTCTGGTTAGATTAAAACTAGTAACAAATCCAATTTATTTATTTAAAAACGTTGGATTATCTTTCTAGTTAATAACTAGTTCATTTTGATAAACATATATTTTTATCTTTACAAACATGGAATTTTTCATCCAAATTATTTTCAAATCATTTATCATGATTTTACACAAATTGTTAATATTTTTAATAATTTTATCAAGGCCCGTACTGTCGGTTTTCAATAACGGTCACCAAACTGCATCCATAGCGACCTTTTCCAAATTTGATTTGGACATAATTCCAAATCCAACCGTTAGATTTCAAATCTCTTACATTCATTCGAAAGCTCTTTCCAATACGAATCCAACGGTTCTGGTTTTAGGAGAATCCGATGGTCGAATCTCCCGTAATGTTAGTTTGAAGTCAATGGTCGAAATTCGTGAACGGTCGCGACGCGATGCTTTCTATTCAAGCCATTAATATATATATATATATATATATATATATATTATATAATATATATTTCTTTCAAAACGTATTTTATAAATTGTTTTAAAATGATTCCCACTTTCATTTCAATTTTAAATCAAAATTGAATATTCCTTATCATTATAATATTTAAATGATAATATTTTCAAAATATTAGATTTTGTAATCATTTCCTTTTCGATATTCATTATAAAAATGAATAAAATGATATAAATATCGTTCGCATTAAAATAGCGTAAATCTAATCAACATGACTTCACATACTTCAATATTTTTGTGTCCATCCAAAATCGGACATCAAATTCACATTTTAATCCTTTACTGAATATTATTTTAAAATATCCGTTATTTTAAAATATTCGTTATTTTTGAATTGGAATCAGACCCAACCAATTAACATATAATGTTAGTTATATGGATTTCATACATCACATGTACACAACAATAATGATAAGCAATCAACCATCATCCAGAGTGCATCACACAACTGCATAAGCATTAAATATAAATAACTAACGCTTACAACACTCCGTCAACCAATCGATTGACACACAACTAAACAATTGGGATTAGTGTATGTCAAATATCATTACAATACCCGTGTGAGGTTTCAACCAACAAATACTGAATATTATTTGTGCAATTGGGCGATGTGTAAAATTAATCGTCCCTATTAATATCAGTTAAATAGGTGTACATAAACAAATTGTATGATTTGTAAATGATATTTATTTTCATTTTAGGAGAATTTTATGTCGTTCACATATACGTTAAAAAATATATTTTTAACGTTAAAATATTTATTTCAACACTTAACTATTTTATATAGTTCATTTATACAATAAAAATGATATTTTTATTGTTCAAACATTTTATTCAACCCATGAATATTTTATATAGTTTATTTCAGAAAAGTTCGTATAAATTTCAGTTTCAGAAAAACTCGGCATTATAACGGCGCGATATTAGAACCGAAGTAATGTCTAGCATTACCCCTCTCCTGATACTGGCTCGCTCCATACATAATAATCAATCCAAACAACAAAAACCCAATACAATCATTTCACCAAATACAGTCAATTTCACCACAATTCAATTCAAACTAACAACCATGGTTTGTACAATAAATAGTGTCGAGGGCTACTAAGCCCTGTATGCAATCTAGTATATATTTAACTGTAAAATAATTTGAGTGAGAAGATGTTCTCAATTTGGGATCCACTCCTCCTTTATTTTCTAACGCTCTGAATTGTTGTTCTGCTTATAGAATTTGCAAACGAGCTCCAATCTTCACACGGTCTTTTTTTTCTAGCTTAAACGCGCCATTCCGGACAACTTTTTCCTAATGGCCTTTTTTCCGAAAATGCTCCATTTTGCTAGAATTTGTGAAAAGATATTATTTGGACAACAGACTTTGGACGTGTTTTCTGAACAATCCGCAATTCAAAATATGACTTCCATATATCCAAATCGAATAGAAAATCGTGCCCTTCGACTTTGGCATTGTGTGGTTTTGGCTAGAAACGCACGGTTGGGAAGATAATGAGGCGGAAAGTTCAGGGTGTTAAACGCAAAACTAAAAATTGTAAAGGTTGGATTTTCTTAGAGGCGGGGGTCTACAGCGGCTATGGGGGTCGGGGGAGGTGGCACAGGGGGTGTTGAAGCGGTGGGGTGTGGTGCACTGGCCGGGGGTAGGACCTGGAGTGGCCGGCAATGGCGAAAGGGGGCTATGGCTTGGGGGTCAGTGGTTTGGGGATAGGGGTGTTCGAACGGTGTAAGGGGAGAAAGGAGGAGACGCGACGGAGGTCCGCTGAGGTAGCGGTGGACTGGCATGAGCGGAGGCATGGATGAAGAGGGGCGACAGGTCAGGGAACGACGGTTTTTTCTTTTTTATTTCAGTTTCGAATGATGGGAGAGAAAGAGGGGTTGACTTATGTAATTATTTAGTTTAATTCTCCAAAAAGTTAATTTTCATTCGAACTCCAAATCGAACCCAATGACTGTTGCCTCTAGCTAATTACCCCCATTCCGAACACAATGATATATGTCCTGTAATCCAATTAGACTATTTCATTCAGTTTTTGTTAAAATTAAAATATAAATAGATATTACAGTCAATATTGAATTTAACATACATTTTAATTTACCGTGGCCACATACTGACTCCAAAAATTCCAGAAAAATAATCTGGCTCTGTTTTGACGATATCGTCCTAACAAAACTAATTTCGTCGAATTTGGAGGCCACTTGAAAAATGGTCATTTTCCAGTCGATTAAATTCAAACTGAAATTACCAAACACATCTAAATTTACCACGCTCACATATTAATTTCAAAAATTATAAAAAATGGAATTGAACAATAATTTGACATTCCAGATCCAACAAAAGTGGTTTCGTCGAAAATGGAGGTTGTTTGCAAAATGGCTATTTTTAAGGGCTATATATTATATTAAAATATATATAATTTCCATAACGACTATTCTAAATTTTAAACTAGACATAATTTCCCATTTATATTATGAAATCTGGATTTTTCACATTCGTTAGAAAGATATAGCTAAAAAGATTCTAACATTTCTTGTTTCATGGAAATCCGATTTATTTTGAATCCTGTACATTCAATTGAAATTTAAAGTCGAATTTTCAAACTACCCCGCCATTTCAGACTCGTTTTATAATTAAAATAAATTTATACGTTCTAACTTCGATTAAAATAAATTTTTTAGTTGTTATCATTTAAAATAATCATTTTAAATTCTCAAAATCCATTAAAATAGCTAAATAAAATTTTTAAATTGGTTCTGAAAGTCCAGGTTGTTACACTTTTCGTCCTCGAAAAGGCATAATAAGAAAGTTGTTAATAATATGTGTTTCGCCATATAATTTCTTATTCAACTTGTCTCGTTTGTTAGTGTACATAACCAATTTAGTTAAAAAATTAATTACAAATCATGAATTACCAAGCCGCGATTTTTCTGAAAATTTGAATTACATATTTCTTAAAATTTACAAGTCAAAATTTAAATTTTTCTCTTTCATTAGAAAATTATATTCAAACAGATCCAAAAGATTTTTGTTTCAAAGAATTCTGACTTATTTTGGATCTTATACATCCATTTAAACTTTAATTTGGAAAATTACGAACTGCAGCTTCGCTACGAGCTCATTTTAATTAAATTTAGTTAATTCGTTCGATCTTCATTTAAATTTATAATTTATAAACCAATTTACTTTTATTTTCACACTATGCACTTATGAAAACCAATTCATTCCACACTATGCACTTATGAAAACCAATTCGTTCCACACTATGCTCATTTTCACACTATGCACTTATTCACTTTAATTCGTTCCATCTATAAATCGCGACGGTCCCATTTTAAATCTTTCCATTTTCCTTCTATGAAAACCAATTCGAATGGTAAACATCAGAAACAAAAATCGAAAACAAAAGCTTCAAAAATGAGAAAAACAAACAATGGCCACTCTCTAATATTCTTTCCAAATAATTCGGGTTTTTTCTCATTCAAATTGATCAAAAGAAAAACACAGGGAGGCGAAATCAAAATCGCAGTGAACAACCGCGAGGAAATATGAAGTTCGACTTAAGGTATCACGATTTGGACAACCACCATCGAGGACCGTGAAGCTCAATTCAACGTTGGTGACACTCACAATTGGTGGGAGGATCGCGATTGCAGCTGGAGTATCGTTGTCAAAGGAAAGGGCATCGTTGTCAATTGGAGTAAGGATTGAATGGGTGCGATGGCATTTTAGAGCAGATCCGTCAACATCGAGCTCGGATTTCACAAAGAGGGAGAAGGAGTTAGGCAAATTCTAGTTGGGTTCCGGATTTAGGACTTTGGATGGCTTCTCATGAATTTCTAATGGATTTAAGAAATGAGAAATGTCGCACGAGGTTCCTGTAGCCGTGTACGATGCTGATGTTGCGATTTGAATAGGGCTTCGATTTACAGTCATTCGATGGAGGGAAGCGAGCACATCGCTGTGTGGAATGGAGGTCGAAATTTGTGAGCGTAGGCAATCTTCGAAGTTTGAATGTTGGAGATAGTTATTACTGTAGTATAGGCGCATCACTGTTAAATTAAAGAGTCACAATTCCGATGTTGTTTACGCTTCTTTCTTGGATGATAGAGGTTGAAGAAGGCATGGACTGCAAGTCTTTCGGGGGAGTTTTTGTCAGGTTTGGCGTTGAGGGCTGTGTTAGCAAGTAGAAACAGGGAAGGAAGGTTATCACAGCGTATTGAGTTCATAAAACTTAGTTAATCTAATTTGTTAAGAATACTTGAATATATATATATATATATTCAAAACATGGAAAAAAATCATACCTTCTCTATTCGAAAACAGAATCAGACGAGGCAAGCATTATCGGATCCGTATCAAAAATAAATATAGGATAGGGTCAAATTGGGAATATTTAGAGTCGATTGGAAACAACGATAGAATTTTAATTTTAATCAAATATAGTTCGATTTAAGTTAAATTGTACTGAGTCAGCTATAAAAATCACGGTGAGTAAATCTGACTTATACTTTTATTTAGAATTATTTTATTCGTTAAAATAAATTGTTCGTTGGTTGTTTGCATGCACTGAATATTATTATGGCTATTAAATATATATATTAGCTATTTAGGATTGGTGTTTGTGGTTATTATATATATATATATATATATATTGGTGATTGGATAGTTCTCGCAGTACCATTAGTGGATGCCCGTAGTATCATTAGCAGATGACCCTATACGCCCCACGCTATGATAGTGGATGACCTTTTATACCGCGATATCCTGCCTCGAAGCGGGATGGGTATTATTTATGTTGACTAACCTCTGTGGATGTAGGAAAACAGGTTGGAGGGATCCAACTGGATTCCTCAAAAATATTAATATTTGTTTGTTTCATATAAATTATCATATATGATGTGTTAGAAAACCTGTGATTGATAACTTAGTGTTTTGGGGTGTTTAAATATCACTGGGGCCTGAATATTGATTTATAAAAATATCGTACAAAGGATATTTTGATATTTAAAAGGGAAATCTATTTTTCTAAAAATAGAATTCAAATTTCGAATGGACTAGAAATATTAACTTGTTTGAATATATACAAGTATTGAATTTATAAACGATTTTTATAAATCAAATAATACAGGAAACTGAAGTGATGAATTTATAAACGATGTTTATAAATTGAATAATGCAGGAAATTGAAGAAAATTTATGAATGGTGTTTATAAATAAAATGGAATGATTTTCATTGGATAATGCAGAGAATTAAAGTGAATTTCAAAACAGTGTTTATAACTGAAATGGAAAAATTATCATTTGGATAATTTATATATTTAAATTCAAAAATGAATTTTAAATTGAGGATTGGGAATCATGTTAATAAGGAACGAGGAAATTATTCCAATGGTTGGAATGAGAATTGAATTAAAATAAATCTGTATGGATTTATGATTTGAATTTGATTAGATAGAATTGATTTAAATAAATATTTTCAGAGAAAGATTTTCTTTGAATTGTATTAAATAGAAGTTTAAATTTTAAATATGAAAATAAATTCACTGTATATATATATATATATATATAATTTCTTATAAATAAGTATTCCAAATATAGAAATTTGGTTTCAAATGGGTTTTGAAATAGGACTTGTTTAATGTATAAAACAAGGAAGAAAATTTATAAACGATGTTTATAAAGTGGAAGAATTATCATGGGATCAATTTGGAATTATAAATTCAAGTATGTATTTGAAAGTGAATTGGAAACCGTTTCGAAAAGGGAACGACGGTTTTTATTTCGGAATTTGGAATATAACATGAATTGGAAAAATCCAAAGGATATATATTTAGAATTCAATTTCATGCATTCTATATAATAATTTACTTCTAATGGAATTAGAAAATAATAACAGAAATGGAGTTATAATTGAATTGATAACTGAGTAATGGAAAATCGACGATTAGAGATAATCGGAATATTAAGTAGAATTAGGAAAATTGGTTTAATATATATTAAAATATATTAGAATGCAGTTGAAATTATTATAAACGAAGTTTAAATGTTTTTATATATAAATATAATTAAAATGAACTCGCCGCGGCACAGTAGTTCGTAAATTAGCGTTTCGAACTTCAATTGAGTATATAGAACTCAATTTAAGTCAGAATTCTTTGAAACAAGAATCATCATGACCGATTTGATAATAGTTTTCTAATGGAAGAGAAAAATATGGATTTCGTCGAAAAGATTTTGAGTTATGTCAAAATCAAAATTTCGAGAAAAACAGCGCTATAACCATTATAAAACAATAACGGTTTATTTAAATAAATAAAAAGATTTTAAGTAAATAAAATCCGAAATTCATTTGGGAAAAATCCAGATTTGAGTTATAAATAATATCTGAACTAGAGTGGAGTAATGAAATGATTTTTGAAACAAATCAGATATTTAATTGTTGAGTAGAATTAACTAATTTGAAGAAAAATTAGTTAATGGAATTTTAAATCGAAATTGGACTTTGGATCAGAAAAAGGGTTTGTCAATTCATATTCGAAATTGAATATGAAACTTGAATTAGAAATGTCATTCGATTGTTTTATAAACAAATTAATTTATATTTGAACGTGATATGTTCAAATAGAAAGTGAAATAGGCAAAAGAGTTAATTAAAGAATAAATTAGCAAATTGAGTTAAAATGACCAGATTGAGTTGGAATAAATTAGGAATGGATGTATATGAGTTAGACAGGTATAGGATGAAGTGTATGAAAGTTATAATTTGTGTGCCCGACAATAAGGTACATGTTTAAATTCCATATGAGTTTTTACGCACCGAATCGGCAAGCCACTTGGTTTTTTTATTTTCTTTTTGAATGGAAAGGGCCTAGAGAGGCGAGTTGAGGTTAGAACTATCAACTGGTACAAAGGAGATTATGTGGAATTTTTCTGGGAATTTAAGGAGTTAGAATATTTTTAAGAAATTTTGATAGTTAGAAATCAATGTATCGGTATATATAGAATTCGATAAGGAAACAATCTTGAAATATATAATACTATAAACAAACAGAAAATTTATAATTAAATCTTGTAAAATTAGAAAGCGAAACATATACGGGTTTAAAAATGAATAATTGGTTTGTATGATGTTGATTATTCGAGGTAAGTGGTCTTGTCCGTTTTGAAGTTAAGGATGTTTTCAGTCAAGGTCTGAGAGGTAGTTATACCCTAACTTGATTGATTTCTTTTTTACCGATAAATAGCAAGATCCAGTCTCGAGGAGAAATGTTTGAATAAGAGTTAGTTGAATGCAGTGTTTTGGGTTATTGTAACGATGTTTTACAAAACATTCGTTTTAACCCAAATAAGTGGAAATTTGAAAATATAATAGAATATATTTTCTAAGTATAGAAAATAAAAGAAGGCGATATATGGAAATGTTTTCCAAATAGCGTAAGAGGCCAAGATGATTATCGAAAATATTGTGTTAACGTATATTGATAAGGAAATGGAGAAGTGTTTTAATAAATGAAATATTAATTAAAAGGCCTAGTGATTTGTTTGATGCTTTGAATGAATGTTTGTTTTTCTTCGATAGTTAAACAACCGACTATCGAAGTGTTTTCCAATATCATTGTCAATATGGAGAGAACAGTTGGATTATTATCCGATAACCACTCCGTATTGGCAGTAGCATTGCAAATTAGATTATATGAAGATAATCGGAGATGGAGTATAGCGCAAGGGCTTTTTCTATTAATGGAAATTGTTCCTTCGGTTTCGTTCAATCCCAGAACGAACGTACAATGGACGAATGTCTGACAAAGTATTTTCAATAATCACATATATTGTTCTATACAAATATAATGGTGGCGAAGAATTTATTCTCTTAGCATAATATCTAGTATATATTTGTGAAATCAATTAGTGATTAACGGATCTGACAATGTGGCATTCGAAGTGATTGTGCTATCAATGAATGGAAAGTAATCGTAGCCTCAGGCCTCAACAACCGGGAAATGACAAAAATCGGGCAGGCAGCATGGCTATGTGGGTAGCTTCCATTAGGGTGTATTATTATCTATCTAGAGATATTCATTTCATTCTTTAATCTATTCGATATTGTCCCATTCGGGAAATGGTTGCTGATCCCAACCGCTGGTAATATACATTCGTTACACTCAAGCGAAATGAGTGGTCGATCATGTATGGCCGGGTTACAAGATGTTCTTGTTGAACCCGGTGTATTCTCCTCTAGAGATACACTATCGGAAGGTGGTTCCATACCTTGTCATAGTTGGAAATTCATTACCCAATAAGTGCTCGCGGTTTTAATTGTATATTATGTATGTGGAGCGCGAGTTGAAAGCATTCCACTAGATTTCTAATTATTTGATTTAGACACTATTATAATATCAAAAGAATTTTGATATAAAGATTTTCATTTTCTTTCAAAAGGATTTGGAGGTTAGATCAAGTGTTTTGGATTCTTATTAGGGAAAAACTCGTTCCGTGTTATATGGCGTGGTCTTATGAGATATCATTTAGTTTTTCAAACTGTTTTAAATCGTTTACTCATACCAGTCCCATGACTGACCTGGATTTTATTTTGTTTTGTTTTACCTAAACTCTTGGGTGTCAAAATTTCTACGGGCAGTCAAGTAGTTCGGGATTTTTCAGATCCATCTAAAGGAGCTTGGAGCAAGAGGCTTCAGCGTTAGATATATAGTGTTTTATTTCCGTTGTGTTGTAAGTGTTGTACTCTGTTAATTGTATGTTATACAGTTAAATTTTTTTAATTCAAAAGTTATGATATATTATATTTTGTTACGCTACGATGTAAGATTCTTTGTTGTTATTTCTGTTTTTCTTCTACCTTTTCTTCTAAAAAAATGATTTGTATTTCTGTGATATTTGGGGTTGGACGCGTGATACATGTAGTCAACTCAGATGGTACAGATTTGCGGTTCGTTACAGTTGTATCAGAGATTAGGTTGAGCGAATACCTAGGACTTGGTGGGATTGTGCTCATTAGAGATATGGTCAGTAGTGCCCTAGAATGAGTTGAGTGTATATATACAAGAGTGCGTATTTGTTAATTGATATAAAAATTGTTTTATATTATGTTGGCTTGTCTGTTGAGTGGTTTATAAATTATGTTCGGATCGTGGATGCCACGAAATCGATAGGAATTTCTAAACACTTGAACAGAGAAATTTGACACAATATTGTTTTTAAGTGGGTAAATGAAATAATTTTACCCAAAATTCTATTTTGATAGAAAAGGAATAATTTTCTGAAATTATTATAATATATGGGTGCGTTGGATGTTAATATTATAATCAAATAAGATTATAAAATTGGAAATTGTTATATATAACCAAATAGAATTTGTATACATACGAAATATATACAAATGAGATGAATTAAAATTAAATTCAAACCAGACTTTGGAATTTAAATCCTAGGAAGTTGGAAAATATTTTTTAAGTATATTAAAGTAATATAGCATTGTTTTAAAAAGGGATTTTTGAATAGAAATCATTTCTGAATGGATTTTTAAAGTAATGTAGCACTGAACTCACTTCAGTGGCTGGAAAATAATTCTGATGATGACTGCAGCATCATCAGTGTTCATTTTCGAGTTCTAAGTGATGGATTACTACCTTAGAATAGATTTTGAAGGAAATTTGTTTGAAAGAAAACAAGTTGGTTTGAAAAATTCAAATGTTTTGAATTTGAAATGGTTATAAATATATGTGTATATATTTAGGTGATTTCAAAAGGATACGAAATGAAAACCCTGGGATGTGAATTCTGGAATTTAAATTTAACTGAAGTTAAATGGATCGAAGTGTATAAATTGATCAGAATTAATGTGAATGAAATATGAATTGATTGTAAATCATTTAGGTAAAATGAATATAAGCGTTTATAATGTGTAATATGAATGGAAACCAAAAGTTTTGGTGGAATTAAATTTGTTGAAATATGAAGAGTTGAGTTCAACATAAGTAAGTTTTTGAAAGGTTAATGGGATGGTAGCACTTTTCCTACCTTAGTAATGTCGGGGACGAAATTCTTTTAAGGAGGGAAGAATGTAACGTCCTAGATTTTGGGTCGATTATTTTAAATATTTAATATTGTTTTAAATATTGGGTTGATAATATAAATGGATATTTATATAGAATTTATTGATTTATAATCAAATATAATTTAATTCGAGTATATTAAATTACAGTAAACGATAAATTATTGGATTTAAAGTTATAACTGAATCGAAATGATTCAGATGATCTATGTAAATTCTATTTTAAATATAAACGATAATAGTGATATTATTATAAAGGAATTAATTGTTTTGAATTTAATTTATATTGATTTAAATTTTTATCTTCTCCATACAGTTAAATTAGACTTTGTAGCTTGTCCCAATGTGTTCAGAATAGTGGTTAAACCCTATAAACGTCAGTTGTTGTGTTTAAGTTGGTGTTCAGAACCTTGAAATATATTATTATAATATTTAATGGATATGTATTAAGTCAAATCGAAATATATCTAAATATTTTCAAAATCCTATATCTAACTTAAATGTTGGAAATACCACACGATATTGTATGTTATACAGGCCTATTACTTAGTGCTGAAGTTTTTCCATCTATAAATCGTGACGGTCCCATTTTAAATCTTTCCATTTTCCTTCTATGAAAACCAATTCGAATGGTAAACATCAGAAACCAAAATCAAAAGCTTCAGAAATGAGAAAATCAAACAATGGCCACTCTCTAATATTCTTTCCAAATAAATCGGGTTTTTTCTCATTCAAATCGTTCAAAAGAAAAACACGGGGGGCGAAATCAAAATTGCGATGAACAACCGCGAGGAAATATGAAGTTCGTCTTAAGGTATCGCGATTTGGACCACCACCATCGAGGACCGTGAATCTCGATTCAATGTTGGTGACACTCACGATTGGTGGGAGGATCGCGATTGCAGTTGGAGTATCATTGTCAAAGGAAACGGCATCGTTGTCAATTGGAGTAAGGATTGAATGGGTGCGATGGCATTTTAGAGTAGATCCGTCAACATCGAGCTCGGATTTCACAAAGAGGGAGAAGGAGTTAGGCAAATTCTAGTTGGGTTCCGGATTTAGGACTTTGGATGGCTTCTCATGAATTTCTAGTGGATTTAAGAAATGAGAAATGTCGCACGAGGTTCCTGTAGTCGTGTATGATGCTGATGTTGCGATTTGAATAGGGCTTCAATTTACAGTCATTCGATGGAGGGAAGCGAGCTCATCGCTGTGTGGTATGGAGGTCGAAATGTGTGAGCGTAGGCAGTCTTCGAAGCTTGAATGTTGGAGATAGTTATTACTGTAGTATAGGCGCATCACTGTTAAATTAAAGGGTGACGATTCCGATGTTGTTTAGGCTTCTTTCTTGGATGATAGAGGTCGAAGAAGGCATGGACTGCAAGTCTTTCGGGGGAGTTTTTGTCAGGTTTGGCGTTGAGGGCTGTGTTAGCAAGTGGAAAAAGGGAAGGAAGGTTATCACAGCGTATTGAGTTAATAAAACTTAGTTAATCTAATTTGTTAAGAATACTTGAATATATATATATATATATTCAAAACATGGAAAAAAAATCATACCTTCTCTATTCGAAAACAGAATCGGACGAGGCAAGCATTACCGGATCCGTATCAGAAATAGATATGGGACAGGGTCAAATTGGGAATTTTTAGAGTCGATTGGAAACAACGATAAAATTTTAATTTAAATCGAATATAGTTCGATTTAAGTTAAAATTGTACCGAGTCAGCTATAAAAATCACGGCGAGTAAATCTAACTTATACTTTTATTTAGAATTATTTTATTCGTTAAAATAAATTGTTCGTTGGTTGTTTGCATGCACTGAATATTATCGTGGCTATTAAATATATATATTAGTTATTTAGGATTGGTGTTTGTGGTTATTATATATATATATATATTGGTGATTGGATAGTTCTCGCAGTACCATTAGCGGATGCCCGTAGTATCATTAGCGGATGACCCTATACGCCCCACGCTACGATAGTGGATGACCTTTTATACCGCGATATCCTGCCTCGAAGCGGGATGGGTATTATTTATGTTGACTAACATCTGTGGATGTAGAAAAACAGGTTGGAGGGATCCAACTGGATTCCTCAAAAATATTAATATTTGTTTGTTTCATATATATTATCATATATGATGTGATAGAAAACCTGTGATTGATAACTGAGTGTTTTGGGGTGTTTAAATATCACTGGGGCCTGAATATTGATTTATAAAAATATCGTACAAAGGATATTTTGATATTTAAAAGGGAAATCTATTTTTCTAAAAATAGAATTCAAATTTCGAATGGACTAGAAATATTAACTTGTTTGAATATATACAAGTATTGAATTTATAAACGATTTTTATAAATCAAATAATATAGGAAACTGAAGTGATGGATTTATAAACCATGTTTATAAATTGAATAACGCAGGAAATTGAAGTAAATTTATGAATGGTGTTTATAAATAAAATGGAATGATTTTCATTGGATAATGCAGAGAATTAAAGTGAATTTCAAAACGGTGTTTATAACTGAAATGGAAAAATTATCATTTGGATAATTTATATATTTAAATTCAAAAATGAATTTTAAATTGAGGATTAGGAATCATGTTAATAAGGAACGAGGAAATTATTCCAATGGTTGGAATGAGAATTGAATTAAAATAAATCAGTATGGATTTATGATTTGAATTTGATTAGATAGAATTGATTTAAATAGATATTTTCAGAGAAAGAAAAATATTTGGATTGTATTAAATAGAAGTTTAAATTTTAAATATGAAAATAAATTCACTGTATATATATATTATTTCTTATAAATAAGTATTCCAAATATAGAAATTTGGTTTCAAATGGGTTTTGAAATAAAACTTGTTTAATGTATAAAACAAGGAAGAAAATTTATAAACGATGTTTATAAAGTGGAAGAATTATCATGGGATAAATGTGGAATTATAAATTCAAGTATGAATTTGAAAGTGAACTGGAAATCGTTTCGAAAAGGGAACGACGGTTTTTATTTCAGAATTCGGAATATAAACCGAATTGGAAAAATCCAAAGGATATATATTTAGAATTCAATTTCATGAATTCTATGTAATAATTTATTTCTAATGGAATTAGAAAACAATAACAGAAATGGAGTTGTAATTGAATTGATAACCGAGTAATGGAAAATCGACGATTAGAGATAATCGGAACATTAAGTAGAATTAGGAAAATTGGTTTAATATATATTAAAATATATTAGAATGCAGTTGAAATTATTATAAACGAAGTTTAAATGCTTTTATATATAAATATAATAAAAACGAACTCGCCGCGGCGCGGTAGTTCGTAAATTGGCATTTCGAACTTCAATTGAGTATATAGAACTCTATTTAAGTTAGAATTCTTTGAAACAAGAATCGTCATGACTGATTTGATAATAGTTTTCTAATGGAAGAGAAAAATTTGGATTTTGTCAAATAGATTTTGAGTTATGTCAAAATCAAATTTCCAGAAAAATAGCGCCATAACCATTATAAAACCATAACAGTTTATTTAAATAAATAAAAGGATTTTAAGTAAATAAAATCCGAATTTCATTTAGGAAATATCCAGATTTGAATATCTGAACTTGAGTGGAGTAATGAAATGATTTTTGAAACAAAATCAAATCAGATGTTTAATTGTTGAGTAGAATTAATAAATTTGAAGAAAAATTAGTTAATGGAATTTTAAATCGAAATTGGACTTTAGATCAGAAAAAGGGGTTTGTAAATTCATATTCGAAATCGAATATGAAACTTGAATTAGAAATGGCATTCGATTGTTTTATAAACAAATTAATTTATATTTGAACGTGATATGTACAAATAGAAAGTGAAATAGGCAAAAGAGTTAATTAAAGAATAAATTAGCGAATTGAGTTAAAATGACCAGTTTGAGTTGGAATACATTAGGAATGGACGTATATGAGTTAGACAGGTATGGGATGAAGTGTATGAAGGTTATAATTCGTGTGCCCGACAATAAGGTACATGTTTAAATTCCTTATGAGTTTTTATGCGCCAAATCGGCAAGCCACTTGGTTTTTTTATTTTCTTTTTGAATGGAAAGGGCCTAGAGAGGCGAGTTGAGGTTTGAACTATCGACCGGTACAAAGGAGGTTATGGCGAATTTTTCCGGGAATTTAAGGAGTTAGAATATTTTTAAGAAATTTTGATAGTTAGAAATCAATGTATCAGCATATATAGAATTCGATAAGGAAACGAACTTGAAATATAGAATACTATAAACAAAAAGAAAATCTATAATTAAATCTTGTAAAATTAGAAAGCGAAACATATACGGGTTTAAAAATGAATAATTGGTTTGTATGATGTCGATTATTCGAGGTAAGTGGTCTTGTCCGTTTTGAAGTTAAGGATGTTTCAATCAAGGTCTGAGAGGTAGTTATACCCCAACTTGATTGATTTCATTTTTACCAATAAATAGCAAGATCTAGTCTCGAAGAATTTTTTTTGAACAAGAGTTAGTTGAATGTAGTGTTTTGGGTTGTTGTAACGATGTTTTACACAACATTCGTTTTAACCCAAGTAAGTGGAAATTTGGAAATATAATAGAATATATTTTCTAAGTATAGAAAATAAAAGAAGGCGATATATGGAAATGTTTTCCAAATAGCGTAAGAGGCCAAGATGATTATCGAAAATATCATGTTAACGAATATTGATAAGGAAATGGAGAAGTGTTTTAATAAATGAAATATTAATTAAAAGGCCCAGTGATTTGTTTGATGCTTTGAATGAATGTTTGTTTTTCTTCGATAGTTAAACAACCGACAATCGAAGTGTTTGCCAATATCGTTGTCAATATGGAGAGATTGGTTGGATTATTATCCGAGAACCACTCCGTATTGGCAGTAGCATTGCGAATTAGATTATATGACTGGAGACGGAGTAGAGTGCAAGGGCTTTTTTTATTAATGGAAATTATGCCTTCGGTTTCGTTCAATCCCAAAACGAACGTACAATGGACGAATGTCTGATAGAGTATTTCCAATGATGGCATATATTGTTCTATACAAATATATATGGTGGCGAAGAATTTATTCTCTTAGAATAATATCCAGAATATAGTTGGGAAATCAATTAGTGATTAACGGATCTGACAATGTAGCATTCAAAGTGATTGTGCTATCAATGAATGGAAAGTAATCGTAGCCTCAGGCCTCAACAACCGGGAAATGACAAAAATCGGGCAGGCAGCATAGCTATGTGGGTAGCTTCCATTAGGGTGTATTATCACCTATCTAGAGATATTCATTTCATTCTTTAATCTATTCGGTGCTGTCCCATTCGGGAAACGGTTGCTGATCCCAATTGTTGGTGATATACATTCGATACACTCAAGCGAAATGAGTGGTCGGTCATGTGTGGCCGGGTTACAAGATGTTCTTGTTGAACCCGGTGTATTCTCCTCCAGAGATACACTATCGGTAGGTGGTTCCATACCTTGTCATAGTAGGAAATTCATTACTCAATAAGTGCTTGCGGTTTTGGTTATATATTATGTATGTGGATCACAAAGCGTTCCACTAGATTTCTAATTATTTGATATAAACACTATTATAATATCAAAAGAATTTTGATATTAAGATTTTCGTTTTAAAGGATTTGGAAGTTAGATCAAGTGTTTTGGATTCTCATAAGGGAAAAACCCGTTCCGTGTTATACGGCGTGGTCTTATGAGATATCATTTAGTTTCTCAAACTGTTTTAAATCGTTTACTCTTACCAGTCTTGTGACGACCCCAAACTCCGCGTGTACGGAAGTAAGGATAATCATTGGAATATAACACATAACAATAACAACAGAACAGAAATAGAGAATTACAGCAGATAATGTTCATCAAATTACACTGGAAATAATACATCATCAGAGTTACACAGCATAATCGGATCATACTTAGCAAATAATATAGTTTTTAGTTTAATATAAAATGTCTGTAGCGGGATAAAAACATAATATACTAAGTGAAGTCTGAACAACAAAATAGGAATGATAATGTCCATCTTTAGCTCCATAGCTATCTAGAATGAATCTATAAAACCTGTATACACGGCTGCCCGTGTGGAAAGGAGGGCACCCGAGTTTGCAATGTGAAACAAACTACGATTCAGTCATGGGACTGGTATGAGAAATCTTATTTAACCTATTTGATAATGAGGCTAATCACGGGGCCACGCCGCTAACGCGGAACGGGTTTACTCCATTGGATTGCCAATGCATAAATAAAGTAAATCGTCAAACAACGCGATGCTTTTTAGAAAAATGAAACCATTATAAGACTCAAGTCCCATCACACAATGCAACGCAAACCAGCGGATAGAGTTTTACCATATAATGGTCAAAAATGCTTGATATGATAAAACGAATTTGATATTGTTATTAATGTGCATATGTTTTAAAAAACATTTCAATCATAATATCAATCTTTAATGGCATAGCTACCATATACTATGTCGCCATACTAGTAATACAATCAAAACCTAATACAATCAAAACCACATGGGTCATATTGGAAGTTGGATTTCGATCATGAACCAAGGCAAAAGATAGTCCTTACCGAATTCGAGACTCTCTAGGCCGAGCCTCAGGACTCAGTCGCGACTGCACCCGGAGCAGCAAGGCCGGTCCACAAATATGTTAGTGGATTGGTAATGCCTGAACAATACGTTTCCTCGCCTTATGGGGGCGTAAATAGAGCCATTAGGGACTCAAATAACCAAGGCGCCTCATTCCATCATCCACATAAGTAAAAATGTCAGGGCTGGTAAGTCGTTGACATCACTTCTAGCTAGAAAGAAATGTATGTCCTCCTTGCCATCCTTCTCCCGTTTCTTGTTTATACAAGGGTGTGAGGCTCGCGAAGTAACGCTATACATAAAGCTATGCTATTTTAAGCTGTGCTTTGATCATCAACCACAAGGCCCTACTTTTCAACAATAAGCCTTGATCATTTGCACCTTGGCATGCCACATTGACAATTCACGCCATGCGATTGACGTCTATTAATAAATAACCTCAAAGGTGTTAAGCAAGAGAATAAATTCTCCGCCACCAACGGATAAATATTAAATAGAAATCAATCAGCACAGAATAAAATCCAATGTCAGACATACATCCATTTACAAGTCCGTTCTGGGTCTGAACGAAACCGGAGGCACCTTATACCTCGCATATCCGAACAATCAACAATACGTCCAGACGGTTACCACTGTAGCCCCTTCAAGGTAGCTACTCCAATCATGGGCATCAGTAGCCACACATCCATTCGATGTGAAGATCGTCGGTCTTCAACCACCGTCTTCAATCTTCGACTTCCAATCGTTGTATAATTATTTGAAATGAGATTTAACTCGGTATTTTCAAATAATTCTGAAATATATATTTTTCAAAATCATTTCTTTTCATTCCATATCGCTTATAATATTTTATAACGATTAATTGCTATTTTTATTTATTTAAAAATAGTCATTTTCAATTAAACGACGCTTCGGGTCATTACATGGCCCTGGCGCTGCTTTCCTCAAAATTTGATTTACACATTTCTCCAAATCTAACCGTTGGATCTTAACAAAATTTATATCGTTGGAAAGATCTTTTCAAAACGAACCCAACGGTTCCAGTTTTGAGGAAATCCAATGGTCGGATCTCTCGGTATAACCGTTTAAATTTACGATTTCAAATCGCGAACTACAGTGCGCGATTCGTTTTATTTTAATTTATATTTATATATAAATATAAATCGTTCAACGATTTCAAACCATTTTCAATTTTAATATTGATTTCTTTAATGTGAAATCATGCATTACATTAAAAATGCAATTTGTCTTTATCATTTATTAATTTACATTGAAAAATGTAAATTTTTATTCAATCTTTAATTTACATTGAAAAATGTAAATTTTGATCACATTTTCTGATTACATTAAAAATATAATCTTTTTCTCCGATTACATTAAAAATGAAATTTTCCATTTCAATATATGGTTACATTTAGAATGTAATCTTCTATTTCAAACTTTTTATATATTCAAAAGATAACTTTCTATTTCAATGTTATTACATTGAAAAATATAAACTTTTTATTTCAATGTATATTTACATTGAAAAAGTAAACTTTCTATTTCAATATGTATTTACATTGAAAATAAAACTTTTTATTTCAATGTAATCTTTTCTTACATTATGTAAAATGTGATCTTCCTTATCTTCTATTTCATTTTGGAAGTGTAGTCTTTTCTTTCTTTTATATTACATTTTGAAAATGTAACCTTTTACTTTCTTTTATATTACATTTCAAAAATGTAATTTTTTTTCTACGATGTTTCTTTGCATCTAAATATGCAAATAAAAATATGATCTTTTAACTACAATGTTTATTTGGATCTAAGTATGCAAATAAAAATAAAATCCTTTAACTACAATGTTTATTTGCATCTAAATATGCAAATAAAAATATGATCTTTTAACTACAATGTTTATTTGCATCTAAATATGCAAATAAAAATATGATCTTTTAACTACAATGTTTATTTGCATCTAAATATGCAAATAAAAATAAGATCTTTTAACTACAATGTTTATTTGCATCTAAATATGCAAATAAAAATATGATCCTTTAACTACAATGTTTATTTGCATCTAAATATGCAAATAAAAATATGATCCTTTAACTACAATGTTTATTTGCATCTAAATACGCAAATAAAAATATGATCTTTTAACTACAATGTTTATTTGCATCTAAATATGCAAATAAAAATATAATCTTTCAATTTCAATATTTTTTTCTGTATCGATAGTGCAAATAAAAATATAACTTTTTATTGCAATGTATATCTGCATCAAAGAATGCAAATAAAAGAATAACTTTTTATTTCAAAAATATATTTGCATCAAAGAATGCAAATAAAAGGATAACTATTAATTTCAATATATATTTGCATCAAAGAATGCAAATAAAAGAATAACTTTTTATTTCAACGTATGAACACTTTAACATATCCTGTATTTACATTTAAAATGAGATTTTTAATGTGATCATATTTATTTTAAAAACATGTACAATTTTCATATACAATAAAAATGTGAATTTTTATTGCTTAACTTATTTTCATTTCAGATGATGAACATTTTCCATATTTCTAATTTCAATAAAAATAGTGAATTTTTGATGTTCAAACAAATTTCACTTCATATATGAATATTTCACAACACACAAATATTTTAGAAAATTTCAACAGCATAACGGCAGGGTAACTAAACCGGCACCATCCCGATGTACGGCTCCTCGCGCTACCTTAAAGCCTCGCATCTTTTGACAAGGGGGATTTCAGTAATCTATTTCATACGCAGACGAATTTTTCACAATAACAATTAATTTCAATTTCTGTTTCTAATTTTTTTCAACCACAAACAGACACCAAATTTCAACCAATCACAAATCAATCAATCAAGTCGTCCATGGTCTGTGGACGACGGGTGTCGGGAGTTTCTAAACTCCATCTGCATCCTAATATAATTTCATTTATTTTTAAATTTGAATTCGAATATCTCATATTGATTTGACGACGCCAAAAATTGTAGCGAGCTCTAAAAATTCCGCTGTCAGTTCTGAAATGAAGATCTCGATTTTACGGTCCTAATGAATCCTGTTTCATAGAATTTCGATTACGTATGAGGAAGATACGAATTTTATAAACAAAAATGAATTAGCGACGGATTAAAGTTGTCGCAAACCTTTCTTCTTCAATTCCGGATAAAGGTCGAATGTTATTTCCTGAACCTTCAAAACTAGGGTCGAGAATTTCCTTCAATCCGCTCAGCTAGGGGCCGATCAGGATCTACCACGACGACGCGCTAGGAGAGGTGCCTCAACTCCGGTGAAGGTGCCCAGTTCGATCCCTCCTGGTGGTCACGGCGGTGTGAAGAACGGAGCAACTTCGGGGATCTGGATCTCTAAAACCGTGCAACTACAGAGGAGGAAATTTATACGTGATCGAAGAGGATGAAGATCTCTATAAAAACCTTAAGTGGAGTCTATGTTTTTATTGTGTGGTTGAGGAGGAATCAGGGGATGAAGAGTGGAGCAACTGTCGCCATCGAGTTTGGGAAGATGGCGGCTTACGGAAATCGGGTCTAGGGTTCTACTGTACATCGTATTTATATCGTGTATTTCTATTTTAATTTCTATTTAATTCCTTTATAAATCTCTACATCACTTCCAACTCCAAATCAAACCCAGCGAGTGACGCCCCTAGCCAAATACCCCCGTGCCGGACACGATGGGATATGTTTCGTAACCCAATTCGGCTATTACGATATGTTTTACTTTAAATTTAATAATAAAACATTTTATTATTTAATTTGATCGAACATTTTAATTTACCAGGGCCACAGACTGACTCTAAAAATTCCAGAAAAATTATATCTGGCTTTGTTTTGACGATACGGTCTCAACAAAACTAATTTCGTTGAATTTGAAGACCATTTGAAAAATGGCCATTTTCCGGTCGATCGAAATTGACTGATATTTGTCAAAACACATTTTCTTTTACCACGCCCGCATATTGATCCCAAAAATTACGGAAAATCAAATTTAGCCATAATTTGACATTCCGGTTCCAACAAAAGTGGTTTCGTCGAAAACAGAGGTTGTTTGCAAAATGACTATTTATACGGGCTATTTATATATATTAAATATATATTAATTCTATAGCGACCTTTCTGGAAATCCAACTGGCCATAACTTTTGATCCCTGCTATGAAATTCCAATTTTTCGGATTCATTGGAAAGATAATCTTAAACAGATTTAAATATTTTTGGTTTAACTAAAATCCAATCTATTTTGCATCCTGTACAGTCAGTCAAAGTTTGAATTCAGATTTTCAAACTGTCGCGCTATTTCTAACTCCTTTTAGAGTCAAAATAAATATATTCGTTCAAACTTCGATTTAAACAAATTTTTAATCGTTATTATTTAAAATAAATTATTTCAACTATTCAAAATTCAATAAAATAGCCAAAATAAAATTTTTAAATTGGTTCTGATTATCCGGGTTGTTATAATCTCCCCCATTTAAGAACTTTTCGTCCCCGAAAAGAAAACTAGAGTAAAGTTGGAAACAAAATGGAAAATGTAAATATGGTAAATGTACCTTGAACTAGAGCTAGTCAGAGATATCCATTCTACAATGGGGATAAGCCTGTTTGATGCTATCCTCGGTCTCCTATGTACAGTCTCTAGGATCTCCGCTCCACTGCACTTTGACAAGATGAATCCTTTTTTTCCTCAGAACTCGGGTTTCTTTGCCAATGATCTTTACCGGCTCCCTTCTTACTGCCAAGTTTGGTGTAATCTCCAAATCTTGCTGTGCATCTTCCTCCACAATCAAGTCTGGATCATGTACATGCTTTTGGAGTTGAGATACATGGAATACATCATGTACCCCTGGCAACCAATCAGGCAACTGAACCCTGTAAGCGAGAGTTCCAATTCTTTCTAGAATAGGGAAGGGACCAATGAATCTAGGAGCCAACTTCCCAGTCTTCCCAAAGCGGACAACTCCTCTTAATGGAGAAACTCTCAAGTATACATAATTACCAACAGAAAATTCTAAATCCCTTTTTCTTGCATCTGCATAACTTTTCTATCGGCTCTGAGTAGCTAGCAATCGCTTTTTAATAAAATCAACTTTGTCCGAAGCTTCACGGATCATGTCAGGACCGAATACTAGTCTATTGCTTGGTTCCACCGAACATGCGGGAGAATTGCATGGCCTGCCATATAATGCTTCAAATGGGATATTTTCAAGCTTGCCTGATAACTGTTATTATAAGAGAACTCAACCAAATGCAAGTGGTCTTCCCATGATCTGCTAAAGTCAAGAATACAAGCCCGCAACAAGTCTTCCAGTATACGATTCACCCTCACAGTCTGGCCATCTATTTGAGGATGATAAGCGGTGCTCAGATTTAATGTTATCCCCAGCTCTCCTTGGAAAGCTTCCCAAAATTTACTAGCGAATATAGGGTCACGATCACTTACAATGCTACTGGGAACTCCATGCAGTCGGACAATTTCTTTGAAATAAATCTTCGCCAAACTTTGAGCTGTTCTAGTCGATTTAACAGGAATAAAATGGGCGGTTTTTGTGAGATGATCAACAATCACCCATATACTGTCATTGACTTTTCTAGTTCGAGGCAAGCCATCGATAAAATCTATGGAAATTTGTTCCATTTCCAACTTAGAACAGGTAGTGGATGTAACAAGCCGGCAGGTTTTTGCTGATCACTTTTAACTTGTTGGCAAGTAGAACACCCGCTGACATAAATGGAGATGTCTCTCTTCATCGATTTCCACCAGAATGTTCGTTTGAGATCATGATACATCTTTCTCACCCCTGGATGAATACAAAGCTTGGATTTATGACATTCATCCATTACTTCTCTTCGGAGCTCAGGAATATTTAGAACTCAAATTCGGCCTTTCAACCTCAGAACTCCTTTGTGATCAATTTGGAAACTCGAGGGTTCGCCTTCCCGAACACTTTTACTAATTCTCTATAAAAATTCATCATCCTTCTGAAGAGCAGAGATTTTGTCGATCAATGTGGGTGTAATGATGAGATTAGCAAGGATAAGATTGGCGATGCCCGCATTCTTTCTACTAAGTGCATCTGCCACAACTTTGGCTTTTCCTGGGGTATACAAGATGTCCAGATCATAGGGTGCATGTAACACCCCACCTCCGTTAAGGTCACTCTCAAAGGGAATGCCTTAACTTCGGTGGAGCGTTTTAAGGTACAAGATACTAATAAATTACAAGAGAGATAATTAAAGCAGCAGATAATTAAAGCAGCGAAAACAAAACCAATCTTCATTCCATAAATACTTGTTCAATACAACTTTCAACAAATAGTTTCAATCTTCCAAATTATTACATCTGTCTTGAAAACATAAAGAAGCAATACTGAAAATAAAATAACATAAATCCCTAACATGTCTTTGACCACATCCATAGCTCAAAAAGGAAAGTCCAAGCCTTACATCTACGGTCTTCAAGCTTTGATTTGATCCGGTCAAGCAGAAGTGTTCCCTCCCTGTGAACCTGGGGGAGGGAGGGCGGGAGTGAAACGGAAGAAAAGAGGCGAAAGGAAAATGAGTCTGACATAAGTCTGGTAAAACCAGTTATTTAATAGCATGTAAACAAGTAAAAGACTATGACATGAATAAACTGAACTTAGAATGATACCATAAGGATAGGGTAGTCCTAAAACAAGATAAGGTAAGACTTAACTAGATTTGGCTATCGCACTCACTTTTGCTTCTCTGCACCCACCAAGAACTTGTTTAACTAGCAATGTATGTTCATGATAAAGTGATCCCATTCATGTATTGATCGGCTCCTACTCGCATTCATGTATTCTCGGTATTATGCGGCCCCACGTGATTATAAAGTACCTGTGCTGGTTCCATTATAGGGTGTATCAGGTCCTATAATGACAACCCCTGACACGATTCTAGATGCACAAGTGTACGCCTGGTGCCCAGTGCCTGCTTTTTCCACTCCGGAGCCCGTGCACGCTCGTACTCCGTCGGAACCTACACTGACGCACCTAACCGCCGCCCTTTTGACCGCTTATATTTAGCCCAGTAATCGTGCCCCACCCTGCCTAGTTGAGGGTACCTTGATACGTTCATGCGGGTTATTGCTGAAACAGGTCCCCGTTACTAGGGTTTTTCTAGTCAACATGTTAAATTGGTTAAGTGTTCTTGACTTGACTTAACCCCTATCAATCTTGCCTAGTTAACATGTTGATTTGGCTAAGTGTTTTCTAAATTACTTAACCCCACCGGTCTTGTCTTGTTCACATGTTAAGTTGGTTAAGTGTTTTCTTAATTACTTAACCTCACCACTCTTGTCTTGTTAAGTTGGTTAAGTGTTTCCTTAATTACTTAACCTCACCATTTCTAGCTTGATTGTTCATGAGCTTTAACTAACTAATTAATTAAAGAACCAACCACTCACATTAGATATGTATTGTTGTGGTTACTGGATGTGTCGGTCGGTTCCGGGCAGGTTTACACCATAACTCAGTCTAACCTCGGGCTTTTCTGGGCTTGATGCACTAACCTCTCACATTAGACAGGTATTGTTGTGGTTACTGGATGTGCCGGTCGGTTCCGGACAGGTTTACACCATGACTCAGTCTAACCTCGGGTTAGGCATATTCGTCTTTTCTAGATTTACATTTTTATATATGAAAATTTCTACAAGTATTTCATGTCACATGTTTTAATTCAAGACTAATGGTATATAAATTATACCATTCATGGCCTTAACCAATTACATGGTTTTGGGCCCAACTACATATTTACATGTTTTGGTTTAATAATTAACCCCAACGTTACCCCCCCCCCCCCCCCGTTTGTTCGTTCACATCAATCACATAAAGACATTGGGCCCGCTAATTGGCCCAATCTATAAACGAG
This sequence comes from Allium sativum, assembly GCA_030737875.1. Classification (NCBI taxonomy): domain Eukaryota; kingdom Viridiplantae; phylum Streptophyta; class Magnoliopsida; order Asparagales; family Amaryllidaceae; genus Allium; species Allium sativum. The sequence goes on along the minus strand of CM060925.1, from coordinate 189,827,366 downwards.
AGATAAAGGAGCGAACATGCATAACATAGGTTCAATCAACATATATCTTGTAATTTGGCATAAACATCAGTTATAGACTAGCATGTGACATAATCATGACATGTCCAATTCCAATACGTGTATAATTATAGCATTAACATATAGGTGTAAACTAGATCTAATAAGGTGAACTTGCATAAATTCGCTTCACAAACTTGCATATAAATATGGGTCTAGTTTAGGATCTAACATGTAACTTGCATATGACATATATATATAATTAGATCGTAACTTGGATCTATCATAAATTATATAACTTGCATTAATCATGTGAACCTAAATGGATCTTGACATGGATCCAATCATAAAGTTTGTAACTTGCATATGGACATATGAACATAGGCATGTGGATCTAACATAAAACTTGCAACTTACATATGAACATATGGATCTAACATAAAACTTGCAACTTACATATGAACATGTGGATCTAACATAAAACTTGCAACTTGCATATGAACATATGGATCTAATCATGTAGCATAAGGATCTAACATAAAACATAGGAATATATACATGTAGATCTTGACTTGGATCTAATATAAAACTTACAACTTGCATAAAAACGTATACCTGTAGATCTTTACATGAAACACATAACTTGCATATGATATTGATAGTTTCAAATAGATCCAATACCAAATCCAATAATCCACAATCATTCCAATTCATGATAAAATCATCACAATAAATCGATTTGAATTAACATGGTATAATTCTAATTTCACTTTATATCAAATCACGTCTTTGATTTATTTACGTCTAAAAGATAACTGCTCTAACAACGAACGAAGGTCTTGATTTCTGGATTTTGAATTCTGGAGTTGAAATGCTCGCCTTTGATGTAGACAATCGTTGTTTTGATTTAGTTTGGTTTGTCTCTATGTCAGCGTCAAGTGGCGGCTACTCTAGGTTATCTAATGGCAGCATGACGGCTCTAGGTTCAATTTTTAATATGATTTAGGGGTGAGGTATTAGGTTGCTTTTATAGAGATTAGATTGAATAGGAGCCGTCAGATCATCTCAGAATAAATCAAGACCATTAAGACAAGATAGAAGTATCTAGAACAGCCAACTCAACCCCTAATGACTCAGCAGTGAGTCATAATTCGTCTTTTCTAAATTCACATATTTTCTATATATGTCTAACTATATATGTAAATTAATCTTAATTTAATCATGCCATAATTATTCTTTTAATTATGCTCACAATAAATGGTATACCAAATATATCATTTCATGAACCAATCTATGCTAAGAAATTTTCGTGTTTTCCCTTGATTCTCGCATTTATAATTAAGTATTCTTTAATTTGTTATTACAACATTAACAGAAAATACGGGGCGTTACATTCTCCCCTCCTTTAAGGATTTCGTCCTCGAAATCTTCAAGTCGAGAAGAACGTATATCTTACCATCCAATCGTCCATCTACTCAACCATCAAACACAGGCATCCATTGTCCTTAAAAGACTTCTAATGCTTCATGATCATATGCATACTGTGTGTACAAGTCCTTACCTAATGCAAAATCAGGCGGTCTACTGATTCAGTCGACCTCCTTAATGCAAATTATGTCAGTGCCATGAGTCCATAATGTATGCAATTTTCCTATCCAAAATTTCTACATGAGTGCACGATCATTCATACAAATGCAACGTCCATATGGTAATACATCAAGTTTCAATCCATATACAAATACATATATGCATATGCAATATGAAAGTGACTGAGCCGATCTAATTCCTAATGTGTGTGTGTATATGCATCCACGAGCAACCACTAGCAACCACTTGCGACCACTTGCAACCATCAACCATAACATGATTCAATTACATGTTTTCATCCAAATGGGTTTCTACCTAAGGATAAAGGATTAGATCGAGAAGATATACTCAAAAGGATAGGTACAAGCATAAACTTAAGGAAAATGAGATCAAGGATGTACCCTCAAAAAGAAAAGGGTAGGTCGTTCGTATTCTGTCCTCAGTTTCCCAAGTTACGTCTTCCTCGGCGTCGCTCCATTGAACCTTGACAAGCTTGACTTCACGGTTGCATCGCTTTTTGACTTCTGTACCCAAGATACGAGTTGGAACCCTCCTTACAGTTGCTTCTCATTCAACTTCTACTTCCTCTAACATGCTTGGTTCCACCACTTCCGTAGACTCATGTAAGCACTTTCGCAGGTGAGAGACATGAAAGACATTATGAACTCCAGCCAATCTTTCGGGTAGTTGTGCTCTATAAGCCATCTTCCCAATCTTCTCAATGATAGGAAACGGCCCAACAAATCTTGGTGCTAACTTTCCAGCGAATCTGAAGCGAACGACGTTCCTCAAAGGGGATACTTTGAGAAACACCTTGTCTCCAACTTCAAACTCAAGGTTGGTCCTTCTTTTGTCTGCGTAGGACTTCTGTCTATCTTGGGCAGTCTTCATTATCCTTCGTATTAAGTCTACTTTCTCTGAAGTTTCTCTGATCATGTCTGGTCCAAGTATGAGCTTATCTGTAGACTCTCACCAACAAGTTGGTGATCGACATGGCCTTCCATACAAAGCCTCGAAGGGTGCCATGCCTACGGTGGCTTGGTAACTATTGTTGTAAGCGAACTCCACTAAAGTAAGATGATCCTCCCATGTACCTCCAAAGTCAAGAATGCACAGTCTCAAGAGATCTTCTAGTACTCTGTTCACCCTTTCCGTCTGGCCATCGGTTTGTGTGTGATAGGTCGTGCTTAAGCATAGCTGTGTGCACACAGCCTCTTGCAAACTCCTCCAGAACTCGCTTGTAAAGATAAGGTCTCGATCACTTACTATGCTGGAGGGTATCCCATGGAGTCGAACTATCTCTTTAAGATATATGGATGCTAGAGATGAGGCAGTCCTTCTACTTTTGACAGGTACAAAGTGAGTGTTTTTAGTAAGCCTATCCACTATTACCCAAATGCTGGTATTGCCCCTTCTTGACCTAGGCAATCCATCTATAAAGTCCATCGAGATGCTATCCCATTTCCACTGTGGGACCTCTAGAGGATGGAGCAGACCACCAGGCTTCTTCTGCTCCTCCTTGACTTGTTGGCATATTAAACACTTTGTAACAAATTCAGCTACGTCTTTCTTCATGTCATTCCAAAAGAAAACTCTTTTGATGTCTTTATACATTTTGTCTCCGTCTGGGTGTATGGTCAGCTTGGAATGGTGTGCCTCTTCTAGAACCGTCTTTACCAAACCCCTTTCTTGTGGGACACATAGTCTTCCATCTCGTCTCAACCAGCCCTTGGCATCAATGGAGTATCTATTGAGGTGACTAGAAGTCTCACCCTAATTAACATGTCCATCACATAGGCTAGCTGATGGTCTTCTCTTTGCGCGGCTCCGATTGAGTCTAATAGAGTTGGCCGCACTTCTAACGTTGCTAGCAAGCCAGGTACAAAGTCAGAGGAGGGTCTAAAGTTAAAGCTTGCTATGAACTCCAAGCTTTGCCTTTCAACAAAGAGAGTGCTTAAAGTCAGCTTCTTTCTACTCAAGGCGTCTACCACTACATTGCCCTTACCAGGGGTATATGCAATCTCAAAATCATATGAGGCGAGAAATTCCATCCACCTTTGCTGCCTCAAATTAAGATCTTTCTGAGAGAAAAGGTATTTTGATGACTTATGATCAGTAAATAATTCGAACCTTTCTCCTAGCAGATAGTGAGGCCATGATTTAAGGGCGAAAACGATGGCAGTTAGTTCTAAATCATGAGTTGTGTAATTCTTCTCATGAACCTTCAACTGCCTTCCTCCGTAGCAAACTACTTTGCCTTCTTGCATTAGGACTTCTGCACGCGTCTGTATATACTGTAAACATCTTGCTTCCATCAGGCAATGTCAGAATTAGGGCTGTTGTCAGAGCCCTTTTTAAACGTTGGAAAGCAATGTCGCAATCCAAATCCCAAGCAAAAGCCAAGTTCTTCTTTGTCAATCTTGTCAGCGGAGCTGAGATCTTCGCAAAGTCTTAATGAACTTTCGATAATAGCCCGCCAGCCCGAGAAAGCTTCGGACTTCGGTTGCATTTCGCGGAATCTTCTAATCTTGCACCGCGACTACTTTTGCGGGGTCCATGACTATCCCCTCTTTGGACACCACATGTCCAAGAAACCTTACTTCTTCTCTCCAAAAGTGGCATTTGGAGAATTTTGCTTTCAGCTGATGTGCTCGAAGAGTATCTAACACTTCCTTTAAATGCACAGCATGTTCTTCCTCGCTTTTTGAGAAGATTAAGAGGTCGTCTATGAAGACCACTACAAATTTATTGAGGAATTCTTGGAACACACTGCTCATCAAGTCTACAAAATAGGCAGGTGCGTTTGTCAAGCCAAAAGGCATGTCAAGCCACTCGAAGAAACCATCCAGGGTCCTAAATGCAGTCTTGTCAATGTTATCCTCAGCCACTCTTAGCTGATGAAACCCAATAGCCAGATCTAGTTGGGAGAAAACAGATGCACCTACGAGTTGATCAAACAGATCGTCAATTCTTGGGAGGGGGTGCCTATTCTTCTTAGCCAGCTTATTCAACTATATATAATCTATGCATAGGCGGAGTGAACCATCAGCTTTGGTCGTGAATACTACTGGAGCACCATATTCAGAAATACTCCGTCTTATGAACCCCTTTTCAAGCAGCTCTTTAATTTGCTTGCTGAGCTCCTTTCTCTCCCTTGGGGCCATGTGCCTAACAGGTAAAGCAACGGGCTTTGCATTATCAACAAGGTAATGCGGAAGTCTATCTCCCTCTTTGGAGGTAAGCCCTTCACCTCTTCAAACACATCTGAGTATTCACGGACTACTCTAACGGACTGCAAATTCTCAACAGACGCATCAAGTGATTCAAGATAACTAAGCATGACAGAGTTCATGGGATTACAAGAGATTTCTAGAGTGTTACCGAGGCGAGTCATGAGTCTAACCACTCTCTTTTCACAATCACGGATGGCACCATTACTGGATAGCCAGTCCATGCCTAGAATCAGCCCATAGCCCGTGAAGCCCAAAACAAAAGCATTACATTTAAACCCAACACTTAGAATAGAGATTTCCAAATCCAAACAAACCATTGACAAATAAACTGAGCCCCCAATTGGATTTGAAACAACCATGGGATCCTCTACTATATGGGTGTCTAGGTGCAGAGATTCAACTAAATAAGTAGATATAAAAGAGTGTGATGCACCAGAATCAAAGAGAGTACGAACAGGATTATCAAACAGGTAAACTAAACTCTCAACAGAAATATGACTACCTCATTCCTGCAGAGGTGCTACGAGAGCATGAACCTGCCCTCCAGAAGAAGCTCCAGTTCTCTGTCCCTGCCCTTGCCTTTTGGGGCAGTCCTTAGCCAAGTGTCATGTTCCCCCGCTATGGAAACAAGCACCCAACTTCCTCTTTTTCTTTCTGCAGTCCCTAGCCAAATGTCTAGGTATGCCACAGTAATTGCACTTCAGCTTCTTACGAGATTTATTATCCTTCTCGTCTTTCTTGGGGTCCGCTTTCTTGTTTTGAGATCCCTCTCCTTTCTTATTTTGAGGCTCTTCCTTCTTCACCTCCTTGCCATCTTTGTTCTCCTCTTGCAACAAAGCCATGTCCACCAGCCTTTCATAAGTTTCTCCCATGGGTATATGGGACATTGCCAGGCCTTGTAGTGGCTCATTCAGTCCTTTGGCAAAACAGAGAGCCTTCTTGTGTAGAGTGTTGACTAACTCCATTCCAAATCTAGCAAGCTGATTGAATTTATTGACATATTCTTTGACTGATAGGTTGCCCTGCTTAAGTGACAGGAACTTCTCCATTTGCAGACTTTGCTCAGCTTGTGAGAGGAACTTCATTTCAAATCTCGCCTTGAAGTCCTCCCAAGTCTCTATCGGTCTTTCAGCATTAGTGACCTCCCACCAGAAGGAGGCCTCATCTTTGAGCAACCACACCACCAACTGTAGTTTCTGCCTCTCATCTACTTCAAAGATAACGAATAAGTCTTCAGTTTCTTTGAGCCAGTTTCTGGCTTCTACGAAAGATTCACTACCGCTGAAGTCTTTTCCACCCATGGATCTAAAATCTATACAGATCTTTGTGAGAGCATTTCCTCTCGGAGGAGGAGGAGGAGCAGCTGGGGGAGGCGGAGGAACGCCTGCTGGGCCTGCTTCATTCGCCCTAGCTTCAAGGTACCTTCTAAACCAACCAGGCATCGACACGCCCTCAGGTAGGTTAAAGTCCCCAGACATGCTGAAACAAAAGGAAAGATTCAAAACGAGGGATAGAAAGATAGTGCATATGGCTTTGGGGATTATGCCTTTTTTATTTAAAACAACACTTTTCTTGAAAAGGCTTCTTTATGGCTTCTTTTTGAAAAATAGTTTCAAATTTTTTATCCAATATGGTAACCTTTAGCTCTGATACCAAATGTAACACCCCACCTCCGTTAAGGTCACTCTCAAAGGGAATGTCTTAACTTCGGTGGAGCGTTTTAAGGTACAAGATACTAATAAATTACAAGATAGATAATTAAAGCAGTGGATTAACAAAGCAGCGGAAAAGAAACCAATCTTCATTCCATAAATACTTGTTCAATACAACCTTTCAACAAATAGTTTCAATCTTCCAAATTATTACATCTGTCTTGAAAACATAAAGAAGCAATAATGGAAATAAAATGACATAAATCCCCAACATGTCTTTGACCATAGCCATAGCTCAAAAAGGAAAGTCCAAGCCTTACATCTACGGTCTTCAAGCTTTGATTTGATCCGGTCAAGCAGAATTGTTCCCTCCCTACGGACCGGGGGGGGGGGGGGGGACGGAAGAAAAGAGGCGAAAGGAAAATGAGCCAGACATAAGTCCGGTAAGCCCAGTTATTTAATAGCATATAAACAAGTAAAAGACTGTGACATGAATAAACTGAACTTAGAATGATGCCACAAGGATAGGGTAGTCCTAAAACAAGATAAGGTAAGACTTAACTAGATTTGGCTATCGCACCCACTTTTACTTCTCTGCACCCACATAGAACTTGTTTAACTAGCAATGTATGTTCATGATAAAGTGATCCCATTCATGTATTGATCGTCTCCTACTCGCATTAATGTATTCTCGGTGTCATGCGGCCCCATGTGATTATAAAGTACTTGTGCTGGTTCCAATATAGGGTGTGTCAGGTCCTATAATGGCAACCCCTGACACGATTCTAGATGCACAAGTGTACGTCTGGTGCCCAGTGCCCGCTTTTTCCACTACGGAGCCCGTGCACGCCCGTACTCCGTCGTAACCTACACTGACGCACCTAACCGCCGTCCTTTTGACTGCTTATATTCAGCCCAGTAATCGTGCCCCACCCTGCCTAGTTCAGGGTACCTTGATGCGTTCATGCGGGTTACTGCTGAAACGGGTACCCGTTACTAGGATTTTTCTAGTCAACATGTTAAATTGGTTAAGTGTTCTTGACTTGACTTAACCCCTATCAATCTTGCCTAGTTAACATGTTTATTTGGCTAAGTGTTTTCTAAATTACTTAACCCCCCCAATCTTGACTTGTTCACGTGTTAAGTTGGTTAAGTGTTTTCTTAATTACTTAACCTCACCACTCTTGTCTTGTTAAGTTAGTTAAGTGTTTCCTTAATTATTTAACCTCACCATTTCTAGCTTGATTATTCATGAGCTTTAACTAATTAATTAATTAAAGCACCAACCACTCACATTAGACAGGTATTGTTGTGGTTACTGGATGTGCCGGTCGGTTCCGGGCAGGTTTACACCACAACTCAGTCTAACCTCGGGCTTTTCTGGGCTTGATGCACTAACATCTCACATTAGACAGGTATTGTTGTGGTTACTGGATGTGCCGGTCGGTTCCGGGCATGTTTACACCACAACTCAGTCTAACCTCGGGTTAGGCATATTCGTCTTTTCTAGATTTACATTTTTATATATGCAAATTTCTACAAGTATTTCATGTCACATGTTTTAATTCAAGACTAATGGTATATAAATTATACCATTCATGGCCTTAACAAATTACATGGTTTTGGGCCCACCTACATATTTACATGTTTTGGTTTAATAATTACCCCCAACGCTACCTCCGTTTGTTCTTTCACATTAATCACATAAAGACATTGGGCCCGCTAATTGGCCCAATCTATAAACGAGAGATAAAGGAGGGAACATGCATAACAGGTTCAATCAACATATATCATGTAATTTGGCATAAACATCAGTTATAGACTAGCATGTGACATAATCATGACATGTCCAATTCCAAGACATGTATAATTATAACATTAACATATAGGTGTAAACTAGATCTAATAAGGTGAACTTGCATAAATTCGCTTCACAAACTTGCATATAAATATGGGTCTAGTTTAGGATCTAACATGTAACTTGCATATGACATATATATATATATATATATATATATATATATATATATACATATTTACAAATTTACATATAACTAGATCGTAACAAGGATCTATCATAAATTATATAACTTGCATTAATCATGTGAACCTAAATGGATCTTGACATGGATCCAATCATAAAGTTTGTAACTTGCATATGGACATATGAACATAGGCATGTGGATCTAACATAAAACTTGCAACTTACATATGAACATATGGATCTAAGATAAAACTTGCAACTTGCATGTGAACATATGGATCTAACATAAAACTTGCAACTTACATATGAACATATGGATCTAACATAAAACTTGCAACTTGCATATGGATCTAATCATGTAGCATAAGGGTCTAACATAAAACATAGGAATATGTACATGTAGATCTTGACTTGGATCTAATATAAAACTTACAACTTGCATAAAAACATATACATGTAGATCTTTACATGAAACACATAACTTGCATATGATATTGATAGTTTCAAATAGATCCAATACCAAATCTAATAATCCACAATCATTCCAATTCATGATAAAATCATCACAATAAATCGATATGAATTAACATGGTATAATTCTAATTTCACTTTATATCAAATCACGTCTTAGATTTATTTACGTCTAAAAGATAACTGCGCTTACAACGAACGAAGGTCTTGATTTATGGATTCTGAATTTTGGAGTTGAAATGCTCATCTTTGATGTAGACAATCCTTGTTTTGATTTAGTTTGGTTCGTCTCTATGTTAGCTTCAAGTGGCGGCTACTCTAGGTTGTCTAATGGCAGCATGACGGCTCTAGGTTCAATTTTTAATATGATTTAGGGGTGAGGTATTAGGTTGCTTTTATAGAGATTAGATTGAATAGGAGCCGTCAGATCATCTCAGAATAAATCAAGACCATTAAGACAAGATAGAGTTATCTAGAACAGCCAACTCAACCCCTAATGACTCAGCAGTGAGTCATAATTCGTCTTTTCTAAATTCACATATTTTCTATATATATCTAACTATATATGTAAATTAATCTTAATTTAATCATGCCATAATTATTCTTTTAATTATGCTCATAATAAATGGTATACCAAATATACCATTTCATGAACCAATCTATGCCAAGAAATTTTCATGTTTTCCCTTGATTCTTGCATTTATAATTAAGTATTCTTTAATTTGTTATTACAACATTAACAGAAAATACGGTTACAGTGCAAGGATTTCAACCCAACATTGCTGCCTCAAGTTCAAATCTCTTTGGGTGAACAGATACTTTAAGGATTTATGATCTGTATATAGCTCGAATTTTTCACCCAAAAGATAGTGCCTCCATATCTTTAGAGCAAATACGATGGCCATTAGCTCAAGATCATGAGTGGCGTAATTCTTCTCATGCGGTTTTAACTGACGTCTAACATATGCGACAACTTTGTCCCTTTGCATTAACACTGCACCAATACCATCTTTAGAAGCGTCGGTCCAAACTTTCAGATCCTGATTGCCATCCATGATGGTCAACACAGGAGCAATGATCAACTTCTGTTTCATCTCTTGGAAAGCTGCCTCACATTCGGGTGTCCAAATGAACTTTGTATGCTTATTTGTAAGCTTCGTCAACGGACAAGCTATCCTCGAAAAGTCTTTAACGAATTTACGATAATAGCTAGCCTATCCCAGAAAGCTTCTGACTTCAGTAGGAGTTGTAGGCTGCTTCCAATCTTTAATGGCTATGGTTTTGCTAGGATCTACTGAAATTCCTTCCTTCGATACTACATGGCCGAAGAACTTCACTTCTTCTTGCCAGAACACACATTTTGAAAATTTGGCTTTCAATACATTCTTTCTCAGGATTTCCAAAATCTGTTCTAAATATTTTTCATGCTCGGCAGTTGACTTAGAAAAGATTAAGATGTCATCAATGAAGACCAGCACAAATTTATTTAAAACATCCTGGAATACTCGATTCATCAAATCGACAAAATAGGCTGGAGCGTTGCATAAGTCGAACAACATTACTAACCATTCATAAAATGTGTCTGGACCTCTGAAAGCTGCCAAAGGAACACACTCTTCTGCTATACGCAATTGATGGAAACCTGTAGCTAGGTCCATCTTTGAAAACACTTTCGCTCAATTTAAACGATCCAACAAATCATCAATATGGGGCAATGGATACTTATTCTTGAGTGTCTGCTTATTTAAATCTCGGTAATCCACACACAGCCGGAGAGTACCATTTGACTTGGGAACAAACACAACTACTACACCCCATTCTGAGAAACTGGGTCTGATCAGACCTTTCCACAAAAGCTGTTTGGTTTGATTGCTTAGTTCTTCTTTTTCTTTTGGCGCCATTCTCCGAATAGGATGTACAACTGGTCTTGCATTTGGAGCTAGGTCAATCCTGAAGTCAATTTCTCTCCGCGGAGGTAAGCCATCAACTTCTTTGAACACAACCGCATAATTTTTGACGACAGAAATATTTTCAATATCGATGGGAGAAACCTCAAGAGCAGCCCAAAATTCTTTTCTGTTTGAATCTGAGCCTACACAAGGTATAACAATATTTGCAAGCTTCCTTTTAATTTTGACCACTCTTTCTACGCATTTAACTTCGGCTTCATATTTGGTTAGCCAATCCAGCCCAAGAATAATATCGAACTCGGAAAAATCCATAACGATCAGATTCAAAGTGAATAGATAAGAAGAAAATGAGATCGACACTCGGCAATATACACCAAGAACAAGGGAACTACCGACCAGACTATGGACACTAATCGATTCTTTAAGACCCCTCGTTTTAAGATTGAGCTTCTTGACTGTACTACTCGAAATGAAACTTCGTGATGCACCTGTATCAAATAATACTGTGATAGGAATATTTTTAATATTAAGAGTGTCTTTCAAAACATCTGGCCTTTCTTGGCTTGCTGAGGGTGTTGGAGCTTCTGCCACCTCATTGACTTGAGCCACCTTGGTCATTTTCGAAAACCGGCAATCTTGTTTTACATGACCTGGCTTATGGCAAAGATTGCATTCTCTGGTCTCTTGAGAATTCTTATTGGATTTAAATTCGTCATTCTTTCGTTTCTTCGAAGATTTCTAATTCCTTATCGAATGTCCTTGCTTATTACACTTGAGACATACGACTGTCTTTAACTTCTTCTGACTGACTTTAGGCTTCTTACTGACCTCAGGTTTTGAAGTTGCCTCAGGGCTGTCAGTTTCAAACTTCCTTTTGTTGCTAGAACTGCCTTCTTCTTCATCTTCCGAACCATTTTGCTTATCATTATCCTCATAGCGACAAGCCATAGCTATCATTTCAGAAAAAGGGAGGTGAATATGTGCAGTTACTCTATTTAAGTATTAGCTTTGAAGTCCTTTGATAAATCTCTGATTTTTCCTTAAAGGATCTTGAATTAGTTCTGGGGCAAAACGGGAAAGCTCTTCGAATTTCTTCTGATACTCCGGAATGGTCATATCACCTTGTTTGAGATTGTAGAACTCATCATATAGCCGATCAATTTCTACTAGAGGAATACACTTTTCTGTGAAAATTTCTTTGAATTTATCCCAGGTAATATTACCTTCTGGATTCCCCTTTGCAACAGTTTCCCACCAGAATAAAGCTTCGCCTTTGAGTACCCAAGATGCTATTAGTCTTTTCTGATCATCTTTCAACTTTAAGACTTCGAAAATTCTCTCAGCAGAATGCATCCATGCTTGTGCTTCAATAATGGACTCCTTGCCCGAGAATGTTTCTCTGCCCAGATTCCGGTACCTCTTTACCAGAGCTTCTTGATCTGGTTCTGGTTGTGGGGGCATAACTGGCTCATTAGATTGATGAACCAAAGATTTGCTTCTTCTGTTTCTGCCACTCATTTCTACTATGTCTGCAAATAGCAGACAAAGAGTCAGGCCAACAGAATAGATATTGTAAAACATAGAGACATATATTTAAATGTAGATGAATCTATGGGGGTATTTTTACTCACTCTAGGACATTACTAGTCCTATCTACGATGAGTTATTCAATTTGGGATACTGCTGATTCATTCTCTGATGAGTTTGTTGAAATGTTATATTCCGAGCTAAGTTTAACCAAAGCTCTGATACCAAATGTGACGACCCCAAACTCCGCGTGTACGGAAGTAAGGATAATCATTGGAATATAACACATAACAATAACAACAGAACAGAAATAGAGAATAACAGCAGATAATGTTCATCAAATTACACTGAAAATAATACATCATCAGAGTTACACAACATAATCGGATCATACTTAGCAAATAACACTACAATAAATTTGGCTTTTAGTTACATCAAATAGTGGCGTTTGAATGGTAAATGCGACTATTCAGTTGACCTTGTTATACTGGCAGCGTTTTAGCTTTAGATAAGGTATGGGCGGGCTTTCATTTTTTTGGTTCTCGCTTTCCTTTCCACTTAACATTTCTTTTATGTTGCTAGCGCCAAGAACAAAACAAAGACCTAATTATTTTTCACTCCCGCTTTCCATTTCCGCTTCCCATTAAGTCACCTCCTCTCAAATCTCTAATTAAAAAATCAGTCCTAAAATTTTCAATTCCAGATCCCTTAAAATTAATTTAACCCGCCTTAGGTTTCTACTTGGTCCGAACCGTCGCTTATCACCATCATTTTTTAGATGTCGATGTTGCTTCTGCCTCGCACTTCTGAAATCACAGCACCTCTCCTTAGTCCATTTCCTTCTCCTTCCACCTCCACCACGACTCCTTTGAACCACCTCTTTCAAACCCTTATTATGGTAATTACATGCATTTATGTTTCTTATCTTTTTATATGTAGCGTTAGTCGGCCCTTTTAATGAATTATGGGTCGTATGAATGTTAGGCTTTTTTTTCGTTTGGTAAATAAAACTATTTGGATGTGTAGAAGCGTTGATGGCTGTGATTACTTATTGTTCTGGGCTATTGATTGTGTGATTTTAGGTTTGTTGTGATTGTAGTTGATTACACACTATATTTTAGCGCTTTTGCAATTGGATGGCGTTAGTGATAAATTGTTGTTGGTGTGCAGTTTGTCTTCTAGCTCCTTATTCATTTATAGCCATTGATTAAACTTTACATTAATCATCATAATTCTTACTAATACACAACTTCTTTATGCAGATGTCTGGAAGAAGAGTCAAAGAGATGACAAAATTAGTTGTAGAGACAAATCAAATTCTAGCTACTGTAGGTTAGTACCCTCATATAAGTCATGTTAACTTGTTTTACAGTTCGTTATTTGGGTGCTTTGCTTTAGATAAATGCACTGTTTCCGTTTTATATAAGTTGTTCGAGTGGGAAATTTTTTAACAGTCAAGATATTGTATTATGTGAAAGTGCAATAAGTGGATTTTCACCACCTAGGTCTTTAGGTACATAAAGGCAGACATTTTTTTAATCAAAACATTGTATTACATGATTTTATTGCAAAAGAACTTATCTATTATTTAGTTATTATATGTACATCAGCATTTGTAGCTTAGCGACATAAGAGTGTAGTAGGTTAGGTATTATTTTGCAGTACCCTCTTGGTTACTTTGATCACAATGAAAACAAAACTCAAGTGACAGAGCAATAATTTTTTTGCAGTGATTAAAATAAATGATATACTTTTAAATTGTGGCATCATTGTTTTTTTAACAGAAAAAGATGATGTTGCATGAGGTAGATCTTGTTATATACTTGATGGTATAATGAATAGTTAAATTAAAAGTGCAAGTAAGTTCAGTCATAAATTCATTTCATTGCACAGTTAATGATGATCCTACTTTTCTATAGTTGTACTAATCTACCATTTAATGATAAAGGTAAGTCTTCACACTTCCTACACTTGTTAACTGATTAAATTGCCTTTTAAGCTTTTAACTCATTGCATAAGACTAAAGCCTGTTGCATTGGTTATGTATGGGTAGATCTGTAGGATGTGTCGTCTTGTTTGTGGTTATGGCTACATTTGTGTGCATGTGGAGGCCGATGCAAAATTCAATGACGGTGTTACATATCTTGATGTGTGGTTTTTGGCTATGTCGGGTTGTTTTAATTTGATGATTGCTCTGGTATTTCTTGTTAAAGCATTAACTTGCTTCTATAGCTGCCCGGTGCTAAATCTGATTGGTCACATTGAATTATAATGAATGTTCTGTATACATGCCTTACGTTGCTGTCAAATGGTGATTATGAAATGTCAAGATATTAATGTATGACGATGATGGCATGTATGCCTTAAATTACGTGGATGTGTTATGTTAATGAATGAAACCAGATAATTGAACACATATTTCAAACAAAAGAGATATTGAAAACTGGTTGATATTAAGATATTAATGATCTCTTTCGTTTTAATAAATAAGTAACACTGTTTGCAAACATTTAATTAATACAGCATATGACATATTCACGTCTCGTTGTAATCAAAATGCTTTGGTCATATGAGCCATCTTTTAAGGTTGATATAAACATAGTTAATGTAATCAAAACGTAAATGTTAATTCCAAAGAATGAGATACCAAATGAGAGAAGCAGTAGTTGATTTTCAGTAATGCTGTAATTTTTTTGGATTGCATGGAGTATGTAGTGGGGAATTGGTACAAGATTTCTAGGAAGGTTACAAATAATGTTCAAGTTTACCTTAGTATTAAAAATAAATGTATTTGTCTGTTGATATGTTGCTTGGGCAGGATTTTATCTACTTCAATTGGTATTCATTGTAAATATATATAATGTGTTTGGGATGGTGTGGAGTTGGGTTGCTGTCAACGCCAAATGCAGTAAAACTAGGAGGCTGGTTAGGTCTATTTATACTGTTATTGTTTGTTGGACTTGCATATTTCACTAAAATTCTTCTGCGGTGGTGTGGATAGTGAACCTGGCTTGGAAACGTATCCTGACATCGGTCAGGCTGCTTTTGGAATGAAAGGCCGCTTGCTGGTTTGGGTAAGAGCATTCATTATAATTCAAAACCTATCATTTTAGCAACTATGTTCACATTGAAGCTTAGCTTTCTGTCAATAATTTATACATGTGTCAAGACAGCATAAGTATTTTGCAGATCTAGAAATTGTAGTGTTATTAATGATATATACAAAATGACAACATTGATTTCTTTTAATTCGGCCAACTACCAATGTCAATATCTAGTACGAACAACTTATTATAACACGACTATATGAGCTTAGTACACGTAGGAGTCATATTCACTATGAGGTGAGACAAATACAAATTTGTTTTAAGTGCTCGGGTTATATGTATAGGCAAGACACTAATAGTTGTCAGTTAAAGTTATGTTATAATTTAAGTGGAAAAAAACCGTGAATAAGTATTATTCAAAAAGAGGTATCTCCCATTATAAGTTCATTGCAGTTATTTTATGTTTGTAGAAAAGTATCTGATTAAAGAATAGAAATGAAATGAAATTCAGGGTTTGGACTTGGTTTTATAATACCCCGCCTTGCAAACTTAGGTTGCATGCCTGGTACAGGCTTAGTTTTACAAATTATGTTACTCCTTCCACATGTATATTGCAAATTCATGAAAAAAATTTTGCTGTTAATAGAGCATCAGCTCCTCTAGGCTGCTGACCTTAGCAGCAGCAGTGTGTTGCTGTGGACAGCGGCAATAACTGCTAAATATGGGCCAGGCCACTGGCCTGGTCACCTCCCTAGCTAACGGTGTGAGTGGTTTTGACCATGTCTTGTGTGTTGTATTCGAGTGGGGGTTCACTGATTTGCTTTCGGTTTCCAAGTATTTTATGTTGTTATACTCATTTTGTTGTGTATAGATTGCATATCAGTGTGTTGTGCATGTAAGCATAATTGGGTGAGTAGGTATTTACATGTGTCTACCAGATTACCATACATAGGCTAAGCAACAGAAAAACAGGAAAATGAAGAAACCCAAATGGTGTAATGGCATTTTTTGAAGAGCATGTTGCCTTTGTTTGTTATAGAGGAAACTTAGCAAAAGGAAGATATGTTAAGATCTATAAATTTCATTTAATTTGATCAATTTCAGTTTGGTTCTTTAGTAAATTCTTCTATGAGAAAATTAACATGACTTTATTTTGGATTTTTTTAAAGTTAACCTAAGTAACAAATATCAGATTTTGAGTATGAAGCCTTAATTTTGAAGTGCGTAATATTGTGGTCTTTAAGCATTTTGTACATAATGGCTTTAGAGAAAAATTGGTCATCATGTATATGTCCATATTGATGTTTACAAACACGTAGGAGATTCAAAACAAATTTACATCCAAGGACACTTGACGTATAAAATGTGGAAGAGTTATAAAATATGCAATTAAATTCTAAGTTATAGGTAGATAAGTGTTTTTGAGTATGCTAGTTTCAAAACCTTATGTGAGAGGTTGTGCCCAAGTGTGTTTCTGGAGGGTGTAAAACTGAGTGTGCGTTTATCTGTCTGTTTTGAGATTGTATAGCCGTGACTGGGTGATAGGTTAGTATATGCAAGGTTCAAGTGTAATTACAGAGGTAAGTGTGAGTGCATCAACTCTAATGTGTTCTTGTAATATGTATATTTAGAAAAAATTTGTTATGTAATTCTCCTGCTACTACCTATTGTTTTGAATGCAACACCTTTATAAATGTTCTGCTTGCTTCACTTTGCGTGCATTGATTTGTTCTTTTCAAGGTGCCTTGCAATTGTTTGGTTACCATAGTAAGCATTTAATTGAGCACA
Organism: Allium sativum; assembly: GCA_030737875.1. Classification (NCBI taxonomy): domain Eukaryota; kingdom Viridiplantae; phylum Streptophyta; class Magnoliopsida; order Asparagales; family Amaryllidaceae; genus Allium; species Allium sativum. The sequence continues at coordinate 189,810,170 of CM060925.1, read as the reverse complement.
CTATTACACTTGTGCCTGGCTTACATCTTAGTTTTTTTGCATTTTTTTTCCAAATCAAATTTTATAACTATTATATTTACTAGTAACTCAGGTAAATGCACAATCAAGAACCAAGAAGAATAGTTACCCATTTGACAGTGAAAATTGGCATATATGGTATCACTGATCTTGTCAAGTTTATCATTGAACTGTAAATTGAGCATATGGTAATACTCGACACGCTGTAGATTAAGATGAAGCAATCCTATCTGATCCCCGAACATTATATTTCTCATACACCTTTTTGTGATTCTCGGTCCACCAGGTTTCAGCTTGCTGTTCCCCATGTCTTCTTCGGCTGAATCGAACTCTCTTCAACTCTTTCTTCCATCATGAAGCGCCATAAGAGTAATATAAATACCAGGTTCATAGTGCTCGATCCATTCTGACTCAGCTGATCTGTCTAAGAAATTTCCGCTGTCCTTGGCATCAATCTTTTTTGCTTTACTAGCGGCTGTTGCAGTTTCTCCATTCATATCAGCAAACCTTTGACTATCTACACATATCAAATAAACATCATGCTTTTCTCTTGTAGAAAAATTGAACCATAACTGTTGTTTTGAAGGTGTTGTCTATTGTTGTTGACAATACTATTTGAATGAGTAGTTAACAAGTCGATGCCATTAGGCAGGTACTATGGTGTCTGCTTCATGAATTCCTGCTGGAAGCTTTTCTACAACTTCTTTTAGTTGTGCAATAAGTGATTTTATGACTTCTTTTGCAGAGTTAGACTTGGCAGATTCCTCTGCAGCAAGAAGAATTGCTTCTTCTGTTCTCTTTGCAGACTTTTGCATCTCAAATTCTTGTAATTCACACCGTCTTGTTAAAATATCAAGCTGTGAACATAGCTGGTGAAGCACTTGACTTAACATATCATTTGCATTTCTCAAACTATCAGTGGCATTTTTTTAGAAAGCAAGACCCGACATTGTAGGAATAGGTGTCACATAACGTTTTGGACTCGTTTTTCTTGAGAATGGTGAGGCGGTTCTTGAATAATTTGAACACTAAATTGCTGACATGGGTAGTAGTTTAGGAGTATTAATTATCTATTTTGCTAACCTATTGTCCACACCCTTGTCGAACTTATCTTTACCTTCGCCTACGAGGTGTACCATTCTTCCTTTCATTAAGTCTGTCGCTATCCAGACATATATTCAATAACACGAATCGCATGTGCGGTAAAGTCTTCTAGGATTAGGAGACAATGCAGCTGCCAAAACCTTTTTGGTGCAACATGAGTTGCAGTGTGCAAGTCCATAATTGTAACAGTTCCGCTTCTTTCTAGTAAATCCAAATGCTTGTCGGCAAGCTGTACAGTGAGATACCTCGGTACCTAAGGCCCGTTTACATTGATATATAGCCGTCGAGAAATTAGAGCCACATGCTACTTGTTTGACCGGTTTATCCTTGAAAAATTCAACAAGAGTAGGTACTTTACGGTCTTCAATGTCTCCATGTCCTAATCTACCATTAGCTCCTTTACCCCAGGTGTAAATCCCACCTTTACCTGTCAAAAACTTTCTATTTCTCGTGGATAAAAAACATTTTCTTTATTCCTATGACCTAATACACCAAATGTACCATCGCCAAATGTGAACAACTGACTAGAAGTGGTTATCAAAGCTATATGCCATGCACCATAAGTAACATATGCAACTTTGACCCCTTCCAAATTTCCGGAAACCCTTTTAGGTATATTTAGTGACTAGTATCATTACCATGACCAAGTAATCCTGCGTTATGTGTACCATTTCCCCATGTGTAAAGGTCACCGTTGCTTGAAACAGCACAACTATGAAACTCTCCACAAGCAACAAAATCGATTTTACACGACGATAATGAATCCACAAGGCAAGGTTGGACAACATGTGCTTCAATTCCATGACCAAGTCGTCCAGCTGTTTCTTCACCCCAAGTAAATAATTCTCCTTGTTTGTTTAATATAGCAGCATACTTCACTCCGCAAGCAACACGATGAATATCTAAAACTACATTAGACTGTAATGGTTTGGGCAGCAGAATATCAACTATTATACTGATATTAGATTTTAGATCGGAGTTCCCACATATGAATTGACCCCACATGTATAAATCACCAGACATCTCAGTATCATCAGAGTTATAACTAGATGTTGTGATGGTACTGGAGACACTGACTCTACAACCATTCAAGGAGCTTCCATCATTTGCATTTGGTTTCTATTCATTACCAGTGTACCCTATTTTCATAGCATATGTCGGACCGGTGGCTATTTTAACCCCCCACTTTAATTGTTAAATACCACCTTGGCAAACCTGCAATCGCCAGATTGACCGTCGTCAATCCACCAAAAATCGTAGGTTGAAACGTGGTTTGGAACTGATATTACATTTTTTTTAAAGAAAAAGAGAGGAAAGCGAGCTCTGAAAAGAAGAGATGTATAATCATATTGATTTGTATTGAATTGTATGGGGATGGAAAGTAATAATGGAAGAAAGGATGGAAACAGAGGGGACGACGATACTATAAGTATGGGGAAGTGGACTGGTCGGGAAACCGTCGACGAATGTTGGAAGGGAACGGAAATCAAGGAGTGCGAAGTACGGGATTCACTGAGTATGATTATTAGTTTTTTTGCACTTGTTTTGTAAATGAATAGATCTGTTTAGCTTGTAGACGAAGCCGATGATCGAATTCTAATGAAAATTGCTTGGAGTTCATTTAATTTTACTTGCTTGCACCTGAAACATATGTGCATGAATATTTTTAGCTCCGATGTGTGTGAGGCATGCAAAATATGTATATGTGAGGTGAGTGTATGTGTATTATAGTTTAAAAAAAAAAATGGTCGCTGGAGCTAAATGTATACACATTTGTTTTACTCTTCGTTTAAAAGTAATATGCATGTTGAGAAAACCAATTTAATCATGATATTCATGATTTTGTATGACCTATTAAGCGTTAACATTGAAATTTATGTTTCTTGTTTCTCTCGTTTTCAATTTGATCATTTGCTGGAATTCTTTTATCTATTCATGAGCCAGGAAATTAAATTCTTATGTTGTTGCAGGGGCTTGGGATCTTAAGTAGAGTCAGAAAATAAACCATCTCAACTGGAGCTTGTTATAGTCCACGATATAGTAGAAACCATTTATTATCACAACTCCAACTGATACAATTAAGACATGGCTACAGGTAAGTTTACTATTGGTTGATTTAGAAAATGCAGTCAGCAACGTCAGATTCCTCTAGCAGTTCAGATTTGCACTATATTTTCCATTGGAGCAGGTAATATTTTATGTTGGTACAAATAATAAATCATATTGGATGGAGTTGTGAGAGGATAATATCCGATTTTTGCTGGCAGTTTCCGCTTTGAGTCGTTTTTTCTGCTTCGTGTTTGAGGTATGGTCTATATGATTTATTATTTTTTTAGCTACTCTATAAACCTTGAACCTAGATTGGCTAGTGACATTTGTGTTACTACAGACAAATAAATGCACACAACGAATCAGTGCAATACATTATCCTTCGATAAAATTAATGCACTTCACTGGTTTTTGCTAATTAACATTTGTTTGAGTTTTTTTTTCCTTTGACGATCACAGATTACCTCCTAAGCAGATGTTTAAGAGCAGTTCATACTCTTTTTGCTATTGCTGGCTATTGAGTGCATATGTAGTCAAGTGTAACACTATTACTTGATACTGGTCTTTTGTGTAGATTGGTTAAAACAATAAAATCACGGATGGTTTGTTACCCATTTGCCCAAATCTGATATACATAAGCGCTTGTGAAAAGTATTTGCAGAATGACTACATAAGGTTAATTGTTATAGGGAAATATACTTATTTCTCCTATCTATTCAAATTTTGGTCAAACAAACAGTGCTTCATATCCTCAAGGAAATGGTAATATGGTCTAGGTACTGGTTACCATCTATTTCCTGTTTCATGGGTGAAACATTATTGGGTTCATAACTGCTTGTTAATTCCACCGTTTCTGCAATCTAGTGCAAATAAACATTGCCTACGTAATTAACTTAATTAGTATAGCACTAGATTACACATGTACTGATTATATAAAGCATCCATTAGAGAATAAATTAAGGAGGTATGAAAGGGAAGGCAACCTTTCCTATCCATATTGAAGATTCCGGATATAAATTTATAAAAGGTTGGTTTCATGAAGGAAACACATGACTGATTAATATTTTATTAATAATATATCTTGATTTTATTGTTATACATGTTGCTTTCGGTGATCAGTGCATTATTATATAGACTGCCCATTTTAAATGCTTTGCTTTTGACTCCACCCTAGAGTGAACTTCTAGTTTTATCACATAGCCAATGTGGCTTAAGCTTTGGAGAATATTTATTAGTTTGGGTTAATTTTTCTCCAGCCAAGTATTGGCTGTAATTAGGTCACTTACTAGTCCTCAAGCTTACTCTCTCTTTAGTTGGCTTGTTTATAGCCAACAGGAGGTGGCTATATGATTATGATGGTGTAATGATACTGATGGTTTTTTTTGTAATCAACCTTATGGGTGATGTAAAAGACATCTGATTTTTGATGCATGACAAGTTTATAAGTCCATTGACTGGTTTGTATGTTCTAGTATTTTTCATAATTTGACTTTTATCTTTTACACCATGATAAACTTAAAGTTTTCTTTATTCATGTTCTCTATATTGATTTGTTGTGGTAGTCATGAGGGATGAGTTAGCTTTGGCATTTAGTGAATTGCTTTAGAAGTTGATGGCTCCGGGATGGATGCATGTGTCCCCTAAGTCATTCTAAACAAAACTTTCTCGCTTTGCACCTCAGTTTAGTGGATATAATCAACATGATTCCCAGGTTGAGTAAAAAAAACATATTGTACCTCAGGCCTAGAATTCCATGATGTTAATACATATAATCATTAGTTGTTACTTCAGGAGCTGCTAGCATTTCTTTTCGATGGACTTCATGAAGATTTAAACCGAGTGAAGAATAAACCTTACACAAAGACAAAAGATGCAGATGGACGTCCTGATGTGTATCAGGTGAGTCTTTGATGTGAAATATTAGAATAACAAGTCGTAACCTTGGGAATGTACGTTCTCGTAGCTAAAATTAGTTGTCCACCTAATAAATTGTTCATGGTCGAGTTCTATTAATATTGTTTATGTCCTTGTTTTAATAATAACCAATTAATACTGTCTACAGGTAATTAGCTTTTTTGGAGTGAAGGCCATCAGCAACAATGAACATGACTTTAATTGTTGTATGTATTATGATATTTGTTAGTACTTATTGTGTAAATTTATTTTTGAATGCTTGTGGTATGTGAGTTTAATGATTTTGTCAAATAACTATTATCTAATTGGTTACGGAAAATACTTATGTGACTAATTGTACTCATCTGAATATGATAATTATATAATTGACTGATTGTTGATTTAAATCAGATTTTTATACGTTCGTTGCTGATTTTAATATGACTATTATATAACTAGTTGCTAGAAAGAATAAACCCATCAACAGAATATAGTAACATTTAAAATGTGTTACAAAACAATCAATACCTTTTAACAGCGTTTTAAAAACGCTACAAAAATAAATGTAACTTACCACCTGAATTTTTATTGGCAGAAAATAAATGCTACAGTAAAGCAAAATGTGACCTAACGTATAGATCTTTAGTAGTGTTTGGAAAAAGCAACTATGCTAATCATATGATAGCGTTTATTAAAACGCAACCAAAAAAAATTAGACTTTTAGTTGCGGGACCTATAGTAGCGTTCAATAAAACGCTACCAAGACCCTTTTTTTGTGTAGTGTAATACAGTTTTCAGCTTAATATAAAATGTCTGCAGCGGGATAAAAACATAATATACTAAGTGAAGTCTGAACAGCAAAATAGGAATGATAATGTCCATCTTCAGCTCCATAGCTATCCAGAATGAATCTGTAAAACCTGTATATACGGTTGCCCGTGTGGAAAGGAGGGCACCCGAGTTTGCAAAGTGAAACAAACTACAAGTCAGTCATGGGACTGGTATGAGAAATCTTATTTAACCTATTTGATAATGAGGCTAATCACGGGACCATGCCGCTAACACGGAACGGGTTTACTCCATTGGATTGCCAGTACATAAATAAAGTAAATCGTCAAACAACGCGATGCTTTTTAGAAAAATGAAACCATTATAAGACTCAAGTCCCATCACACAATGCAACGCAAACCGGAGGATAGAGTTTTACTTTATAATGGTCAAAAATGCTTGATACGATAAAACGAATTTGATATTATTATTAGTGTGTATATGTTTAAAAAACATTTCAATCATAATATCAATCATAGACGGCATAGCTACCATATACTATGTCGTCGTACTAGTAATACAATCAAAACCGCATGGGTCGTATTAGAAGCTGGATTTCCATCATGAACCAAGGCAAAAGATAGTCCTTACCGAATTCGAGACTCTCCAGCCCGAGCCTCAGGACTAAGTCGCAACTGCACCCGGAGCAGCAAAGCCGGTCCAAAAATATGTTAGTGGATTAGTAATGCCTGAACAATACGTTTCCCCGCCCTATGGGGCGTAAATAGAGCCACTAGGGACTCAAATAACCGAGGCGCCTCATTCCATCATCCACATAAGTGAAAATGCCAGGGCTGGTAAGTCGCTGACATCACTTCTAGCTAAAAACAAACGTATGTCCTCCTTGCCATCCTTCTCCCGTTTCTGGTTCATACCGGGGTGTGAGGTTCGCGAAGTAACGTTATACACAAAGCTATGTTATTTCAAGCTGTGTTTTGATCATCAACTACAAGGCCCTGCTTTTCAACAATAAGCCTTGATCTTTTGCACCTTGGCATGCCACATTGATAATTCACGCCATCGATTGACGTCTATTAATAAATAACCTCAAAGGGTGTTAAGCAAGAGAATAAATTCTCCGCCACCAACGGATAAATATTAAATAGAAATCAATCAGCATATAATAAAATCCAATGGCAGACATACATCCATTTACAAGTCCATTCTGGGTCTGAACGAAACTGGAGGCACCTTATACCTCGCATATTCGAACAATCAAAAATATGTCTGGACGGTTACCACTGTAGCCCCTTCAAGGTAGCTACTCCAATCATGGTCATCAGTAGCCACACATCCATTCGATGTGAAGATCGTCGGTCTTCAACCACCGTCTTCAATCTTCGACTTCCAATCGTCGTATAATTATTTGAAATGAGATTTAACTCGGTCTTTTCAAATAATTCTCGAATATATATAGTTCAAAATCATTTCTTTTCATTCGATATCGCTTATAATATTTTATAACGATTAATCGCTATTTTTATTTATTTAAAAATAGTCATTTTCAATTAAACGACGCTTCGGGTCATTACATGGCCCTGGCGCTGCTTTCCTCAAAATTTGATTTACACATTTCTCCAAATCTAACCGTTGGATTTTAACAAATTTTATATCATTGGAATGATCTTTTCAAAACGAACCTAACGGTTCCAGTTTTGAGGAAATCCAACGGTCGGATCTCTCGGTATAACCGTTTAAATTTATGATTTCAAATCGCGAACTACAGCGCGCGATTCGTTTTATTTTAATTTATATTTATATATAAATATAAATCGTTCAACGATTTCAAACCATTTTCAATTTTAATATTGATTTCTTTAATGTGAAATCATGCATTACATTAAAAATGCAATTTCTCTTTATCATTTATTAATTTACATTGAAAAATGTAAATTTTTATTCAATCTTTTATTTACATTGAAAAATGTAATTTTTGATCTCATTTTCTGATTACATTAAAAATGTAATCTTTTTCTCTGATTACATTAAAAATGAAATTTTCCATTTCAATATATGGTAACATTTAGAATGTAATCTTCTATTTCAAACTTTGTATATATTGAAAGTATAACTTTCTATTTCAATGTGTTATTACATTGAAAAATATAAACTTTTTATTTCAATGTATATTTACATTGAAAAAGTAAACTTTCTATTTCAATATATATTTACATTGAAAATAAAACTTTTTATTTCAATGTAATCTTTTCTTACATTATGTAAAATGTGAGCTCCCTTATCTTCTATTTCATTTTGGAAGTGTAGTCTTTTCTTTCTTTTATATTACATTTTGAAAATGTAATCTTTTACTTTCTTTTATATTACATTTTGAAAATGTAATTTTTTTTCTACGATGTTTCTTTGCATCTAAATATGCAAATAAAAATATGATCTTTTAACTACAATGTTTATTTGGATCTAAGTATGCAAATAAAAATAAAATCCTTTAACTACAATGTTTATTTGCATCTAAATATGCAAATAAAAATATGATCTTTTAACTACAATGTTTATTTGCATCTAAATATGCAAATAAAAATATGATCTTTTAACTACATTGTTTATTTGCATCTAAATATGCAAATAAAAATATGATCCTTTAACTACAATGTTTATTTGCATCTAAATATGTAAATAAAAATATGATCTTTTAACTACAATGTTTATTTGCATCTAAATATGCAAATAAAAATATGATCTTTTAACTACAACGTTTATTTGCATCTAAAAATGCAAATAAAAATATAATCTTTCAATTTCAATATTTTTTTCTATATCAATAGTGCAAATAAAAATATAACTTTTTATTGCAATGTATATTTGCATCAAAGAATGCAAATAAAAGAATAACTTTTTATTTCAAAAATATATTTGCATCAAAGAATGCAAATAAAAGGATAACTATTAATTTCAATATATATTTGCATCAAAGAATGCAAATAAAAGAATAACTATTAATTTCAATATATATTTGCGTTAAAGAATGCAAATAAAAGAATAACTTTTTATTTCAACGTATGAACACTTTCACATATCCTGTATTTACATTTAAAATGAGATTTTTAATGTGATCATATTTATTTTAAAAACATGTACAATTTTCATATACAATTAAAATGTGAATTTTTATTGCTTAACTTATTTTCATTTCAAATGATGAACATTTTCCATATTTCTAATTTCAATTAAAATAGTGAATTTTTGATGTTCAAACAAGTTTCACTTCATATATGAATATTTCACAACACACAAATATTTCAAAAAAAATCAGCAGCATAACGGCAGGGTAACTAAACTGGCACCGTCCCGATGTACGGCTCCTCGCGATACCTTAAAGCCTCGTAGCTTTTTCAAGGGGGATTTCAATAATCTATTTCGTACGCAGACGAATTTTTCACAATATCAATTAATTTCAATTTCTGTTTCTGTTTCTTTTTCAACCACAAACAGACACCAAATTTCAACCAATCACAAATCAATCAATCAATCAAGTCGTCCATGGTCTGTAGACGATGGGTGTCGGGAGTTTCTAAACTCCGTCTGCATCCTAATGTAATTTCATTTATTTTTAAATCTGAATTCAGATATCTCACATTGATTTGACGACGCCAAAAATTGTAGCAAACTCTAAAAATTCTACGGTCAGTTCTAAAATGAAGATCTCGATTTTACTGTCCCAATGAATCATGTTTCATAGAATTTCGATTACGTATGAGGAATATACGAATTTTATAAACAAAAATGAATTAGCAACGGATTAAAGTTGTCGCAAACCTTTCTTCTTCAATTCCAGATAAAGGCCGAACGTTATTTCTTGAACCTTCAAAACTAGGGTCGAGAATTTCCTTCAATCCGCTCAGCTAGGGGCCGATCAGGATCTGCCACGACGATGCGCTAGGAGAGGCGCCTCAACTCAGGTGAAGGTGCCCAGTTTGATCGTTCCTAGTGGTCACAGCGGCATGAAGAACGGAGCGACTTTGGGGCTCTGGATCTCTAAAATCGTGCAACTACAGAGGAGGAAATTTATACGAGATCGAAGAGGATGAAGATCTCTATAAAAACCTTAACTGGAGTCTATGTTTTTATTATGTGGTTGAGGAGGAATCGGGGGATGAAGAGTGGAGCAACTGTGCCGTCGAGTTTGGGAAGATGGCGACTTATGGAAATCGGGTCTAGGGTTCTACTGTACATCGTATTTATACCATGTATTTATATTTTAATTTCTATTTAATTCCTTTATAAATCTCTACATCGCTTCCAACTTCAAATCAAACCCAGCGAGTGATGCCCCTAGCCAAATACCCCTGTGCCGGACACGATGGGATATGTTTCGTAACCCAATTCGGCTGTTACGATATGTTTTTCTTTAAGATTAATAATAAAACATTTTATTATTTAATTTGATCGAACATTTTAATTTACCGGGGCCACAGACTGACTCTAAAAATTCCAGAAAAAATATATCTGGCTTTGTTTTGACGATACGGTCTCAACAAAACTAATTTCATCGAATTTGAAGACCATTTGAAAAATGGCCATTTTCTGGTCGATCGAAATTGACTGATATTTGTCAAAACACATTTTCTTTTACCACGCCCACATATTGATCCCAAAAATTATGGAAAATTAAACTTAACCATAATTTGACATTCCGGTTCCAACAAAAGTGGTTTCGTCGAAAATAGAGGTCGTTTGCAAAATGACTATTTATACGGGCTATTTATATATATTAAATATATATAAATTCTATAACGACCTTTCTGAAAATCCAACTGGCCATAACTTTTGATCCCTGTTATGAAATTCCAATTTTTCGGATTTGTTGGAAAGATAATTTTAAACAGATTTAAATATTTTTGGTTTCACTAAAATCCGATCTATTTTGCATCCTGTACAGTCAGTCAAAGTTTGAATTCAGATTTTCAAACTGTCGCGCTATTTCTATCTTCTTTTAGAGTCAAAATAAATATATTCGTTCAAACTTCGATTTAAACAAATTTTTAATCGTTATTATTTAAAATAAATTATTTCAACTATTCAAAATTCAATAAAATAGCCAAAATAAAATTTTAAATTGGTTCTGATTTTCCGGGTTGTTACAAGTCCCATGACTGACCCAGAGTTTATTTTGTTTTGTTTTACCTAAACTCTTGGGTGTCCAAAATTGTACGGGCAGTCAAGTAGTTCGGGATTTTTCAGATCTATCTAAATGAGCTTGGAGCAGGAGGCTTCAATGTTAGATATGTAGTGTTTTATTTCCGCTGTGTTGTAAGTGTTGTACTCTGATAATTGTATGTTATACAGTTAAAATTTTGTATTTCAGAAGTTATGATATATTATATTTTGTTTTGCTGCGATGTGAGATTCTGTTTTGTTATTTATGTTTTTCTTCTACCTTTTCTTCTAAAAAAAATGGTTCGTATTTCTGTGATATTTGGGGTTGGACGCGTGATGTATGTAGTCAAATCAGATAGTACGGATTTGCGGTTCGTTGCAATATCGTTCATCCCATAACTTAAATTTCATTATTCTTACCAGTACTTGTATATTATCCAATTTTATTTCAATAACATGTTAACTTTTGATAAAGTGGTAAGTTATATATATGCTATGGAAATGTTCGATTTCTATACAATTTCACTAGTTTCAGTTTATTTTGAATTCATTGTTTCAAACTACAAAGAATTTTATTTTAATTATAACTCTCTTGGGTTCATTTTCTTATTATATAATTCAGAAATTTCTATAATTTCAATTTTTGTTCATTTCAACAATTTGAAATTCATTAACTATTCAAGAACTTAAAATTTCAACTTCGGGTTCATTTCCAAATCAACTTTAAAATAATATATTTTTTTACCTTTTGTATCAAACCATAATTTAAAGGATTTAAAGGGAGTCCAAATTTCCAAATAAAGTATAAAAATTCTAAGTGGTCTCTCCCCACTGAGTCTCTTGAAAATAATGTCGATAATGCGTGCACTCATTACCGAGATCATTTTCCAAAGGCAAGGGGAAAATATATACTTTTTTTTCAAAATTCATTTGAAAACAATTTCTATATTAAACAACTTTTTAAAATATAAATATATTATTTCAAAACCATTTTTTTATCAATATTACAAAACCACCAGAAATTAAATTCTCAAATTCATATTTAATTTCTTATTTCATTACTGAATTAATTTTCAATATTTCATTTTTCTTAAATCATTCAATAACTAGTAGTTCTAAATTATTGATCACTCGAATGATAAATGATCAAAATCTAATATTATCATCAACAAAAATCACAATTCAAAAATTTTCAAATAATTATATATATATAAAAAATATAATTCAAAACAATATTATGTTAATAAGCCATATTCGAGTGTTTAGAAATCCCTATTGATGCCTTGGCGTCCCAAGTACCGACCAGAATTCATAAAAACACAACAGAACAAATCAACACAATAGAAAAACATTTTATACCAAAATTGCAAGTACGCTCTCTCATATACACTCAAACTCATTCTAGGGTATTACTACCCCATCTCTAATGAGTTAATCCTAAATAGAGTCAAGGTTATCGCTAAACCAAAGCTCTGATAACAAATGTAACATCTGATATTTTTGACCGTTCAAATCGACAATGATCCTCAATGTCGACTTAAACAAATCAAAACTACATATAGTTATTACGATTAAAATAAGAGAAAGAAGAGAAGAAGGAAAACAATCGCAGAATATCAAGCGGAAGGACAAAATATAATAAATAAATCACAGTTCATGAAGCTATTAAAACATATATTTGATTATGTTTTACAACAATTATCAGAGTTAACTATAATAAACATACCAATATTTGCAGTGGTAATAAATATAATATTTCTAGCAAGCTCCATCTTCATCTCCAAAACAGTGTCTTCGATAACTGAAACTCAGGCTGACCCGAGCCCAATTGAAAAGACAAAAAATACTGGATCAAAATTAAAATATTCTCATATTAGTTAGATCGAATTCATGTGATAATATAAGTGCAATAACTTAAGAGATATTACCGGAAATCCATCTCCTAAGGATCCATTAAACTAGAAACTACATAATATTATACGCCATTATAATAGTGTCTATGGTTAAATATAAAATATTAAAATACTGTAAGCGGGATTACCATTATTACCCTTACACCTTTTATACCATTGTCGTACAGTTTGCATATGACACACCAGTATGTCGGCGAATAGGGACGCGCCGTGATACGACAACGTTAAATCAAAATCGTAGGTGGCTCGATCAGGATAACATGACAAGGCACATAAGGAATGCCCAGAGTATGAATATACTAGTTGCACGCCTGGACTGGTGGTAACGCATAGTTGCGACTACCGCCCACCTCGGACAACACTCCCAAATTACGGATGCGCATCAAATCAATCAAACCGAGGGAGTATAGTAATAAAGAAATAAGTATTGCCGATGGAGGTAGCTAACCCCACTTGGTCACGGTATAGCCTTGTTTTAGCCATTTTAATTATGACCCAAAGGTCAAGGACATCCATCATCGTTCTCTTTCTTCAAATCCAGTAATCGCCTCCAAATCAACCTACTTCATTCTGGAACTCCACCGCATACACAATTGTTTAAGTAGTTTTCGGTATTGGCAGAGAGTATGACAATATCTGATCCTGGTCTCTTTAACAAACAATCGTTTACATTTTTCACACTGGTTGGTTCTTTTACATTTTAAATGGGTTCGTACTTCATATCAAAATATCAACTTTTCATAAAAATCATTTCAGTATTCAAGAGAGAATATTATTCATCATAAAAACTACATTTTTACTAATATAAAAACCTTGAAACAATTCAACTTTAAAATAATTTGAAATAGTTAATTTTTTTATAGTTTAAATATATGATATAAATAGTTTGAAAATAAATAATTTTTATTTAAAATAGAATTTTAGATTTAGTAAAATCTATAGGTAAAATAATAAAATAGTTTATAAAATAAATAGTTAAATATTAAAATAGTTAATTTAAAATAAATAATAAAATAAAATAGTTATAAGGTAAATCGTTTATAAAGGAAATAATTATTATCAAAATAAAATAGTTTATAAAATGGTTTAAAAATACTATAGTTGGAATTAGAATCATATCTTCAAAAATTTAACCAAACAGGAAATCATATTTCAGTTTCAAATCAATTCGACTAAATTTCGATATCTTAATTTAAAAGGATTTGACTTCCCATTCATATTAAATTCGATTCAACAGTTCAATTTCAAACAATTTGATTTAATAATTCGATTTAATAATTAAGTTTCAATTATAATTCTCACTTTGAACTATTCGTTTATAAAAATCTCGAGTTCACAGTTCAATTATTACTATAAATCAGGTTAATTTAAAGTAATATCAAAGATGGGTAAACAATTCAATTTTGATAAATTTAGTTCATATTCAATTTAGTTTAACTTTAGTTATCCATATTTACGATTCTATTAAAATTGAAAATTTTAATTTCAAAGCTCAAAGTCCAAATTTTAAAGAAAAACGATTAATAATGTCATTTATTTTGTCCATATATAATTTTCTATCCTATGGCCAAGTAATACTTAAAATTTAATTTTAATATTTAGGAAAGGATATCTATCATTTCAATCCAAATCAGGGTCATAGGTATTTATCATTTCAACCTACGTTCTTAATTCATTTTAATGATTAATCCCGAGTTTATTTGATGCCCTTAACTTCTAGGGTAATGGTTGGGATATATCAACAAAAACCAAAACATATATAAACAATGTCGAAAACAAGATGGATTACATATTAACACATTAAATATATAAATTCAAGGCATACATCAAAATCAACACATCTGAAGCGTTTAATAATATCAGTTACTAGTCATCAGGTATGAGTTTCTTTTTTTTAATAAGAAATTAATTTATAACAGTACAATTTATATAACAATCAAATTAAATTATAAATTCTATGCAGATTTAACATAAATTTGCAATTTAAACAATCAAACAACAAAAAATACAATCATATCATGACATGAATTTAATTTAACTAACAATCAAATATTTTAGTTAGATGTGAGTGGGTTTAATCACTCACCTTTGATTCTGAACGCAGTTGAAATCCAAATCTTAGCCAAAATTCAACGATCTTAGAATCAGTCCAAATCAGTAACATCATGAAGAGCTCGTCGATACGATTCTAATGGATCCCACCGTGCGTCATTTTGAATTCGTATGTGAAAGTTATACATGTTTTTATAGTTTGAAATTCAATTACATATAAAAAAAATAAAAAAATCCTCACCTAATAACACAATGCCATGTTATCCCTTCTTTCCCTTCCTTCTCAAACTCACGTTACAGGAAACTCCACATTCATGGCAAAGAAAACCGCAACCTCCCTCCTACATCTCTCCCTATTCTCTCAATGAAAAACCGAGCCGATTGCACCATTAAACTTCTCTTCTCGAATACATCCCCACCATGACCACAACTTCGATCTCTGCATCACCAAAAAAATCCCGTCCCTACATGCCGCACCTCACAAGTAGCAACAAAATTTTTAGTAAATTGAACCAAAATTTGGAGATAAGTTGCTATCTCTCCTACGAACTCGAATATGACATCCAAAACGTGAATCAATCACTGTGTCACTCCCAAACCGCAACACTATATGCGCTGGAACAAAATGGGACAGAACCTGATATCGTTGAACCCAAAATCTAAGCCTAAGGATGAGGAGATCTCGATAACGTGAGTGTAACGAATCAAAAATGAGTTGATTTCATAAAGAGGTGAATTTTATATAATTATTTAAAGATTGGATAGAGGCAACCATTTTCTAATGAATGAAAAAAAAGTGAGGCAGCTACAGGAAACAAGAGAACAAAGGATTTAGGTTTTAAGGAGAATATTATTTATAGGAAAATATTGTTTTCAATTTCAGCCATGCGATTTTTTTATTTTATTATTATGGTCCATGTGCATGAAACACTAATGCCAAGTGCCACAACAGAATGCTTCATGCGCAGAGATTTATACATTGTCATCCTTTGTTTCATACATATACCATGAAACGCTCAACATTAAGTAATGAAAAAAAGGTATAAGGCAATAACTTCCTTTCACACGTTATTAAATGCATGCATAAATTTCTATTTTTCTATCCATAAATTTGGTTTCACACATACATGAAAAAGTAAGCTACATACATGCATGACAATAAATTTCACAATATGGCAATAAATATTTATATCCTTTCTTTAATTGATGTATAAAAAAATATTAAAACAAATTTTGGTTTATTTGGTTATAATATAAACCAACAAATAGCCAACCAAGATTCTGTAATGCAAACGTTGTCAGTTCAAAACAACATCACGTAGTTTAAACCGAACGTTCAAACACACGAAATAAAATATCGTTGTGTTTAATGTGTTAATGCAAGCAAAATAACATATGGAAACCTATTAAATTAACGTTCGTGTGAAATTTGCTATAAATTCCCAATTCATATAATTATCTTAAATTAAATTTCAAAAACTAATCAACTTTATTCACATCAAAATAAATTTAATTTTAACTTAGCAAATCAAATTTTATTTTAATTATAAATTATTAATTACATTAATCAGTCTCATAAAATATATAAATATTAGATTCCTACCTTCCATGTTAACCAATATAAACAAGATCACCAAACTATTTACAATCAATACATGCTATAATTATCAAAATAAGTTAAAATTAATCACTTAAATAATTTATTTAAGTTTCCACCATGCATGTAGTGACCCTCCCACTTACGGTCGATCCAAATCGATGGTTAAACAGACTTAAATCGAACCAAAATGGTGGATACGCTAACTTTGGGCGCACAACACATCAGAACAATCAACATAAGACTTTATAAACATCGTAATAATGTTACATCATAGTACATAATATCAGAGTATTGAAAATAATATATAGTGGAAAATAAATTTACAATAAATGCAATACAATGCAGCGGAAACAAGTAAACTAACACAGCGGAAGACTATCAATGCTCTGGACACAGCTTTAAGCTTCGATCCAGAGTCCTGCTAAATGAAATAATCTGCAAAACAAAAACTACTGACTGCCCGTGCGGAAAATATAGGCATCCAGAGTTTAGGTAGAAACAATAAACTCCAAGTCAGTTATTGGACTGGTGTGAGAACTCAAAACAGTTATTAAACTTTACTTTAAAATAAGGTAAATAACGGGACCACGCCGTGTGTCACGGAATAGGTTCACCACCATGAATACCAGTGCATAAACAACAACTAATAACAGTCATATGGATCTACAGTGCATCATACAACATGCAATTCCTCAATCTACCCATTTAGGCTTAATCCCAAATTTAGATTTTTCCAAATCCAATTCACTTTATAGAAATTATTTCTTTGGATTTTATTCCCGGTTTCTTATTTCAAATCATTTGAGATACATATCTAGCTTTATATCAAAGTAAATTTCACTTCCGGATCTCAAACCAAAATCTTTGGAAATATGAATTCCAAAACATAACAATGCATACAAACAAGTATGAAACCAAATATCCGGAGGTATTCAGCCCTCAGACAAGGCTGTACGCGCCTCACCAACTCGATATATATATATATATATATATCTATATGTGTGTGTGTGTGTGTTTGTGTGCGTGTATGTGTGTGTGTGTGTGCGTGTGCGTGCGCACCTCCCACTATGGAGCAGGCAACACTGACGGTGAAACATCCCACGCCTTCGGGAAAAATGCACCGCCCTCACACCTTTAGTCATCCAGGGTTACCCGAATCTTTAGCCACATGCTAAATCATTTCATATCCCGAAGTAGGGAAAATAATTTTACAACATAATATTCACAAGTACTTTCAAAGTATAGTACTTTACATTAGCAATTCACACATATGATCAGTCACTATTAATCACATAACCTTTGAGCTCGTACGTCTCAAAGAAGGGTGTTAAGCAAGAGAATAAATTCTCTGCCACCAAACAGATATATCATTAATAGCAACTAATCGGTTATGTGATGAACTACAATGTCAAACACATAATACATTCCGAAATCTTCGACTACATCGGGTTTAGGCCTAGAAATCCTTCCTGTTTTATAAAACATTTTTTTATAAAACATTCCCTGTCCAAAATCAGGTATATATTTCTTTTCACTTAAGAAAAATATCATTTCAAATTCATTCATTAAATTTGAAATGAACAACAACATCGCTAAACATCTAATATTCAAATCGTGAAGTGTTTCACAAGATGTTAGCATACAAATATTTCTACCTAACCCAATGCTAAATGTAAAAGCATATTTTGCTTATAAACAGGCCGAGCACAATCCAAACAATCAATCAATCACAATCAATATCAACAACCAATATTACTTGGTTTGTACCACATCTCATGTTTTGGTAAATTTTATCACCATTCATTCATTCCAATCTAATTAAAGATTTATTAAAACTCTTCTTCGTTTTAATCTCTAAAATCATTACATAGTGATTATTCAACTTTCTGGAAATCAATCCTGTCTTTAACTGGGTTAAAGAACCAGTCTTAATTAAACAAAGTTCACGATAAACCTAAAATAATCTTCCGTAAAAAATGGAATATTCATGAAAATCATAATAGTATATAATCGATATAAATTTCCGTATCAAACTCATACTATAAGTGGAATAGCAGCAAGACCTTTTAAATTCCATATATAGTAACAGTCATTACAACAAAACAAGTATTTTATAGCGGCCTACAGCCGCTATGAATAAGAACTATAGCGGTTCCATAACTATTGTATATGAACATGTTATAAAAAATCTGTTAAATATTTATAACGCTTTATTTGCCGCTATAAAAGAGCATGGTTTTATAACACAAATTTTCCATTATGTTACTTAAAGACAATAGCTCATGCTCACGGCTATTAAACATCTGAATCTCAATGAAAGCGGGAATCTTTTATAACACATTATAGCCGCTATAACATATTTATTTAATAGCAGCTATACGACGCTATAAATTATCATGTTATAGTATTGCTAAAACAATTTACAGCTCATATATGCCGCTATAAAATTCGTAGAGCTATGCATATATATTACATTTTAATAATAGCAATCAAAATAAATCTTCATAACAATTTAAAGAGCAATGTAAGAACGAAAAAAAATATAATAATCAACAAATATAACACATATTCATGATAATAAAATAAAGTATCAACTAACAAAAAATAATTTTAATCCATGAGTTACCAAATTCAATACATATGTTTTCAATTCCATATTGATGTCAATTTAAGTACACAAAAGACAAAACATAGTTCATATTTAAAGTTTACAAGTACCAAATGCATCACTAAGAACGTCAACTGCTCAAAGTCTTTCTTTTTCCATCAAATAGTCCGTGGATACTATGCAATCACCTATTTCCAAAAAGACATGTTTACAAATTCATGATAAACCCAAAGAAATTTAAAAAATATATATTAAACAAACTACAATACTATATAAGAATTTTTCCCAACGACCAAAAAAAGAAAAGCTGGAAATTGGCTTAAATGCTTAATTCTGAGTTGTAGTACTCAAAAGTGCCATGTTTATAGTTTATCTAAAATAAAGATAAACAGTAGCTTACAAACACCCTAAACTCACAAAAAAACAATACCCTAAACGGTAGCTAACAAACACCCTAAACTCAAAAAAATAGAGATAGAAAAAGAAGTAAAAGTAAGAAACAAGCTAAGTGCCAATGAAAAACTACATCAACTACCTTGAATTTATTAGTGAACATAAATTAGAAGTTACAAACATACATGCCATGTATATTTTTTTACCATTGCCATTAGCTTCAAAAATCTGAAATTGCAGCAGTATATAAACACTTCAGAGACAAAATTGATAAAGTATATGAACATTACTGAATGCGTATCTTTCGGATAAAAATTCAATAAAGGTGAATGTTCACTCTTGATTAAGTTCACATACCCTTTAGGCAATGCATTCAAGCTACAAAGAGCAAATAATTTGTATAAAAGAAAATTTAAACACAACAAAGGGGAAATAGTTACTACCTTCTCAGAGGCAAAACAACCATGATTTGATTGTATGGCTTAAATGGCTCACCAATTTTGAATGGAGATAAAGGCAGGATAAATCTTTCAAATCAAAAGCAAATGGATCATAATAAAATGGATAATACCTAGAATGAATTTGGTTGAGTTTAAATTATGGTGTACTAATGACAAAATATTACAGAATTATAAGATGTCCAAACATTTCCTCACCATGACCAAGAAAGGACACTAGAAAAATAATAGTGTAGCATCCAACATAAACCTTCCATATATTTTTCAACCTAATATATTGCAGAAACAGTAAAGAAATAAATTTCATAATGGTAAATTCGACTTTATATGGTTTAAAAAGAAAAGAAAAAAACAAATGGAACTCACTACTTCTTTCTTTTTTACATCAATTTCTATCTAATTATCAGCTGAGAATTGCTCCTTCTGGTATCTCAACTTCCATCCATCACATCCAAGCCTAACCTGAAAATAATGCAATATTCAAGATGCATATTGTGTTTATTTTATTGTATGGAAAAATGTTAATTGTTAATATGAATGTGTGCGTATGAATGCAACACCTTGTCATGATCAAATATGCCGTTCTTATACAAGTCTGAATTGTTTCGAATAACACTTTTAAATTTTTGCTTCAGTCCACTTGTATTTGCAACCTATAGATATACAAAAATAAAATAAGCGTTCAGGACTTGTAAAGAAGATTCATAGATAGCTGTTATAGTAATGTAAAAAAACACATACATCAAATATTTTCTCTGTTCTAGCAAACATTGAAATTGAATTTGGTGCAGATATATCCTTTTGTCTGTTATGGTTGTATAAGACTATATGTTCCTCATCATCCTGAAAACACAACTTGTAAATAAACACTGTTTTCAAACATCTTAATAATTAATATATAGAGCTAATAGCTTACCGCTAAATAATTAAAGCATATTTACCCAAAAGCATATCATTTGAATAACACGATACAATAGCTAACAGGGAAAAACAAGAATGTAAAGTTGGCCAATTCAACATTTAATTCTTCGATTGACTCCCCATACTGAAAACCGTAAAACAACATGATACAATAGCTAACAGGGATTAAATAGTTGAATAAAATTCAAAGTAGAATAAGTATAACTAAGATAGTACCTTCCATCAGCTATCAGTAAGTTTAGTCTTTGAAGCAGCAGTTGGGGAGGCAGAAGGTACCATTTATATCAGTAAGTTTAGTTTTGTGAGTTTAGAGCGCTTGTATGCTACCGTTTATTTCTCAAAAGTGTTTTTTTTCTTACTATTTTTCATGCACCTTCGCTATAATACCCTCCTCGAATACAGAGAAAAAGTGGAAAATAATCAAAGGAAATCCGATGACAGAAACTGAAGTGTCCCATTTCCCTAGTTTTACTGATTTTACTTTGAATTGTAATCAGATTTTTTTTTTTGTTAAACCTGAGTCATTTACTCAAAAGGGTTATCCCCCTTTTTAAACACCTTCCAGGATTCACTTACACCAAGCCAACTTCATTGCTCATTCAGCATACCAGCTTTTCACATGTTATTAAATTTTAATCAAATAAATGATGTTTTAATCCTTTCCCATTATAATATCAATCATATTTATTCTAAATCTTTATGTTACTTCTCTGGCATACCTGGTAAATTACATACCCTTTTTATTGATTCAAATTGCCTTTAAGAGAAAAAATTTCTTCTAGTATTGTCATATCAACCATCAGACTATTCGTATATTCTTCCTTTTAAAACTTGCCAAGTTCACGGGTTACTTCCTAACCATTCAGATTTCAGAGAATGTTGATTGAAGCCCTCGTGTACTTTAGGCATTTTAAACAGGTGGTCACATAAATGTAATATGAACTGATGTTTTTTTTTCAAATTTAATAATGTACTTTAAATACATATATAAACTTGGCTTAAACATTATTAAAGCATCACTCATGTTCTTGCTTTCTCACGCAAGGCCTGTTTTTATGACTCATAAGTATCGTTTGTATCAAGGGAAAAAGCATGTTGCTAGAGTATAAAGTTTAGCTTCTCCTTCTTATGTTAGTGCAATCCTACTATATATATACATATGGTTGTTCCTTGACATTTCCATATGAAGATAAGTGTATATATAATAGTTTCTTACTACAAAATTATATCAATCAGGCCTCTTTAACTAATAAAGTCACTTGTTAATATACTAGTTTCATATACTATGGTATTATGTTGCCATATTAACCCCTTTCGAAAGAAACCCTTTTATTTATTTATTTCTGAAATCATTTCGAAACTACTATTAAGATAATATAAGCAGTATTAATTCTTCAAGTTTCCATACTGTTACACTATGCACGTATATACTCATTCAAAACCATATGATACCATGCTACATATTACCAGAAGTTTATTATGTAAACATCCCTACTTAAAAATATGCCTATTAAGCTAAGTCACAGTTTAGCACACGCATGTTTCCCATTGCACATACTTTCAATATCATAACTATCATTTATACAGTGGAATTTTCCACCCTATATTCTAGCATGTGAACTATTCATGTGCTACACTATCCCCTAGATGTATTTATATAATTAAGGCATGAATACAGCCATATATCTCTTCATGGCAGCTATGTACCATCACATATACACAGGTTTTCACACATATACCCATTGTATAAAATTCCTCTCTTTAGAATGCAGATTATAATCATTCCCAGGTTATCCAAAGGAAATCAACCTCATGTAAACTCAGTTTAACATAAAATTATTCATCTCAATATATACATTTAGCTAGTTCAATCTAAACTTCTAGGTTGGTTATTGAAACTTAAGAATTTCACTAATAACACATTTTTCACAAATGTATAAAAATACTCCATTTTAAATCTTATTTCACTCACTTCATTACGTATATCCTGACAAAATAAAATCATTTAACAACTTAATATCTTATCCCTTTCCAATCAGCATCCCTTTAACATTTCTTATGTTCTGCTTTTACTATCAAAAACAGTGTATAAGTTGTCCCTTTTTACTGCCTTATCTACACTTATATATATAAGATCATTTATTATATGCTTGCTTCATATGGAAGACAACATGTACATATATCATTTATATGCCATCCTCCCTTCCTAGCAACCCATAATAAAATTTCCCAATTAAAATACAAAGTATCAGTCGAAAGTTACCTTCCTTGCACCACCATATTCTCCAAACTGCTAATATATGTAAGTAACTGTTTTCCATAAAATAATAAAGGATAAAAAGACAAACCAAAACATATGAATTTTCTTCAAATGAGTTGAATCGTTGAATTCTATAATGCACCCTTTCACTAAGCAATAATAAAAAATTCTGCCTTTTGGTAACCTTGAGAACCGCGGTGAGGCTAAAGTCATTCACACTGCATATTGAAAAACCAAACGAGGAGTGCATTACATAATAAATTGTGTCCTAAAGACATTTGATTGTATACCAAAAATAGTTTAGCAGCTGCTAAGACACCAAACGTAAACCTTACAAATATCACCACCAGACTTCAGTTCTCCAAATCATGGTGGTGCTCTTGTATTTTCTTGAACTCTGAACTGCAAATATAAAATCATAAGGAGTACATTAAAATGTACTATATATGTATATATATGATAATGATCTAAGTTCACTATTTTATAGCATGTAATCAAATGATGAACTAGTTTCTACTGAAAACTGATAGCATATTGCAATGTATTTTAATTTCATCCCCTTTGTGTATAATCGAAGATAATTGATACCTTGAAGATAATGGAATGCAGCGCTGAAATAGTGTAACGATGCAATTATGTCATATCACAATCCATATCAGAAATTTTGGATATAGAACATCCATGTCCCTGAAATCCTATCAGCTCACATTTAGTAAATCTAAAAGTCTAATAGATTCAGAATGATAATGCTTTCAACAAATTATCTACCGAAAGAAGCATTTTCTATGCTCAAGGAGTATGGGCTATGTTTTTGTCAATTTAAAATTTTAGCTAGTAACACTACAAGAGACATTGTAATTTTCGACAGGCTATACCGACGGTTTCCGACGGCAATTTCCGACGGCTACCGACGTGCCGTCGGAAACCGTCGAATATATTCGGGATACTTCTTCCAGACCCGAACGCTTTCTTCCCCAAATCCAAATTTCTCTTTTATTTTCCAGCACGAATTTTCACCCTACCCATCCCAAGTCCCCATTTTTCGCCCAAAATCGAAGATTTCTTCGTCTAAATTCTTCGCCGGTGTCTCTCTAACCTATTGGACAAGCAAATTTAGGTAAAATCTCTTTTTTTCTTTAGAAATCAAGTTTTTTTCCTAAACCTATTTATGTCATAAATCAAAAATTAGGGTTCATTATTGATAGTAATTGGTTCCAATAGCCTGGTAGTGCGTAGTAGAATCCTATTATGTGCATATTTCATGCGATGTTATAGAAATTGAAAATTTTGTGTTATGTTTGGGTTTTGTGAATGTTTGGGTGTTTGTGAATATATTTCCACTTAACTTGGTTGTTGTCATTGTATAATTTATTATATTTGTGTAAATGTGCGCAATTGCGCGATTGTCATTCTTGTATGTGTTAGTTGACATATGAAAAAATGAATGATCGAACTAGTACATCGATATCGTGCAAAATATGAGTTGTGCACAAAATAACATGAATCTAAATTCTAGTTGTGTTTATTGAGACGACGATAACAGTAAATTAGATTTAAGTAGATTGAAATGTCAAGCAGACGTGATAGAAAAAAAATATTTTTGTGTTGTATTAAATCTTTTTATGTAGTAAAATGCGCACATCGATATCTAATTGAATAACTAATATCCTCTAGAGTGTTTTCGGCCCCGTCCGATGAGTGTTGTACATGATCGTTATATAAATAGTCGTTTTTTTCGAATTAAAAAACGACCATTTATATTCATCTGGTACAATATTTGTTGGATTTGTCCTTGTATTGGAAAAGTTATAAACGCAGTAAGCATCTACATTTTGTATACTACTTCGTTTCAAAAGATTCACGGAATTTTGGTTCAGTTTTCCTTTTTGTTTCCTGCGTACATGTGTACAGTGCAGGAAACAAAAGGGAAATGCTGCCGAAATTTTGTTGAATCGTTTGAAACGAAGTAATATACAATTGTAAATGTTTACTGTGTTTGTAATGAGAGGTAGGATGCCTGACCATGTAAAAGAGTTGCATCTAAAAAAGTATCAAATTAGATTTTTTTTTAACTTAATGAAAATTTTATTTGCTATCCAACTGTTATATATACGTGCATTTTACGAATTTGAATTCATAAATAAATAAATATTAATTTTTGAACTTGTAACTGAATTTCTCAAATAGGAAAAATGATTGATTATTTTGTTGATTGGAGGAGTTGGATGTACCAAAGAAGAGGACAGAGAGGTTCGATAAAAGAAGATTTTTATAATGGTATAAATGTCTTTGTTGAATTCGCGTTAAGTAATAGTGGAAGTGATCCTGAAATTCGTTGTCCGTGTAGCAAGTGTAGACATTTGAAATATTTGTTACCCGATCTTGTGAAAGTCCATTTGTGCAAAAACGGATTCATACCCGAGTATTATTTTTGGGATCGTCATGGAGAAGTTGTATCAAATACTCCTGTTGAGACTGAGGTAGAAAGTGTTGTTGATGAGAATGTTAGCACGAACCATATTGAAAATATGGTCGAAGATGCAGCGCGATCTATGTTTCCTATGAGTGTAGCTGACGATAACGATGGAAATGATGAAGAACCGAATATTGAAGCTAAGAAAATTTATGATTTGTTGGAAAATGCTAAGAAACCTATGTGGGACGGTTGTAAAAGCGGCACTCAGCTATCGGTAATCGCAGAATACATTGCGATGAAGTCAAAATACAACATCACTGAAGCTGGGTTCAAAGCTATTGTACAAGCTGCAAAAAGGCACATGCCGCCAGATAATTTAATGTGCGAAAACCACTACGAAGTTAAAAAAACTTATGTCGGCATTTGGTTTACCTTATCAGAAAATAGATACATGTGTAAAAGGATGTATGTTGTTTTGGAAAGATGACGTAAACCTTAGAAATTGTAAATTTTGTAATGAAGAAAGATATAAACCAAGAAAAAAGAAGGGAAAGGAAGTTCCATACAAAAGTATGCATTATTTGCCTATTACTCCAAGGCTTCAAAGATTATATGCGTCTTCTGCAACTGCATCTCATATGAGATGGCATAAGGTGAGATTGGAGGAAGAAGGTAAGTTGGCTCATCCAGCCGATGGGGAAGCATGGAAGCATTTCGATAAAACTTATCCCAATTTTGCAGTGGAGAGTCGTAATGTCAGACTAGGATTATGTACAGATGGTTTTTCACCATTTCCCCAGTTTGGTTCTAAATACTCATCATGGCCCATTATCATCAAACCTTATAATTTACCTCCATGGATGTGTATGAAAACGCAATATATGTTTCTTACTGTTGTTGTTCCTGGCCCAGATGATCCGACACAAGGAATTGATGTTTATTTACAACCGTTAATTGATGAATTAAAAACATTGTGGAACGAAGGAGTAGAAACATACGATGTTTCGAAGAAGAAAATTTTTCGTATGTTCGCTTCTTTGTTGTGGACTATAAGTGATTTTCCTGCCTATGCAATGCTTTCAGGATGGAGTACTGCTGGTCGTTTAGCATGTACATATTGCATGGAAGAGACACGAGCGTTTTCCCTACCGCATGGTAAGAAAATTTCATGGTTTGATTGTCATCGATGTTTTCTCCATGTAAATCATCCTTTTAGAGCAGACAAGAAAAACTTTTTGGCTAATAGAGTAGAAAACAGACAACCTCCAACGTTATTTACTAGCGAAGAAATATATGAAATGGTTCGAAATCATCCAAAGATATATGAAAGTGGAGTTCAAATAGAAATTGAAGGCAAATCAATTTATCTCAATTGGTGCAAACAGTCTATTTTTTGGGAGTTGCCGTATTGGAAACATCTTCTGCTTCGTCATAATATTGGTGTGATGCATAACGAGAAAAATGTATTTGATAATGTCTTTAACATGATTTTGAATGTTAAAGGGAAAACTAAAGATGATTTGAAAACAAGGCGCGATATAGAAGAATTATGCAAACGTCCCGAGCTTCATATGAAACCGAATGACAGTAAAAAACCCAAAGCATGTTATGAATTAGATAATAATCAGGTTAAAGTTTTGTTAAAATGGGTTGAAGGGTTAAGATTTCCTGATGGGATTTCATCAAACCTTCGTAGATGTGTTGACTTCAAAAATGGTAAATTGAGTGGAATGAAAAGTCAAGATTGTCATATTATGTTGGAGCATCTATTTCCAGTTATGTTCAAAGAACTACTACCGGTAAAAGTTTGGAAGGTAATAACGGAGCTTAGTTTGTTTTATAAAGAGCTTTGTTCAACTACTTTGAAAGTGGAACGTTTACGTAAATTTGAAGTAGATATTCCAATATTGCTTTGCAAATTGGAGAAAATATTCCCGCCAGGTTTTTTAATGTAATGGAGCATTTACCTGTCCACCTTCCAACTGAAGCACGATATCGAGGTCCCGTCCAATATGGATGGATGTATCCATTTGAGAGGTAAATATAAACATGTTAACGATTAATTTACTTACATTTAAAACTATGAAATAATGTATATTAATTTTGTATAGTTATCTGAATCATTTGAAGAAAAAAGTGAGACAAAAAGCACGAGTTGAAGGCTCGATATGTAAATCTTACATCGAAGAAGAAGCCTCGTTCTTTTTCTCACATTATTTCAGTGATCATGTGAATATATCATTTGAAAGTGTTCCACGAAACGACGAAGGGGATGAACAAGAATCGTCTCAAACAGTTTTGTCTGTTTTTAGACAACAAGGTTGTCCTTCTGGGAAATGTGTTGACGTATGGCTAAATGATAAAGATCTTCATGTAGCTCACACTTATATTCTTCTAAATTGTGCTGAAGTTGCACCGTTTGTTAGGTAATCTGAAATATCAATTAGTGTTTTTTCATACATCTTTATGTGTGTATAATCTAATGTAAAACTCTATTTCTATTTACAGCGTTTATGAACTAGAACACCCAAACGGAGATATCAGTAAAGAATTTTCTGATTGGTTTTCAAATTATGTTTATGATCCCAAAAATTTTGTTGGTGATGAAGGGTTGAAACATCTTGTAATGGGACCAAAAAGATTGGTCAAGACATATCCAATATATTTTGTTAATGGATATAAATTTAATACGAAAGAATACGGTGTTGAAAAATCAACGAACAATACTGGTGTATTCGTTAAAGGCAGTGATGATCCTGAATATCACATCAATGATTTTTATGGCGTTTTGACACAAATATTGCAACTGACATATTTCTCACGACCCACGGAGGAGGTGTTTCTCTTTAGATGTGATTGGTTTAGCAATTTTCCGAATTCTGGGATTAATGTACATAAGGATTATAATCTGATTGAAATAAAGCATACATCGCGCTATTACAAGTATGATCCTTTTGTACTAGCCAAACAAGCATTACAAGTTTATTATGCTCCTTACCCGTCACTAAAAAGAGATAAAGCAGATTGGTCGACAGTTTTTAAAACAAAGGCCAGATTTACTTTCGATGGGAAGAATATTCCAGACGAAGGATCCTATCAGGAAGAACTGGAACAGAACACTGAAATAATAATTGAAGACGATAATGCAGATTTTGGACCTCTAGTCGATGAGGCAAATGCTTTACTAGATGTGTTTGAGAGCGCGGAGGAAGAGATTATACAATCTGAGTCTGAATCTGAATCTGAAGAAGATGATGACTGATATAGATGTCGAGT
The DNA here is from genome assembly GCA_030737875.1 of Allium sativum. NCBI lineage: Eukaryota > Viridiplantae > Streptophyta > Magnoliopsida > Asparagales > Amaryllidaceae > Allium > Allium sativum. The sequence goes on along the minus strand of CM060925.1, from coordinate 189,781,266 downwards.
ATTAAATTTCTAGTTGTAACGTAATCATGAACCCAGTTTATTTTGCAATTCAAGTAACTCTTAATTTTTTTAATGTTATGATGGTTTTTTACATCTTTTATGTCATATGCAGTTTTTCCGATTTATTTGTCTTAAATATGCAATGTAAATTGTTACTCCTTGGAATATGAGACCCAATCAAATACAAGTATAAACAATTTCTCATTTACGACATTTTTTACATCATTTAATTATGTCACCTATTTAGTATCTTATTATATCGTTTGTTTAAATTAGCTTACATATTTTGAAATGATTTGTATGTGACAGGTATGTCATCTAGAGGAAACTCTTCAGACGAGGGTTCTGGATCGCAGCTGCGTGTGCGTGTAGTTGTGTTCTTGGTCCCTACGAGTACTGGATAAAAATCAAAATTTACTTAGCATGCTAATTATTTTATACCATACACTTAATTATGTTTATCACAATTAATGCAGGGTTTTCGATCTTCAGCCTTCGAAGACTATTTTGGCCGCTTCGACAGCAGCATATAAGTCCAGGATGTCGGCATGTTGGCCTCAGTGGGATTTGATCTCACCTCACATTCAGGAGGTCATTTGGCAGGATGTGCTAGTAAGTATTTTCTTACCTTTTTTTTACATTTCATTTTCTTTTAATTGCTGAAATACTGAGCTTATTTTACTACTAATGTTTGTTTAACGTGAAATACAGGCCGAGGTGGAAATAGAGACACATGATTTAGCTCTGGCTCGGACGTACTGGATGCAGAAAATGAGGAAAAATTATAAAGATGCTATATTACAAATGAAGAAAACAAATAAAAAGCCTTCATGGATGGGAGACAATGTTTGGAGTGGGTTTTTGAGGTATTGGGATAGTGATAAAGCAAAGGTTAGTGTACTAATTTTTTTTATATTTTTAAAATATAAAACTATTCAGTCGATAATTACCAAATTTAAATGTAATTAAAGGTGGTGGTAGAAAGAAACAGTGCAAATATAAACAAAAATCCAGTCACTCATCAAGGAGGATCCAAGTCATTTCAGCAGTATCAGCAGGAGTTGGTAATTTTTTTTTAAATTCGACTTGTATAAAAAAGTATTATGTTATATAGTTTTGAACATTAACTAATAATTTTGTGTAATAATCAAATTCAGGAGGCTGAGGGGTTGGGTCCTGTCTCGTATCTGGACGTATTCACTCGTACACATGCCGTCGAGCAGGTCGACTCAAACGGGAACATCACATACAAATGGCATGACGAGAAATCTAGGAAGAGTCACGTAAGTTTTCATTTTCTGTAGAAGTTTATGTACAAATTGTTAAATTACTATAAAATAAGATATCATGATAATAAATTTATGCACATTATTATTTGGTCTTGCAGGAGAAGTTTATGGAGCAACGTTAGATGCGTCTAGCTGAGACTGGACATGAGAAGCTTACTACTGACGAGGAGGACATTATCTTTCAGTCAGTGATGGATCTAGCGACGCGGAGTAGACGTTATGGCTTCGGAAATCAAGTGGTAAAGCATTTTTACCTTAATTTAATATTTAATTATGAATAACTCTAATTAAATTTAATGTATTATGCTCAAAATATCATGTTTAATATCATGCTTAAATAAATGTAAGTTATGAAGTTAGAACTTTAAACGAAAACGAAATTTGAGTCGTAGATCATAGATCATAAATTCAAAAGTTTCATATTGTTAAACTTCATAAATATTTTTAAATTGATATAGTTTAGAAATAAAATAACTTTTACGAATTACAGGCTATTACAATAATCTTATATGATTAATTTCTTTTTAAATATGTTACAGCCCACTAGTCAGCGGGCACGGGGCAAACAGGCTAGAGCTGATATAGCCACCGCAGAGATTGAGGAGCTGAGAGCTAGGGTGGCACGGCTAGAGGAGCAGAATCGGCATCAAGCTATTGAGACGACTCAGCTTTTAGATCGACGCTTAGCAGAGTTTGCACAGGAGTTTGAGCGCTTCCCCTCATCAGCTGCTTCTGCAGATGATGAGGATTAGTTAGGGATGGAGACAGGTATGTTTTTTAGTTGGACATGTACATATATGACTAGTTTGTTATGGTATGGGTGTATGACTTTGGGTTGACATGTTTCATGTATTTTGATGGTAGACATGATATGGTGTGTTGATATTTTGTGTGTATTTTGACCTAGACATGATGTGGTGGGGTGATGTAGTAGACTTTATGTATTGTATGTTGTTGTAATGGTAGAATTGTTATGGTATATTTGTGTTTTGTGGTTTTTATGATATTTTGGGTTGAAATGGTGTGGTTTTAGTGGTATGTGTATGAAATGGTGTGGTTTGGTTGATATGAATATGAAATAGTGTGCTGGAATTGTAGACCGATGGTCTGATTTAGTGGATTGTGGTGAATGTGGGCTGGAAGCTAAATAGCAGCTGGAATTCAAAAAAAAAAAGTGCAGTATTTCAGACGGCTTCCGACGGCTTACAGGTCTATAATATTGTAACGGTTTCCGACGGCATATAGGTCAACTGTTCGCAACGGTTTCCGACGGCTTGCGACGGCCGTTGGAAACCGTCGGAAACTGATGTAAGCCGTCCCAACCCGTCGGAATCATAAACGACGAGTGTTGTCGATAGCCGTCGAAAATGCTATTTCTCGACGCCCAGATTTCCGATGGCAATTTCCGACGTCCGTCTTCGGTTTCCGACGGCCGCCGACGACTTTTAGCCGTCGGAAATCCGTATTCTCCTTGTAGTGCATAGGCAGGAAAACATATATGGAATAGCGAGACTTATAACGTGTTTTAACATTTAATTTTATAACATGTAACATGATTATGTACATGGTCTTTTTGAATAATTTGACAATGTGAAAACTCGTAATTCTTTATATCATGCTTAATTCCAACTAGAATAGAAAATTGTTTTCAAACTATAATTCACAAAATGTTTTGTTGTCAAACTAGAATTCCATATATCCACAGGACTTTCAAAAGCTTCGGTATACAATATGTACCTCGTGTCAGTTGTACACAAGAAAAAAAAGTCCATTGGATCGGGTTGATCATGATAAGCATTAAAAAAACAAACAAGTTGTAAGCCTTGGTTGATTGCAATAACTCTAACCATGCTGTTATATAAAAAAATTGTACTTTCAATCGTACATAAGGGGAAAATGATACTTTTGAACACAAGTCAAGCACTTTATACCTAAACGCGCAAGAAATGACCAACACCACACACACGAATAACTCTTTACAATATCGTGCAGATACGTGCATAACGGTAAATAAAAGAAACAAGATTAAATTCTTACCTCAAGCACATCACCAATATTTAATATTAAAGAGTTTGAAATAGGCCTGACACCATTCCACTCTCCATTATGTTTATGAACTTGCAATCCTCCAACTTCATCTTCCAATAAAATTTTCAAAGGATGAAGATCAGTGTGGCTCCCTATTCCCAAGCATCTATCTGGCAAAGGATATGGAGGGTAATTATTCACTCGGAGCAACGTAAATTCTTTCTCCTTGATTTTTTTGGTAAAATGGCCATCGGGTAGTCCCAGACCATGTGCTAGCGTCTCCAATATAACCATTCCTAGTCGATTTAGTGCATCCATATAATTTATCAAAATTCACTACAACATTAATGTCGCATTTATGATATTGTCAAAATGTAAAACATAAAAGTAAAATAAAATAAATTCATAATGAGATAGAAATGATTTTCAACATATATGACATGCAACGTTCATAGACCACTTATGTAAATGATGATTCAAATTACCAAAAATTTGGATATTCATATCCAAAAATATTTTTTGCAAAACCAACCACCATATCCTTGGATTGAAGCAGCTGCAGAATCTCTACCTACGACAAATGGACATTAAAATCTGGATTACTTGCTGAATAACCAAATGGCACCACTTCCTGTTTCCCCCCTTTGAGTTTTTGATCAACTGGAAGAGGAAATAATCTCGAGCACTGTGTCATCATGTCCTCTATGATCTCTTCAGGCACTCCATGATCTACCAACCTGACAAATCCCCAACCCGCACTTGCACCCACCATCTTCTTGCACAGTTCTTCGTATTCACTACTGACGTTCATAGCAGCTAAACTAAACACAGGGATATCTTCTTAAGCCCAGGAATCGTTATATTGCATATTAGGCCACTAGTGTTCGGACCATATGATGTCCTTCACTTTCAGCCTACTGTTTGGTGTTGAAAAAAGCATCACAAGCTGAGATTTAGATTCCCATGACATATTGGAATAAAAACTACCTAATGATTTTTGTCCAGTTTATAATACGATGATTTTGGCTTTTGGTTTTGGAGACAAACTGTACCGACTAGTTTGGTAGTATTCAAAAGCAGAAGTTTAATTATTGCTCTTCGCTAGATCACTGACTGATACGTGTAACAACCCGTATTTTCAATAACCTGTTATAACATAAATCGAGGCAGAATTTAATTCAAAAATCTGAATCAAGGGAAACGGGCTATGCCATTGCGTTCGTCTCGGAAAAATACGCGAAATAGAGTCCGAGTTTTCGAAAATCGGAGTCCGTATGACCCAGTTAAGGCCCATTGAAGTTTTCAGAAATTTCCATGTTAAAAACAGATTTAAATTTTAAATTAAAAACAAGGATTAGGGCTAACTGGCGTCAGGCGGGAAAACTCCCGCCAGGACCCCCATGTCGACAGGCATGTCGACAGGGTCCCCAGGGTGTCGACAGCCCTGTCGACACGGGGTGGCCGGGCAGTTTTGCCTGGCCCACCATTTGTGATTTGGGCTTGGTCTTGTGGCTTGGTTCTAGAGAATTCCTAAATCTGACGGGCCTAAACTAACCTAGGGTTAATCCTAGGGCTAAAAACACTCTAATCTTCTATAAATAAGCTCCTAATCCTACCCTAAAACCCCATTATTCATTCTAGCAACCAAACTATGTCAAATTGAATTCTCAAATGGCCTCCACTTAAAAACCCTAGCCTCCAACCTCTTCATAAATCATTCCTATGAAGGTTTTGATGTTCATACAAGCATTTCTAAGTTGTATGAATGATCATTAGCTTGCATACATCATCAAGTTGCAAGTTTTAATTGCTAAGCTAGAGTTTTTGGGATTTTTGTTAATTGGAGCTTTGGTTTGGGTTTTTATATGCTTGCATAAAGGGCTTCTCAATCTTTATTAACAGATTTGAGTCTTCATAATATTTGTAAGCCCTCTTACCTTCATTTTAGAAACTCTAAAGTTAATATGTGATGAAAGTTGGGATCTATGCTATGTTATGCATGTTTAATAAGTTATGCATGCTTATGCGAGTTCACTATGCTATGTTATGCATGTTTAATAAGTTATGCATGCTTATGCGAGTTCACTATGCTATGTTATGCATGTTTAATAAGTTATGCATACTTATGCGAATTCACTATGCCATGATTTGCAAGTTTAACAAGTTATGCATGTTTATGCAAGTTCACTATGCTATGATTTGCAAGTTTAACAAGTTATGCATGTTTATGCAAGTTCACTATGCCATGATTTGTGAGTTTAACAAGTTATGCATGTTTATGCAAGTTCACTATGCTATGATTTGCAAGTTTAACAAGTTATGCATGTTTATGCAAGTTCACTATGCCATGATTTGTGAGTTTAACAAGTTATGCATGTTTATGCAAGTTCACTATGCTAAGTTATGCAAGTCCAACATGTTATGCATGTTTATTATGATTCATCATGTATGTTGTGCCAAGTTCCCTCTTTCTATCCTTTATGCGCTATGACGAATATGTAAGTGATAGAATGACGTTGGGGGGTTTGGGTAAAACTTAAAATACATGAAAATATAAGATTGGGAATTTACCTATTAAGTTAGGTCTACCCCTTGGGAATTTACCTATTAAGTTAGGTCTACCCAAGTATTTGTTAAACTTGTAATTATGGTTTGAAAATAAAGTGGACATGACACTTAGAAAACATAAGTGTGGCCAACTCGAGGTTGGGTCGAGTTTGTAGCGTAAATCTACCCGGAACCGACCGGCTTAACTAGTTGCTACAAACAATAGGACCCAATGTGAGAAGTTGGTCATGTGTACCTTGGACCCGAGGTTAGACCAAGTTGTGGTGTAAAGCTACCCGGACCCGCCCGGCTTAACTAGTAACCGCAACAAAGTCTAATGTGAGAGGTTAAGGCACAATTAAATTAATTAATGCCTCATGATTAGGGTTAAGTCATGGCCCACTAATACTTAACCAATTTTGGGGGATACGAGGGATTAAATGAGGTTAAGTGGTGAACTGTTGGTTACACTTAACTAATTTAATCCATGATTAGTGAGGGGTTAAACCACACTTAACCCTCTTAGAAAACCCTAGTAACGTGGTCTGTTCCAGCAGTAATCCCAGTTTGGTATCATTCACAACCCTAGAGGCTAGGCTAGGGCGGGGCACGATTACTGGACTGATGTAAGCGACCAAAGCGACGGCTGAGTGGTACAGCGGTGCGGGTCCAGGCGGGCTACGGACGTGCACGTAGTCCGGTGTTGGACAAACTCGAGGCACGGGTACCAGTAGGATTAGCCTGTGCATTATTGCTTAGGTGTCTGGGGTTGACACCCGAGGGCTTGATACACCCGAAGGTGGACCCAGCTCAGTCTGACTACAACCATATGTGGGCCGTATGGACACCAACACTTGACGTGTTAGGTTTATAGGGAGCCGATCGATTAGGCCGTTGGGCTGGACCTTGTATTAAGGTAACCTCATGATAATGGGCCAAAGTTTGGGCTAAGGGATCAATACCTGTTATGTTAGTTTGCTAGTACACTGTGGTGCAAAGCTTAATCTTCTTTATGTGATGACACCTTTATCTATTGCCAGTATGTTCATCTCAGTTTCCATCATGATGTTAACTTTATTAGTTTATAGACTGATCGTAGTAGGGCTTACCAGTCTTTTTGACTGACCTGTTTTCTTTCGCCTCTTTTCTTCCGTTCCCCCCCCCCCAGGTTCTCAGGGAGGGAACAGTGGTGCTTAGCTTGGATTGCTTGCTTGTTCGCTGGATAGCTCATGTATGCCTGGACATTGAGCTCGCTATGGTTTATCATCTTTATTTTGGGGATAGCACTATGTATTTTCAGTATTTCTGTTTATGATGTACTAGACATGTTTATTTTGGCAGTTGACTTTATGATGTACTAAACTTGTTTTGAGATGGTTTGAGATATTCCGCTGTTTTATTCTCACTTACTCTGTTTTACATATATATTTATGTTCTTATTCTGCCTTGATATATCATTATGCATGCTTACCCAGTTATAACGTCCCCCAGAAGCTAGTGCCCCCGAAAGAGTGACCCTAGCGGAGGTGGGGTGTTACAAATTTGGTATCAGAGCATATGGTTTATAAGAAAGAACAAAAAGTTTTTTTTAAAGACTTTTGAAAAACTATTTTCAAAACAAGTATAAAGTATTTTCCAAAGAAAAGTCTAGTATTTTAAAAGGCTATTCCCCAAAAAGCCATTAGCGTTATCCTTCGTTCCCTTGACCTAATCTTATCTTATCTTTCGTTTCAGTATGGCTGAGAATCTTGCCATCCCGGATGGAGTAAACGTACCACTCTGGTATAGGAGACTTCTAGAAGCTAGGGCGGCAGCCGGCCCCGCAAACCCTACTCCCACTCCTCCCCCTGTAGTTGAGAATCCTCTCCCTAATGTCCCTCCTCCGGTGGTTCCTGTTCCCCCTCCTCCAGTAGTTAACGTTCCTCCTCCTCCAGTTGCTGAGGCTCCTCTTCCTCCTCCGCCCCCTCAGCATCCTCAGGTTGAGTTCACGAAAGTTTGTAAAGACTTCAAGGCGATGGGAGGCAAGAATTTCCTAGGCACGAAATCTTTTGTTGAAGCTAGGAATTGGCTGAAAGACACTGAGGACTTGTTTGCTATCTTTAGGATTGATGACGAGAGGAAGATCTTATTGACAGTGTGGCTTTTGAAGGACGAAGCAGCCTATTGGTGGGAAGTCACCAATGGGACGAGGCCCGTTGAGACTTGGGCCGATTTGAGGGCTAGATTTGTGGCCAAGTTTCTATCCTCTGCTGAGGCAAATTTACAGATGGAGAAGTTCATTGCATTAAAGCAAGGTGATATGTCTGTCAAGGAGTATGTGAACAAGTTTAATCAGCTGGCCCGTTTTGGTTTGGATATGGTAAACACTCCTGAGAAGAAGGCTCTTCGATTCGCTAGAGGGTTGAATGAGCCGCTGCAGGGTTTAGCGATGTCACATATTCCGCATGGGGCTACTTTTGAGAGTTTGGTCGATATGGCTCTACTCCAGGGAGATGGAAAGAAAGAGGTCAAGTCGAGTGATACTCAAGCAAAGAAGGCCGATTCTCAGGGTAAAGGCAATCAAGGGGGTCAAAGCAGTCAGGGGAATCAGAGCAAGAACAAGAAGGGGAACAATAACAAAGGCAAGGGAAAGTGCAATTACTGTGGTGCGCCTGGACACTTTGCTAAGGATTGTAGGAAGAAGAAAAGGAAGCTTAGTGGTGGATGTTTTTCCTGTGGTGAGACTGGACACTTCAGCAAGGAATGCCCGAAGAAGAAAGGACAGGCTGGACCTTCAGGAGGGCAAGTTCATGCTCTCAATACCGCTCCAGTTCCCGATCGAGGTAGTGTTTCTGTTGAGAACCTTGTTTATATTTCCGATCTTCCAGTTCGTACCTTGTTTGATTCTGGTGCATCACATAGCTTTATTTCATCTGATCTTGTTGATAGTTTGCACCTTAGTACTAGCTTAGTGGATGATCCCGTTTGTGTTTCGAATCCCATTGGGGGTTCTGCTCATCTATCTATGATATGTGAGGATCTGAGGATCTCTATACTTAGTGTAGAGTTCTTGTGTAGTGCGTATGTTCTTGGTTTCAGGGGATACGGATTGATATTGGGCATGGATTGGCTGTCCAGATATGGAGCCATTCTTGATTGTGAGCATAAGGTTGTGAGGCTTGTGACTCGCCTTGGCAACACCTTAGAGATTTCATGCAATCCGAAGGATCCCGTCATGTTGTGCTATCTTGAATCTCTCAACTCGTCAGAGGAAGCCCTTCAGTCTGTAAGGGTGGTTCGAGATTATCCAGATGTTTTTGAAGAAGTTAAGGGGTTGCCCCCTAAACGAGAGATTGATTTTCGCATTTATCTGGTGGATAATGCTAAGCCTGTTTCTTTGCCCGTTCGACATATGGCTCCGCGTGAGAGACGGGAGCTCAGCAAGCAAGTAAAGGAGTTGCTTGAGAAGAACTTCATCAGACGAAGTATATCCAAATGGGGAGCGCCTGTGGTGTTTGCTACTAAGGCGGATGGTTCTCTTCGACTTTGTGTGGACTATAGAGAGTTGAATAAGATGACTAAGAAGAACAGACACCCGTTACCGAGGATCGATGATCTCTTTGACCAGCTTGTTGGTGCTTCTGTTTTCTCTCAGCTTGATCTTGCTACTGGATTTCATCAGCTCAGAGTGGCTGAAGATAGTATAGACAAGACTGCATTCAGAACTCCAGATGGATTCTTTGAATGGCTTGTTATGCCGTTCGGTTTGACGAATGCACCCGCGTATTTCGTGGACTTGATGAGTAGGGTGTTTCGAGAGTTCTTGAACAAGTTTGTCGTGGTCTTTGTGGATGATATTCTGATCTTCTCTAAGGATGAAGAAGAGCACGCGAGGCATCTTGTAGAGGTGATGGATACGCTTAGAGCGCATCAGTTAAAGGCTAAGTTCTCCAAGTGTCACTTTTGGAGAAGAGAAGTTAGATTCCTTGGGCATATCGTATCCAAGCAAGGCTTAGCGGTGGATCCCACTAAGGTGGTTGCAGTTCAGGATTGGAAGACTCCAAGGAATGCAACCGAGGTGAGAAGTTTTCTAGGTCTTGCGGGTTTTTACTGGAAGTTCATCAAGGACTTCGCGAAGATATCCGCTCCCCTTACTAAGTTGACGAAGAAGAACTTAGTTTTTGCTTGGGATATGGACTGTGAGCTTGCTTTTCAGAGACTCAAGAGAGCCCTTACCTCAGCACCAGTTCTAGCTTTACCCGATGGTGGTAAGATGTTTATCGTGTACACTGATGCTTGTGGCACGGGATTGGGCGCCGTTCTGATGCAAGAAGGCAGAGTTATATGTTTTGGTGGTAGGCAACTTAAGGTGCATGAGAAGAATTATCCCACTCATGATCTAGAGCTGGCAGCGATAGTATATGTACTCAAGGCTTGGCGTCATTATCTTCTGGGAGAGAGGTTTGAGTTGTATACTGATCATAAGTCTTTGAAGTATCTCTTTTCGCAGAAGGATCTGAACTTGAGGCAGCAAAGGTGGATGGAATTCTTGGCGTCCTATGATTTTGATATAGCCTATACCCCTGGCAAGGGGAATGTTGTAGCGGATGCGTTGAGTAGAAAAAGGTTGACACTAAGTCCTCTATTTGTTGAGATGAAGAATTTAGAGTTCTTGGCAACCTTTGATTTCTCTTTGGCAATGGAGTCGATGACCGGTTCTTTAGCATCTCTTGAGCTCAGGCCTACCCTTCTGGATCAAGTTGGGACTTCGCAGAAGGAAGACCCTCAGATGATTGAGATTATGGATAAGCTGATTCGAGGGGAGACATCTAGTCACCTTGCTCGATATTCTATAGATGATAAAGGTTGGCTGAGGAGAGACGGAAGGCTTTGTGTTCCGATGGTAGAAGACTTGGTGAGGAAAGTTCTTGATGAAGCACATCGCTCCAAGTTGACTATACACCCGGGTGGAGATAAGATGTATAAGGATATGAAGCGCATTTTCTTCTGGCCTGGAATGAAGAAGGATGTGGCAGAGTTTGTCTCTAGATGTGTTGTTTGTCAGAGAGTAAAAGCCGAGTCAAAGAAGCCCGGTGGGCTATTGCATCCTCTAGAGGTCCCGCTATGGAAGTGGGAGAGTATTTCTATGGACTTTGTTGACGGATTGCCAAGGTCAAGAAAAGGGAATACAAGTATATGGGTCATTGTGGATAGGCTTACGAAGAGTGCTCATTTCATTCCGGTGAAGAGCAAAAGGACCGCATCTGGACTAGCATCAGTATATCTTCATGAGATAGTACGACTACATGGAATCCCTTCTAGCATCGTCAGTGACCGAGACCCCATCTTTACTAGTCAGTTCTGGAACAGTTTGCAGGAAGCTATGGGCACGAGGTTGAACCTGAGTACGGCCTATCACCCACAAACGGACGGTTAGACAGAAAGGGTGAATAGGGTACTTGAGGACTTGTTGAGACTTTGCATTCTGGATTTTGGTGGTACTTGGGAAGACCATCTTCCTCTTGTTGAGTTTGCATATAATAACAGTTATCAGGCAAGCATAGGGATGGCACCATTTGAAGCTTTATATGGGAGACCGTGCAAGTCGCCTACATGTTGGTGGGAGACTACAGAGAAGCTCATACTTGGGCCTGACATGATCAGAGATACATCCGAGAAGGTCGAGTTGATTAGAAGACGGATGAAAGCGGCCCAAGACCGACAGAAATCCTATGCTGATAAGCGAAGATCCTATTTGGAGTTTGATGTTGGGGATATGGTTTTCGTAAAGGTTTCTCCTTTGCGGAATGTAGTCCGATTTGGAGCTGTTGGGAAGTTAGCACCGAGATTTGTTGGACCCTTCCCTATCATAGAGAGAATTGGGAAGATGGCTTATAAAGTGCAATTGTCCGAGAAGCTGTCCGGAGTACATAATGTCTTTCATGTCTCGCATCTCCGAAAGTGCCTACATGAGTCCGCTAAGGTGGTTGAACCTAGCATTCTTGAAGACGTGGAAGTAGAGAAAGAGGCAACTTTGAGGAGAGCTCCGATTCGTATCTTGGGGACGGAGACCAAGAAGCTAAGGAATCGAGAGGTCAAGCTGGTGAAGGTTCAATGGGGTGAAGCCGAAGAAGACGCAACATGGGAAACCGAGGAGAAGATGCGTGGGCTTTATCCATTCCTTTTTGAGGGTACACTCTCAATCTCTTTACCTTTCCATGTCTATCTAGTTTATCTAGTTCATCATGTCTATCTTATCAGGAGAACCTTAGGTAGAATCCTTTGGATGAAACATGTGTTTGAGACATGTTATGTTTGATGGTTGCAAGTGGTTGCAAGTGTTTGCAAGTGGTTACTCGTGGATGCATGATACACATTAGGCACTAGATCGGCTCACACACTCCTCATATTGCATGTGCATGAGTGTTTATGCTTATTCTTGGATGAAATTTGTATGCCATCACATGGATGTTGCATATGGATGTATGATTGAGCACGCATGTAAATATTATACATTATGTTAGGGATTTGCATACATATGGATACATTTCACTAACATATTTTGCATTGATCTTTGCATTAGATAAGTACATATACACACACTTTTGCATATGTTCATACTGCATTTAGAATCTTTTAAGGACAGTGGTTGTTCGTGGATGATGTTTTGAGTAGATGGATGTTGGATGGTAGGATATGTTCTTCCTAACTTGAAGATTTCAGGGACGAAATCCTTTAAGGAGGGAAGAATGTAACAACCCGTATTTTCAATAACCTGTTATAACATAAATCGAGGCAGAATTTAATTCAAAAATCTGAATCAAGGGAAACGGGCTATGCCATTGCGTTCGTCTCGGAAAAATACGCGAAATAGAGTCCGAGTTTTCGAAAATGGAGTCCGTATGACCCAGTTAAGGCCCATTGAAGTTTTCAGAAATTTCCATGTTAAAAACAGATTTAAATTTTAAATTAAAAACAAGGATTAGGGCTAACTGGCGTCAGGCGGGAAAACTCCCGCCAGGACCCCCATGTCGACAGGCATGTCGACAGGGTCCCCAGGGTGTCGACAGCCCTGTCGACAGCCCTGTCGATACGGGGTGGCCGGGCAGTTTTGCCTGGCGCACCATTTGTGATTTGGGCTTGGTCTTGTGGCTTGGTTCTAGAGAATTCCTAAATCTGACGGGCCTAAACTAACCTAGGGTTAATCCTAGGGCTAAAAACACTCTAATCTTCTATAAATAAGCTCCTAATCCTACCCTAAAACCCCATTATTCATTCTAGCAACCAAACTATGTCAAATTGAATTCTCAAATGGCCTCCACTTAAAAACCCTAGCCTCCAACCTCTTCATAAATCATTCCTATGAAGGTTTTGATGTTCATACAAGCATTTCTAAGTTGTATGAATGATCATTAGCTTGCATACATCATCAAGTTGCAAGTTTTAATTGCTAAGCTAGAGTTTTTGGGATTTTGTTAATTGGAGCTTTGTTTTGGGTTTTTATATGCTTGCATAAAGGGCTTCTCAATCTTTATTAATAGATTTGAGTCTTCATAATATTTGTAAGCCCTCTTACCTTCATTTTAGAAACTCTAAAGTTAATATGTGATGAAAGTTGGGATCTATGCTATGTTATGCATGTTTAATAAGTTATTCATGCTTATGCGAGTTCACTATGCTATGTTATGCATGTTTAATAAGTTATGCATGCTTATGCGAGTTCACTATGCTATGTTATGCATGTTTAATAAGTTATGCATACTTATGCGAATTCACTATGCCATGATTTGCAAGTTTAACAAGTTATGCATGTTTATGCAAGTTCACTATGTTATGATTTGCAAGTTTAACAAGTTATGCATGTTTATGCAAGTTCACTATGCCATGATTTGTGAGTTTAACAAGTTATGCATGTTTATGCAAGTTCACTATGCTATGATTTGCGAGTTTAACAAGTTATGCATGTTTATGCAAGTTCACTATGCCATGATTTGTGAGTTTAACAAGTTATGCATGTTTATGCAAGTTCACTATGCTAAGTTATGCAAGTCCAACATGTTATGCATGTTTATTATGATTCATCATGTATGTTGTGCCAAGTTCCCTCTTTCTATCCTTTATGCGCTATGACGAATATGTAAGCGATAGAATGACGTTGGGGGGTTTGGGTAAAACTTAAAATACATGAAAATATAAGATTGGGAATTTACCTATTAAGTTAGGTCTACCCCTTGGGAATTTACCTATTAAGTTAGGTCTACCCAAGTATTTGTTAAACTTGTAATTATGGTTTGAAAATAAAGTGGACATGACACTTAGAAAACATAAGTGTGGCCAACTCGAGGTTGGGTCGAGTTTGTAGCGTAAATCTACCCGGAACCGACCGGCTTAACTAGTTGCTACAAACAATAGGACCCAATGTGAGAAGTTGGTCATGTGTACCTTGGACCCGAGGTTAGACCAAGTTGTGGTGTAAAGCTACCCGGACCCGCCCGGCTTAACTAGTAACCGCAACAAAGTCTAATGTGAGAGGTTAAGGCACAATTAAATTAATTAATGCCTCATGATTAGGGTTAAGTCATGGCCCACTAATACTTAACCAATTTTGGGGGATACGAGGGATTAAATGGGGTTAAGTGGTGAACTGTTGGTTACACTTAACTAATTTAATCCATGATTAGTGAGGGGTTAAACCACACTTAACCCTCTTAGAAAACCCTAGTAACGTGGTCTGTTCCAGCAGTAATCCCAGTTTGGTATCATTCACAACCCTAGAGGCTAGGCTAGGGCGGGGCACGATTACTGGACTGATGTAAGCGACCAAAGCGACGGCTGAGTGGTACAGCGGTGCGGGTCCAGGCGGGCTACGGACGTGCACGTAGTCCGGTGTTGGACAAACTCGAGGCACGGGTACCAGTAGGATTAGACTGTGCATTATTGCTTAGGTGTCTGGGGTTGACACCCGAGGGCTTGATACACCCGAAGGTGGACCCAGTTCAGTCTGACTACAACCATATGTGGGCCGTATGGACACCAACACTTGACGTGTTAGGTTTATAGGGAGCCGATCGATTAGACCGTTGGGCTGGACCTTGTATTAAGGTCACCTCATGATAATGGGATAAAGTTTGGGCTAAGGGATCAATACCTGTTATGTTAGTTTGCTAGTACACTGTGGTGCAAAGCTTAATCTTCTTTATGTGATGACACCTTTATCTATTGCCAGTATGTTCATCTCAGTTTCCATCATGATGTTAACTTTATTAGTTTATAGACTGATCGTAGTAGGGCTTACCAGTCTTTTTGACTGACCTGTTTTCTTTCGCCTCTTTTCTTCCGTTTCCCCCCCCCCCCCAGGTTCTCAGGGAGGGAACAGTGGTGCTTAGCTTGGATTGCTTGCTTGTTCGCTGGATAGCTCATGTATGCCTGGACATTGAGCTCGCTATGGTTTATCATCTTTATTTTGGGGATAGCACTATGTATTTTCAGTATTTCTGTTTATGATGTACTAGACATGTTTATTTTGGCAGTTGACTTTATGATGTACTAAACTTGTTTTGAGATGGTTTGAGATATTCCGCTGTTTTATTCTCACTTACTCTGTTTTACATATATATTTATGTTCTTATTCTGCCTTGATATATCATTATGCATGCTTACCCAGTTATAACGCCCCCCAGAAGCTAGTGCCCCCGAAAGAGTGACCCTAGCGGAGGTGGGGTGTTACAATACGGAAAAGAGAATTAATCGCCTGCATATTGCAAGAAGGGGATAAAATCTACTTATATCAAAATAATTCAGAATCCAAACATCTTATTTCAGAAAAATGATTTATAGCCAAGGTTCTTAAATTTAGTGATATATGAGACAAAAAAGAAAAGAAGGGAACGTACGAGTAGACCCACCATTATTGATTATTGCACAACAACGAACCTGCCAACACCAAATTCTTCATGCTCTTCTTCCTTCTCACCACCTCCTTCAGGATTGACCACAACCAACTCCTCATTATCCAACTCTGCCCTTGCAAGTCTAGGCCTAGTCTCGGTAGGAAGCCTGAACCTTAACTTATCCAACTCCATTTCATCATCCACATTGTAATTATCATAGCCGCTGACCACCACTTTCACAACACCAGGGAAAATATATATCGTATGAGCCCTAACCGATTCATGGTTTAAAGTTTCACATCTCGACTAGAGCCTATAAATTTTAGATAGGTTGCTGTTTTGTGAACTGAAACATCTGTATCGACAGGGAAAGACAATTCGAGAACTCTGCAGAAAATGAGAGGGAGGCGACGGGTTTTTTTAGGGTTAGGGTTGGAATTCAGATTGTAGCTGGATGTTGCGTTACGCTTTTTGTGGACTGGGTGGACTTTCATGATCGAAAACCCTAAATTAGGGATTAGGCCGGAGAGGATTGGCGATTTAAGGAATACCGGAACTGGTTTCAATGTTAATCGGAAAATTTTAGGAGCAAATGAAAATATCTGGCCAAATTTAACAAAAAATGTAAGGAAACTTCAGATGAAGATTGTGCTTCCCTTCCCAGAATCCAAATCGAAGATTAGAACACACCCTAGCTTCGACTGATCGGTTGAGGTTTCTTCGATTGGGAGAGGTGATTGGAGCGAAACAACCTATTTTTTGTGAGGCGAAATGATTTTGAAGGGAGGGAAAATAGTTTTTGGAGGGAGAGAGACAATAATTTGGGAAGTTGGAGGGAGGCAGTGAAATTTTTTATGAGGCGAGCGTTACACGTGAAATTGGAGGGAGAAGGTGAATAATTTTATGGGAGGGCAAATAATTATGTGTAAATAATAACAGTTTAGAATAACGTGTTATTAAATAGCATTATAAATATCATATTTTGTTGTAGTGGGTCTTCCTTTACAAAAGCCCATCTCGATTATTACCAAATCGAATTCCATTCAATTCCAATTTAATATATTAAATTATAAAACTTTACATTGAAAATTTTCCATTAAATCTTAATAAAAAGATTTACAAATTCCAAATCATTTCTTCACTGTTAATTGGGTTTTAGAATTAATGTTGTTTAAAACATTGCTCACGATAAACCCAAAATCCAGTTTCCATTTAATTCCAATTTATAATTGGTAAGCTTCTCTAAATCTTAATTAAAGATTTTTTTTTCTTTTCTAAACTGGGTTTAAGAACAGTGTTATTGAAGAAACCATTAACGACAAGCCCAAAATCTAATTTCTAATTTATTCGTTGGAAACTCTGGTTATATTAAAACCATTTTTCAATCCAACTTAACTTTTCTTTGGAAAATTCCATTAATCTTATTTTAACGATTATAAATTCCAAATCATATCTTCATGGTTAATTGGATTAAAGAACGACTGTTATTTAAAACATTGTTCACTACAAACCCCAAAATCTAATTTTCATTTCAATTCCAATTAAATTAATCGGTAAACTCCTTTAAATCTTAATTAGAAGATTTATTCTTTTCTGTACTTGGTTTAAGAACAGTGTTATTGAAGACACCATTCACGACAAACCCAAAATCCAATTTGATATTAAATACAAGGCTCATAATAGAAATTATATCGGCTTATATTCAACATCAAATTCTGAAACAAATGAATATTGTATTGGGAATAATGATATCTATATCTTCCAAATTCCTCAACAATATTCGTATAACCACAGAATCCAATATCGAAATATTCCGAAGATTATTTCCATTCAAATCCATTCCAATTTATTCATTGGAAAATTCTAGTTATTTTAAAACCCCTTTTATAATCCAATTTATTTATTTAAAAATAATTAGATTATTATTCTAGTTATTAACTAGTTCATTTCGATAAAAATAGCTTTTCAAACTTGGAATTTTCCATCTAAATTATTTCCAAATCATTTATTATGCTTTTACATAATTTTTTCATATTTTTATTAAGGCCCTTATAGTCGGTTTCCAATAACGGCCACCGAATTGCATCCATAGCGACCTTATCTGAAATTGATTAGGACATATCTTAAAATCCGACAGTTCAAATTTAAATCTCTTATATTCATTGGAAGTCTCTTTTCGATACGAACCCAACGGTTCCTGTTTTAGGAGAATCTGACGGTCATATCTCCCGTTATACCAAATTGAAGTCAATGGTTGAAATTCGCGAACGGTCACTGCGCGGTGCGTTCTACTCAGGACATTTAAATATATATATATAATATATTTATCGTCGATTTCCATTTAAAACGTATTTTATAAATGGTTTAAAATTCATTTTAAAAACTTCCATTTTAATTTTAAATCAAAATTGAATATTCCAATACATGACAATTTTATACAGTGCATATATATGTTTAAAATTATATTTTTAACAATCCAATAATTATTCCATTACGTGACAATTTTGTATATCTCATATATATGATTCACTCAACGCTTATATATTTTTCATACAACGCATACATATTTTTCATAACGCATATATATTTTTCATACAACGCATATATATATTTTTCATACAATGCATATTTTTCAGGCAACGCATATATATTTTATTTACTCCATTTCACTTTGCAACACAATACAGTTAATTTAATCATCCATGGTTTTCAAACAACAATGAATGTGAGCTAACAGGCACCGTACAACATTTGTGATAATTAAAAACTAAAACGAATACTGGCAGTTTATATATTTAGTTATAAAATAGATAACTATACAAGAATTTTAGTGAGAAGTTCTCACAGTGGACGATCTGAAATCGTTATATAACGATTATTTTCACTGAATTAATCTGGACGTTCAATTCAGTGAAAATTTCCAAATGCTCCGGTTTATGTTCTTATCTGTTCTGAAATGTAATGCTCATATTCACGATCGTAACGCAACTGGATTTGTCAATTTCTGTTAACATATGATCGAGATATAAACATTTTAAGTTATATGGTTTAAATTAATTAACTAATTTAATTAAACTTTCATTAAGACTAATTACATTTCTAGCCGCTCATCTTCTTCTTCGTATTGCTTCCTGTACGAGAAAACCCAACTGCTCGCATCAAAACTCTTCACCGCCGGCCGAGATTCTAGGCGCTGGGCCTCCATCAAACCGCCACAACATCGGGCTTCGTGCCACCCACAGCGCCTCGAGTTTGGTGCAGCTCGCAGCCGTATCTAGCGCCAAAATCGAGTTCGAAAACCGGCCCTTCGAGTCAAGAATTCGCACGGAATTGAACACCAATTTTTATCATTGCTATATGAAATGCAAGATCTTGAGGAGGTCTCCAATTTTTGTTTTGTTAGTATTGGAAATTATTGAACGGATTTATGGATTTTTGGAAAAGAAAAGGGGATTATTTCTGCCGTTCATTTCAGCTAGGGCGGCAAGGGGAAAAGTTTGACCGCCGTGGACATAAATGAGGGTTTGACCAATGATAGACTATGTATATTTATATAATAATATTATTTAATTCAGATTTTTCTTGTTATCAATCTAAACTCCAAATCAAACCCAAAGACTGTCTCCCCTAGCTAAATACCTCAATTCCGAACACAATGGGATATGTTTCGTAAGCCAATTCGACTGTTTTGATCAGTTTTTCTTTAAATTAAAATATAAATCAATATATATTGAATTTAAACGAACATGTTAATTTACCAGGGCCATATACTAACTCCAAAAATTACAGAAAAATAAATCTGGCTATGTTTTGACGATATGGTCCTAACAAAACTAATTTCATCGAATTTGGAGACCGTTTGACAAATGGCATTTTACTGGCCGATTAAATTTAAACTGAATTTACCAAACGCGTTTAAATTTACTGCGCTCACATATTAATTCCAAAAATTATGAAAATTTAAACTTAGTAATAATTCGACATTCCGGATCCAACAAAAGTGGTTTCGTCGAAAACGAAGGTCATTTGCAAAATGGCTAAATTTAAGGGCTATATATTATTAAAAAATATATATATATTCCATAGCGACTATTTTAATTTTTTAACTGAACATAACTTACAATTTATAAAGTGAAATATCAGTTTCTTACATTCTTTAGAAAGATATAGTTAAATAGATTATAATGTTTCTTATTTTGTCCAATTCTGATTTATTTTGAATTATGTATAATCATTTAAAGTTTAGAATCGAATTTTCAAACTACCGCGCCATTTCAAGCACGTTTTATAATTAAAATAAATTTATACGTTCTGACTTCGATTTAAATATATTTTTAGATGTTATTATTTAAAATAAATCATTTTAAATATTCAAAACCCGTTAAAATAGCTAAAATAAAAATTTTAAATTAGTTCAGAAATTCCAGGTTGTTACAATCTCCCCCACTTAAAATCTTTTCGTCCTCGAAAAGGAATGGAGATGAAAGTTATATAACTAACCAACTCAACTTTAATTCTGGCTTTCATTCTTCAAGTTTTCAGTTTCTAAGAATTTTCTAATTTCTCAAAAATTTGGGCAACACCCTAAATTTTCGAAAAATTTCGCCATAACCTCCTTTGTACGGGTTGATCGGTAAAACCGCAACTTGCCTCACAGGGCCCTCATCAACCAAAAAGAAAAAGCCAGTCAGCTCATAAAATCATCAAACCCAATGAATATAGTAAACATGTACCTATTTGACAGGCATACAATTTTATTCTTCTTCTTAGCTTCCATGCTATGACCTGTCAACATATATAGATGTACATATATCCAATTGCAATCAATTTTGAATTTAGTTCAATATTAATTCAATTTGGCTAAATTTACCTTTCATTTTCATATTGGTTAAACTAATTATCAAACATCACAACCATCAATCAATTTGTTGATTAACTTTTCAAATATATATAACTTTTATACATTCAAAAATCATATTTTCTAAGATTGGATTATATATAATCACAAATACGTTAATTATAAACTTGTCACTCTCGACTCATTCCAGGGCATTACTAACCCCATCTCTAATGAGTTTCTCATTCATAGGATATTACAAATCCAATCTCCAATGAGTCTTTTATTCTACTCTAACGAGTTGCACCCCAAAGATTTGTGGTAACCAAAGCTCCTATACCATATGTAGTGACCCTTCGTCTCACGGTCGATCCAAATCGATGGTTAAACCGACTTAAATCGAACCAAAAAGGTGGATACGTTAACTTTGGGCGCACAACACATCAGAACAAACAACAGAAGACTTTTATAAATATCTTAATAATGGTACATCAGAGTACAGAATATCAGAGTATCGAAAATAATATACAATGGAAAATAAATTTACAATAAATGTAATACAATGCAGCGGAAACAAATAAACTAACACAGCGGAAGACTATCAATTCTCTGGACACAGCTTTAAGCTTTGATCCAAAATCCTACTAAATGAAATAATCTACAAAACCAAAACTACTGACTACCCATGTGGAAAATATGGGCACCCAGAGTTTAGGTAGAAACAATAAACTCCAAGTCAGTCATGAGACTAGTGTGAGAGCTCAAAACAGTTATTAAACTTTACTTTAAAATAAGATAAATCACGGGAACACTCCGTATGCCACGGAACAGGTTCACCCCCACGAATACCAGTGCATAAACAACAAAAACTAATAACAGACATATGGATCTACAATGCATCATACAACATGCAATTCCTCAATCTACCCATTTAGGCTTAATCCCAAATTTAGATTTTTCCAAATCCAATTCACTTTACAAAATTTATTTCTTTGGACTTTATTCTCGATTTCTTATTTCAAATCATTTGAAATACATATCTATCTTTATATCAAAGTAGATTTCACTTCGGGATCTCAAACCAAAATCTTTGGAAATATGAATTCCAAAACATAATAATGCATACAAACAAGTATGGTACCAAATATCGGGAGGTATTCAGCCCTCATACAAGGTTGTACACGTCTCACCAACTCGATATATATATATATATATATATATATATATATATATATATATGTGTGTGTGTGTGTGTGTGTGTGTGTGTGTTCACCTCCCACTATGTAGAAGGCTACACTAATGGTTAAACATCCCACGCCTTCGGGGAAAATACACCGCCCTCACACTTTTAGTCATCCAAGGTTACCCGAATCTTTATCCACATACCAAATCATTTCATATTCCCAAGTAGGGAAAATAATTTCACAACATAATAATCACAAGTACTTTCAAACTATAGTACTTTACATTAGCAATTCACTCATATGATCAGTCGTTACTAATCACATAACCTCTGATCTCGTACGTCTCAAAGAAGGGTGTTAAGCAAGAGAATAAATTCTCCGCCACCAAACAAATATATCATCAATAGCAACTAATTGGTTATGTGATGAACTATAATGTCAAACGCATAATACATTCTGAAATCATTTCGACAACATCGGGTTTAAGCCTCGAAATCCTTCCTATTTTATAAAACATTCCTTGTCCAAAATCGGGAAAATATTTCTTTTCACTTAAAAAAAATATCATTTCAAAATCATTCATTAAATTTGAAATGAACAACATCGCTAAACATCTCATAGTCAAATCATGAATTGTTTCACAAGATGTTAGCATACAAATATTTTTACCCAACCTAATGCTAAATGTAAAAGCATATTTTGCCCATAAACTGGCCGAGCACAATCCAAACAATCAATCAATCACAATCAATATCAACAACCAAGAATATTTGGTTTATACCACATCTCTTGTTTCGGTAAATTTAATCACCATTTATGCATTCCGATCTAATTAAAGATTTATTAAAACTTGTAACAACTCGCATTTTACATATCGAAAGATCGTAAAATATTTTTATTTTATTCACTGAGGGTTGGATCATTCTCATCTTTTGATATTTTGTTTATGGGGACGTAAGACATATCCATAATTTTTACCGATTATGTTTGTGGCCATTTTTCCCCTGTCAACCTTGTACTGGGCATAACTTTTGACTCATGTCGAATCAAAGGGTGAGACCTGTGCCATTGGAAAGGAATTGATGATTGCCTTTCCACAGAGTAGTTACATTAAGGATTTGGCTCAGCGGTTTGAAAGGATTCACTGTTTTAAGATTTTTCAGTTGGTTGTTTAGGTTTGGAGAGCCACAGTGGGCTGATTTGGGAAGACCCCATTGGTAGACTATAGGAAGGGTATAAATAGGGGGTAAGGACTATGAGAAATGGTTTTAGTTTTCCATTCTCTCATTTGGTGTCTTGAGCTACTCCTTCCTCTAACACGTTTCCACCATTAAGAATCATAATCCAAGGAGGAAAATTGAAGATCTATACCATTGGAGGCTAGATCTACATCAATCTAAGCAAGAGTTCACTATGCCATATAGGCCATTTTGTAACATTTTAGCGGGCCATATTAGTAACGGTTATAATTGTGACTATTTAATAACGTTTATTACCATGAATTTAAGTGATAATGGTTATAACTGTGACAACAGTCCAGAATTTTACACGCACGGGATGGAATGGTAATTTTCCTTCTTACTCACGTTTCTAACCCTTCTGTTTCTTTTCGTTATCGGCATAACACTTAAATCCCCAATTTTTTCAACGTCGTCGCCTATCTAGGTTTACTCGCTCCGACCGGTTTCTTTCATCTGGATCGCCTGCTGCGTTTTGATCAACCTCGATTCTTTCCCCGCCGACGCCGATCCATTTAACTGCTGAGGTATTTTTTTATGATGTCACTCAATTAATGTCTGTCAATCTGCGTTTATTCTCCGATTGTGTTCAATCCGCGTTTTGATCGACCTCGTTGCGTGTTTTCAATAATCTCATTAGTTGAAGCCACCAATGCAGAAATGATTTTACCGTCGTTTTCAGATGTTGATACATAATGATGACAATTGTCTTTGTCCTTTATTTGGTTTAAATTCTGAATTAGAACAAAACGATCTTTAAACTCAACAATTATTGATGTATGCAGCTTCCCTCCCGATTGTTTGAACTTTGAAGTTAATTAATGAACTCTCTCTCTCTTTATTTCTGAAGTACAGGAAAATGCAAACTGATATACATATCCGATGGAACATTTATGCTACAACTTTCTATTGATTTTTTGAAAGCTAATTAAGTAAATGAAAGAGATGCAATTAAATCAAATGAGTGAACTTTCTTACGATGAAGCGTTAATACCATTAACTTTCAGGTCTGATTTCATGTTGTTCATCTAACCTTTAAAAGGTAAATAATTTTATGTATGCACATTGCTTTCTTTATTTTGAATTGCACCTCTAATATTTTATCCATTTTATGCATGGTTATGGGAAAGTTTACTGATAAAAATAGGAATATTTAGCAGGGGATATTGATACAAATAAATGAATATAAGCTAAATTCTTGTAAATTATTAATGTACTAATATACACTAATGGAAATAAATATCCATAGTATTGAATGCCTAAATATTATTGAAAGAAATGAATTAAAGTTTTCCATGATTTATTGACTGTCATATCATGATTTTGCATCTGCTTCCATGAAATTGTCATGAAAAGATGTCGCATATTCACTCTACATGGGTGCTATTGGCAAATTTCATTAAGAAAAAAATACATCCTAATTTTTACTCCGTTGAATTAAGTTCTGGATGGTGCTCTTAATTTCAGGAACTTTTATCCATTGAAGATCCAAAAAAGTTGTGCAAGACTAATTGGCATTACAGCCCTCATCTTATACGTAACTACCTTGAGGTAAGTGGTTTGGCCATAGTAAATTGTTCGATTTATCCTTGCTTAATCGGTCACTGCCAGTTTTAGTTTGCTATTTGCATGTCCCCTCCTTTATGTAGATTGCTGGTGTATGCATTTACATACTTTGTGTTGTTTTGTGTCCTTGTTGTGCTCTTTTGACATTGCTTGAAACTGTTGTTTTCTTTTTATTCTCCCTGAATTGGTTTATGCTTTAAATACGCGGTGCTCCTCTACACGTAATACACTCTACTGAGACCATGCTTGTTTCTTTATGCATTTTAATTATACATGTGCATTTACTTTATATTATGGATTATTCTCTGTCCACGTGCTTGTGTCCAGCCATGATTGGACCATTAACGCATAATTTTATTTTAAAAAACGAAATGTATCTAGATATCATTCGATCTATAAAATATCACACGGAATTTTTTTTGGTTGAAATCGAAAGTTTATGTTGTAATTTTTATTTCTTATCTGTCAAGTGGATATTATATATGTGAACTGACATATACTAAAGTTCATGCGGGTCAAGTTTATTTCATTTTTGTGCAAAGAATAATTAAATCATGTTTTTTTGTTGCTAAAAAAATAATGGTCATATGGTATGGAACTAAAATGGAAAGCGTTCACAAAAGCAACTTGGTTAGAGACTTAGAGAGATTTGAGAAATTCAATAAACTAAAAGATTAGGTCAATGCCATGTCCCAGAAGTTAGAAACTAAGGAGGTACATAGTTAAAAGGATTCTCAGTTTCTCATTTGCCTTGCTTTCTTCGACCTTTTAATTGAAGGTATCATTTGCAGTGCAACTCGGTATTTCGCATACCTACCAGAATTATTTAGTAAGAGTGTGGCCTTGTAGTTCATATTGATGGACAGAAGAGAAAGCATTATACCAATATCATACGATGTTATTATGCTTTTGCCAATGGTTTGGATTTCACTAATTTGATATTGGAAGGAAGGGGGAACTGAGTTGAAACTAATTCTTTTTCAGAAAAAAAGTAATTCAAGCTCAAGCCAATGGCTTACATAAAATCTGTATCCCTTCTACCATTCATTGGTCTTTCATAGATCTTTTCGCTATTTTTTCATGAATGGTGGGATGGGAATGTCTTCTTTTTCTATGCTATACTTGCAATGGACTTTGGCGTGTCCTAGTGCCCCCTCCTTGTCTTTAGTTGATGGTTACTATGTGACGGCCCGCCCCGCACCAACCGACATTTACTCCAAAAGTGCGCTGTACACATGTCCAGTTAGCACGGAACAGGTCGCCAGAAGGAAAAGGAAGAAGGAAATGAACATACAAAGAACCTGTAGAATGTCTCACAGCGCATAGAACAAAATATAATAATAACATACTTGACATAAAACAGGAGAGACAGTGCATAAGCTGAAAATCAGAACTAAACATCATAGCAGCGAAAATTCAGAATACAGCTTATTACAACTTTCAAACTGTCTCAAAGCTAAAGTAAGATAAATGAGGTACAATACTAATGCCCAAGTAGCGACCACCAACGACACAGGGAGAATGTGTATATATATATCATACATGAAAGCCTCCTGCCCGCCTCCGAATCAGCTACTCGCGCATCACCAGCTAACCTGTCTCTAGTCTGCTCGTGTGAGCACCCAGAGTAATAAGAAGAGACATAAAACTCTGGGTCAGACATAAAGCCTGGTATGAGCGATAAGCATCTAAAGTGAACAATAACAGGTAGACTAAAACATACCTGAACCTGGACCTGCAACCAAAGAGTTAGCATTACATACTATACAACACTCCAAGGTACTATATCAAACGGTGTAAGGATACGGAGGTGGGGGAGGTGTGCATGTCATAATGATGGCAAAAAATCAAGCATAGCATCCATCCTCACATCTCTCACTCAGTGCATAAAGCATACGATATTCACCACTTCGATCACCCAACATACCTTGCTACGATCACTCTGCCCCATGAAGTCATAAATGGCTTCACTGCACTGATAATGTAGCCACAAATCCTTCGCTATGTCCACTTTGCCCCATGGAGTCACAAGAACCCCACTGCACTTGCTCATAGCCTTACTAATCCTTACTATGTCCACTCTGTCCCATGGAGTCACAAGAACCCCACTGCACTGGCTCATAGTCTTACTACGCATCACCTTGCCCCTCAGGTCATAATGACCCTACTGCACTGATAACGTAGTCTTGCTACCATCACTTTGCCCCCTCAGGTCATGATGACCCTACTGCACTGATAAGTAGCCCAACATTCCTTCTTAGTGGTGAATCGAAGTTATGAACGTCGACAACTCCTTAGCACACGTCCCGCAGCAAAGCCCAACTCATGAAGTGAACTCATTGGTTCCCAACTGGTTCCGGGATCCTGAGCTCTAACTTCCATTTGGACTACCTTTGCATCTCGGGTTGTTGGTCATCACCATCGAATCGGATCGTAACCTTCAGATCGGATCGGTTCGGAGTCCTGTTCCCTCATCACCACGGTTCGGATCGGGTTCCTGCATTTGGATCGGGTCGCGCCATCAACTCGTGGTCCTCCAGTTCCATCGGATCGGTTCGAGTACCCTTCAGCGGATCGGGTCGGGGTCTCCAAGTCCATCGCCACGGATCGGTTCGTGACAAGCTCCTTCGGATCGGATCGTGGTCCTTCAAGCGGTTCGGGTCGGAAAGCACTTCTCCAGGTCGACGGATCGTGCTCACCCTTCATGGACGGATCGGGTTAGGGCTGCTGGCGCGGTTCGGGCTCGTGCTCTTCTCCCCATCGGATCGTGTCCTCGATTCGGATCGTGGCATGTGCCCACGATCGGTTCGGGTCGGGTAAAGGGGTCCGATCCGACCCTGCCTGCAATTTCCTGCAGTACTTCCAGCGAGCAGTTTACGCCATTCGACGGCGTTTTCGACCATTCTAACTATTCTAATCAATCACAAAGCATACCATACAGTCATAGCAACATACATAATCAACCACAAACATCAAAACATCAATATGATAAGTAGAAATGGATCAAACATACCCAAAATCCCATATTTTCCCCTTAAGCATGTTTAGGTGAAACTAAGAATAGGATTAGCAAAACTTAACCAAATTAACCCAAATTCATATCAGGGGTCTAAAACATCATTTAGGAATTTATGAACATTTTCCTCGAATTTTATCATGCTTAAATTCGCTAATTAACACTAATCAACCCTAATTAGCCATAATTAGTGCAAAACTATGCAAATCACTCACCTTAGCCACAAAATAAACTAAGATCTGAAATAATTCTCTGATTTGATGTGAATCTCAATGCCAAACAGCAGCTCCTAAGTTTCTTTGGTGAAGATCTTCCTTGATTAGGGGTTGCTAAGCCAAATCCTTGACCAAAAGATGATTTGGAGGTGATTTAGAGGTTGGAGGCCATTTTTAGGGTTCCTTGGTGATAAGTGGAGGCTAGAAGACTGAAATGGAATGATTCTCCATCTCATTTCAGCCCTCCCATAACCCTAATCCCGAAATGGGTTATGGGCCTACTCACTAATCACCCGATTTGGCCCGGTTAAGCATTTTTTCACCCTCCAAACCTTGTTTCAGCCATATCTCCCAAACGGTAAGTCCGTTTGGCTATTATGACCACTCTACGGAAAGGTAAACCATCAAACGAATCTAATGGAAGTGGTTTCAGGTCAAAATTCCTTTCCAATCAAAAGTTATGGCCAAAAAAGTACCAACTAGGGGCAAAATGGTCATTTAAAAATCGACAAAAATCATGAACATGAGAAATGACTCTAATGGATGTTTCCCAAAGTTACATGACCATACGACTTCACATGGGAAAGAAATAAATATCCTACAATCCTATGATGTGTAGAATACGGGTCATTACACTCTCCC
The DNA here is from genome assembly GCA_030737875.1 of Allium sativum. Classification (NCBI taxonomy): domain Eukaryota; kingdom Viridiplantae; phylum Streptophyta; class Magnoliopsida; order Asparagales; family Amaryllidaceae; genus Allium; species Allium sativum. Next base: position 189,752,835 of record CM060925.1, on the reverse strand, counting down.
CCCCCCCCCCCCTTAAGAAATTTCGCCCCCGAAATTCCCTAAACCAAACACACACAAGGGTCCCGCATGCCTATCAACCATAAAACAATCATCAAACATGCAAAACACGTAAAATAAGTCTATCCTAGCATGCGGAATAACTAAATCGCAAAGTAAATCTTACCAGGCAAAGAGTTCTGGGTATGCCTTCCTAATGCTCTCCTCTGTCTCCCAAGTACAATCATTCTCGTCCTCGCCCCACTGAACCTTGACTAGCTTCACCGCCTTCCTTCGAAGTTGCTTCGTATCGTGCCCCACAATACGGATCGGCTTGCGGTTCCCAACCGCTTCGGGTTCTACTTCGAAGTCCTCTAACTGATCAGGTGAAATAGTCACATCTGAGTCGTGAACGAACTTCCTTAGTTGGGAAACATGAAATACATTGTGAACTCCCGCCATTTCCTCTGGTAAACCAACTCTATATGCCAAATTCCCGACTAGTTCAAGAACAGGGAATGGGCCAACAAATCTTGGTGCCAACTTTCCTCTCCTGCCAAATCGTATCACGCTTTTCAACGGAGAGATCTTAACAAACACCAAGTCACCAATGGAGAATTTCAAGTCTCTTCTCCTCTTATCAGCATAACTCTTCTGCCTATCTTGAGCAGCTTTCATTCGTTGCTGAATGATCTTAATCTTATCGGAAGTTTCTCTCACCACATCTGGTCCAAGCACAAACTTCTCGCCAGTCTCTATCCAACATGATGGTGAGTTGCACGGTCTTCCGTACAAAGCTTCATATGGAGCCATACCGATACTGGATTGGTAGCTATTATTATATGCAAACTCTACTAGATGCAAATGGTCATCCCATGATCCACCAAAATCCAATATACAAGCTCTCAAGAGATCTTCCAATATACGATTCACCCTCTCCGTCTGACCGTCGGTTTGAGGATGATATGCGGTACTGAGATGTAGTCTTGACCCTAGAGCCTCTTGTAAGCTCTTCCAAAACCCACTAGTGAACAACGGGTCTCGGTCACTCACAATGCTTTTGGGTACTCCATGAAATCTCATTACCCACTTCATATACAATTCTGCCAACTTGGCTGCCGTCCTGGTCGATTTGACTGGTATAAATCTTGCACTCTTAGTCAATCGATCCACAATTACCCAAATGCTATCGTATCCCGATCTAGTCCTTGGTAAACCATCGATGAAATCCATCGAGACTTGCTCCCATTTCCATTCGGGAATTTCTAATGGTTGCAACAACCCACTAGGCTTCTTTTTCTCGGCTTTAACTAACTGGCAATTCATGCATTTGGATATAAACTTCCTAACGTCTCTTTTCATCCCTTCCCAGTAGTAAGTCTGTTTCATGTCTCGATAAATCTTATTACCACCGGGATGTATAGTCAGTTTGGAGTGATGACATTCTCTAAGCACTTCATCTCTCAAACCATTCACATTGGGCACAACTAGTCTTCCATTCTTTCGAAGCCATCCATCTCAATCAAGCCCATACACATTCATCTCCTCATCGATACCCATCTCTAGCTTGGAGATGATTTCTAATAGATTAGGATCGTCCCTCTGGCTAGAACCAATCCGCTCTATCAAAGTGGGTCTGATCGTCAAACTAGCTAGCATAACTGGATCCAATTCGCACTTTGGTCTAAAATCAAACCCCGCGATATACTCCAATTGCTTCCATTCTAGAAACATTGCCCCTAAACTGGCATGTCTCCTACTCAAGGCATCGGCTACCGCATTACCTTTCCCAGGTGTGTATGCGATATCAAAATCATACGAAGCCAAGAACTCTAACCATCTCTGCTGACGAAGATTCAAATCTTTCTGAGAGAAGAGATACTTTAACGATTTATGATCGGTAAACAACTCAAATCTTTCTCCCAAGAGATAGTGTCTCCACATCTTCAATGCAAACACAATCGCTGCCAATTCCAAATCATGGGTAGGATACTTCTTCTCATGCGGCTTTAGCTGTCGACTAGCATAAGCTACAACCCTACCTCCTTGCATTAATACTGCACCCAGTCCGGTACCACAAGCATCCATGTATACCGTCATCTCTTCATTCCCTTTAGGAATGACTAACACTGGCGCACGCGTCAACCTCTCTTTTAGACTCTTGAAGGCATCCTCACACACTCCGTCCCAGACGAAGGACTGATTCTTCTTAGTCAACTGAGTCAACGGTGCTGCAATCTTGAAGAAGTCCTGGATAAACTTGCGATAATATCCAGCTAATCCCAAGAAATTTCTTACATCTGTTGCATTCTTGGGTGTAGGCCAATCCTGTACCGTAGCCACCTTCGCAGGTCCACGGCAATACCACTCTCTGAAACAACATGGCCCAAGAATCTCACTTCCCTTCTCCAAAAATGACACTTAGAGAATTTCGCTTTCAATTGGTGTTTCCTTAACACCTCCATCACTATCCTCAAGTGTCCCTTGTGTTCCTCCTCTGTCCTTGAGTAAACAAGGATGTCATCCACGAACACAAGAACAAACTTATTTAACTGATCTCTGAATATTCGATTCATAAGATCCACAAAATAGGCTGGTGCATTGGTCAACCCAAACGGCATGACCAACCACTCATAAAATCCAGACGGCGTCCTAAATGCTGTTTTTGGAACACTCTCATCCGCCATTCGAAGCTGATGAAATCCTGTCGCGAGGTCCAACTGGGAGAACACTCTAGCTCCTTCCAGTTGATCAAACAAATCATCTATCCGCGGTAGAGGATACTTATTCTTCCTCGTCACCTTATTCAACTCGCGATAGTCCACACACAAACGAAGGGAACCATCTGCCTTAGTGGCAAACACAACTAGTGCTCCCCACTCGGAGACACTCCTCCTAATAAATCCCTTCTTCAAAAGATTGCTGACTTGCACCCCGAGCTCTCGCTGCTCTCTTGGTGCCATAAGACGAAGTGGCAACACTATAGGTCTGGCATCTTTCACTAAATCAATACGGAACTCAATCTCTCGGTGTGGTGGAAGCCCGGTCACCTCCTCGAAGATGTCCGGATACTGGCCAACCACGGGCACATCTGACAACTCATCCTGCGGGATATCGAGGGAATTTACAAAACTAGCCATAACCCCATCACTAGGTAGACTACCAAACACTACCCTCCGCCCATCATCCGCCCTCACTGTCACCAAAAAGCCCTCACAGTCTACCACCACCCCGTATCTTTGGAGCCAATCGACTCCCAATATAATGCCATACCCAGTAAAGCCCAAAACAAAGCAATCACACACAAACATACATCCATGACTCGATAAGACCAAATTCTTGCAAATCGTACTAAGGCTAGTCGAACCACCAATCGGGTTCGTCACAACCAGTGGTCTATCGACTACCTCGGGTTCCAGTCCCAACCTATCTACCAGGTCACTAGATATGAAGGAACGGGAAGCCCCTGTATCAAACAAAACTCGAACTGGTATATCATAAATAGAAAGCATACCTTGAATAACAACATTCTTTCCTTTCTCCGCCGCAGTTGGGGCATTCGACGAAGAAGGAACAGCATCAATAGCATATTCTTTCACAATCTGCTTCTCCTTAAGAGGTTGCGGACACCTATCCTTCTGATGTCCCAGACCACAGTTGTAGCACTTCCTTTCCGCTGGCTTGGCCCGACATTCTTTAGCATAATGGCCCTTCTTTCCACAGCTGAAGCACTCAACATCCTTCTTGCTCTTTTTCTGGCCACCCTTAGGTTGGTCCTGCTTCCTCTTATTCTGAGAGTTATTCTTGCCTCCACCGCCTGCTTGCGGCTTTGGCCCTTCTGCAGATGCAGCCTCAGTCTTTGACTTAGGGTAAAGACTCTCTGATCTCAAAGCCTTCCCCACGATCGATTCAAAAGTCTCATCGATGTGGTTAATAAGCCTTTCCCCCAAGTACCCATCCAAACCAGTAATGAACTTCTCATTCTTCTTTTCAGGAGTATCAATGAGAGACAGTCCATACTTCGACAAAGTGTCGAACTCAGCAATATAATCAGAAACTGCCCTTCCGTTCTGCTTGAGTTCCAAGAACCTCTTAAACAACACTGACTTCTGGGAAGCTGGAATAAACTTCTCGCTAAAGCGAGCCTTGAACTGATCCCAAGTAACCTGATCTTCTGGAGTAGCTGTTCTAATGGCATTCCACCAATTCATCACTCGCCCTTGCAGCTGACGAGACGCTAGCCTTCTCTTCATCGCATCCTCGAGACCCAAGTCATCAAAGATACGGTCGCAGCTATCCATCCAGTCCTGAACATCCGTGGCCGACGCCGTTCCGTGGAACGGCTTTCCACCAAGATTAGTGTAATCTTTGCACAACTTGGCGAAATCGACCCTAGGCGCCTGCACTACTGGGCCAACACCAACTCCGGGATTGGGAATTGCCCCTTGCACTTCTCTAAGCATATCCCTCATGAGGTTGGTAAACATAGCCCTCATGTCAGCGGCATTCCCTTGGTTGGTCCCTCTACCAGCACCCCTCGTGTCTCGGCTCATCGTCAATCTGAAAAAGGGAAACGATTAACGACCCCATAGTGGTGCTAGTGCAGTGCGACTTCATCTTTATACTACTAATAGTATATACATACATAGCTTTTGAAAACCAAAGTAATCACAAATACGCGCTCTCATATACGTACTATCTCTCCCTGATGTCTTTCCCTAGGTTAACTACGCAACCTAGAGCTCTGATACCAAGTGTGACGGCCCGCCCCGTACCAACCGACATTTACTCCAAAAGTGCGTTGTACACATGTCCAGTTAGCACGGAACGGGTCGCCAGAAGGAAAAGGAAGAAGGAAATGAACATACAAAGAACCTGTAGAATGTCTCACAGCGCATAAAACAAAATATAATAATAACATACTTGACATAAAATAGGAGAGACAGTGCATAAGCTGAAAATTAGAACTAAACATCATAGCAGCGAAAATTCAGAATACAGCTTATTACAACTTTCAAACTGTCTCAAAGCAAAAGTAAGATAAATGAGGTACACTACTAATGCCCAAGTAGCGACCACCAACGACACAGGGAGAATGTGTATATATATATATCATACGTGGAAGCCTCCTGCCCGCCTCCGAATCAGCTACTCGCGCATCACCAGCTAACCTGTCTCTAGTCTGCTCGTGTGAGCACCCAGAGTAATAAGAAGAGACATAAAACTCTGGGTCAGACATAAAGCCTGGTATGAGCGATAAGCATCTAAAGTGAACAATAACAGGTAGACTAAAACATACCTGAACCTAGACCTGCAACCAAAGAGTTAGCACTACATACTGTACAACACTCCAAGGTACTATATCAAACGGTGTAAAGATACGGAGGTGGGGGAGGTGTGCATGTCATAATGATGGCAAACAATCAAGCATAGCATCCATCCTCACATCTCTCACTCAGTGCATAAAGCATACGATATTCACCACTTCGATCACCCAACATACCTTGCTACGATCACTCTGCCCCCATGAAGTCATAAATGACTTCACTGCACTGATAACGTAGCCACAAATCCTTCGCTATGTCCACTTTGCCCCATGGAGTCACAAGAACCCCACTGCACTGGCTCATAGCCTTACTAATCCTTACTATGTCCACTCTGCCCCATGGAGTCACAAGAACCCCACTGCACTGGCTCATAGTCTTACTACGCATCACCTTGCCCCTCAGGTCATAATAACCCTACTGCACTGATAACGTAGTCTTGCTACCATCACTTTGCCCCTCAGGTCATGATGACCCTACTGCACTGATAAGTAGCCCAACATTCCTTCTTAGTGGTGAATCGAAGTTATGAACGTCGACAACTCCTTAGCACACATCCCGCAGCAAAGCCCAACTCATGAAGTGAACTCATTGGTTCCCAACTGGTTCCGGGATCCTGAGCTCTAACTTCCATTTGGACTACCTTTGCATCTCGGGTTGTTGGTCATCACCATCGAATCGGATCGTAAACTTCAGATCGGATCGGTTCGGAGTCCTGTTCCCTCATCACCACGGTTCGGATCGGGTTCCTGCATTCGGATCGGGTCGTGCCATCAACTCGTGGTCCTCCAGTTCCATCGGATCGGTTCGAGTACCCTTCAGCGGATCGGGTCGGGGTCTCCAAGTCCATCGCCACGGATCGGTTCGTGACAAGCTCCTTCGGATCGGATCGTGGTCCTTCAAGCGGTTCGGGTCGGAAAGCACTTCTCCAAGTCGACGGATCGTGCTCACCCTTCATGGACGGATCGGGTTGGGGCTGCTGGCGCGGTTCGGGCTCGTGCTCTTCTCCCCATCGGATCGTGTCCTCGATTCGGATCGTGGCATGTGCCCACGATCGGTTCGGGTCGGGTAAAGGGGTCCGATCCGACCCTGCCTGCAATTTCCTACAGTCCTTCCAGCGAGCAGTTTACGCCATTCGACAGCGTTTTCGACCATTCTAACTATTGTAATCAATCACAAAGCATACCATACAGTCATAGCAACATACATAATCAACCAAAAACATCAAAACATCAATATGATAAGTAGAAATGGATCAAACATACCCAAAATCCCATATTTTCCCCTTAAGCATGTTTAGGTGAAACTAAGAATAGGATTAGCAAAAATTAACCAAATTAACCCAAATTCATATCAGGGGTCTAAAACATCATTTAGGAATTTATGAACATTTTTCCCGAATTTTATCATGCTTAAATTCGCTAATTAACACTAATCAACCCTAATTAGCCATAATTAGTGCAAAACTATGCAAATCACTCACCTTAGCCACAAAATAAACTAAGATCTGAAATAATTCTCTAATTTGATGTGAATCTCAATGCCAAACAACAGCTCCTAAGTTGCTTTGGTGAAGATCTTCCTTGATTAGGGGTTGCTAAGCCAAATCCTTGACCAAAAGATGATTTGGAGGTGATTTAGAGGTTGGAGGCCATTTTTAGGGTTCCTTGGTGATAAGTGGAGGCTAGAAGACTGAAATGGAATGATTCTCCATCTCATTTCAGCCCTCCCATAACCCTAATCCCGAAATGAGTTATGGGCCTACTCACTAATCACCCGATTTGGCCTGGTTAAGCAGTTTTTCACCCTCCAAACCTTGTTTCAGCCATATCTCCCAAACGGTAAGTCCGTTTGGCTATTATGACCACTCTACGGAAAGGTAAACCATCAAACGAATCTAATGGAAGTGGTTTCAGGTCAAAATTCGTTTCCAATCAAAAGTTATGGCCAAAACAGTACCAACTATGGGCAAAATGGTCAATTAAAAATCGACAAAAATCATGAACATGGGAAATGACTCTAATGGATGTTTCCCAAAGTTACATGACCATACGACTTCACATGGGAAAGAAATAAATATCCTACAATCCTATGATGTGTAGAATACGGGTCATTACATACTCCGTTTGGCTTGATGTGTTATACATTTTTAGCATACCTTCGGCAGAATAGCGATAATAAAAATGATTTGCAGAGGTCTGACAATTTCATTAACGAAATTTGCACTTGCTAATTAACATCACATATTGCTAAGGCAGCACACTATGATGTTTCTTTGTCCATCGTAATTCCTACTTTTCAACCATCTTACAATCAAATACATATTGCTAAGGACGCACACTCTGTGGAGACAGACTCAACATTTTGACTTATGATTATTTTGGGTTTGCCTGCAATTTTCTGTTTCTTGCTTATGTTGTGTACTAGTGGTAGGAAGCTTCTTACTGCAATTTTCTAAAACTACACTTTCAATATAATAGCAAGAAAACAGTGTACAGAAAAGGGGCTTTTAATGTATGGTTTCATGACTTTGTACATGCAGTTTGGTGTAGCGGTATCATTGGCTTAGACACAGGTAAGAAATAAAGAGAGGGTAAGGTGGCCACCAAATTAACTAAGGTTAGTAGTGGTCCATTGACCCAAAGGGTGTATTTGGATCCCCAATCATTGATTCACTAGACTTCCTTAATTTACAAATAATGCCAAAAATTGATATGCTATTATTCTTGCTGAGTTGATATGCAGCAGGGATTGGATAAATCAATCTTAGTTAGCTAGTTATGAAGTTGATACTGCTTTTTCTATGCTTTTGAGAGGTCTGACAAAAACCTAATTGCACCTGAGTAATTTGAAGATGCACAAATGTAATTTTCTGAAAAAATAAAGTTATGATTGTGGAAATTTAAATTGTACATATGTGCTTCTTTTTGAATTTTTTTGGTGTTTTGTCGATTCAAATTGCACATATATGAAGTGTTATATGAAAAAAAAGGTGCAATTGCACATAGATAAGATATCTTTCATTTTTAATTCAAATGCTTGTAAATATTTTCCTTTTGTTGATCATCACAGTGATTATCCTATGTTATGCAATGGATAAATCCGTCAGACTCTTGTATGGTTTTTGGTCATGTAGCTGATATATATATGTACAAATGCTCTCCTCATAAGAGGTCCATATTTTGTCAAAAAAAGAAACAATGTATTTGACAAAGACTATAACTTACTTTCTATAGTGTGAATTTACTTCTTGTTCTTCTTTCTAAATTTCTTCTGCTTCTTTTTAATCTCCTTGTGCTCCTTTTCTCCTTAACATTCATACCTAAAAATGAAATTATCAAACTATTAGTGCTGCAATATAAATTTATGCATGTAACATAAAGTGGAAAAATGAGTGCATAAAATAAATGGCTAATGCACTGCATTCAAACTATTATATACAAAATAACCTAGCCTAATTTTGAATTGAAGGGGTCAAGTCAGGCTAAATTGGTACAATTTTCATTAAAACCCAGTAAGTTAGCTAGAAATTATGCAGACTCGTTTTATTGACATTGAAATTAATGCTTTGTTTAAAATAGGCAGTTTGCACAATTTTTTACCTTGGTGATCTCAGCATCCAACTCATAAACCCTTCACAATTTAAATTTTGCATGGTTTTTTTTTACTTTAATATGTCTGGTTTACATGTAACAAATTATACTGAAATTTCTTTGAGTTTTCTATTTCATAGAAAAAGAAAGTACTATCATTTGAAGATATCAACAAAGATCTTGAGTAATATGAAATTATTTTGGATGGATATGCTACTAAAATTTCAAATAATATAGCTGGTATATACCTTGGAGTATGGGTATATGAAAATAGCAAAAGATCACATGTAGGCACTGTTTTTTCAAATATGCAAAACTGCAATGCCATGGGAACTTGGCCTACAGTTACTAAATATTCTAAAAAATTACTTACATATTGAGTTGAGTGATTATTCACCTTTTTTTATGAATAAATGGATTTATATTTGTAACATTATAAAATGTAATATTTGATCGATAGAATATAACGTAATGTCAACTAGTTATAATCGAAGTTCCATTTAATACTTGTAGTTATCTGGATAACTAAATAAATAAGAGCATTTGATGCCTTAGAATACTTCGAAGTTGTAATCATTCCCTGTGGTGATTTTAAGGATCTTAAAGTCGTACAATTTGAGTCATGTTTCAAACACTTTTTTAAAGTTTGGTTCAAATGTGAATTCAATCTGCAAGTTATAAACATCATCCAACCAATCTTGGTATTAAAAATTTCAGGTTATTTGAATTTACTTCCGATATTATTGTTTTCCGTCTGAAGTGCATAACAAATAATTAAGATTATGTTTAGAAATATAAAATGGAAGCATCAAAATAGATGTAAAAGCATAATTTATTGCTGTGAAAATAGAATCTGCGCTTTTATGTCGAAATGCCATTTAATATAATACACGCACTTGCAAAGGGAGGAATGATCCGTAGCACTGCTTTGTTATAGCGTCCGTCCGTTCAAGGCTTCTATCATATTCAAGGTATCAAATGCAATAAATTTCAGCACATGTATTGGCAATTTCCTGAAGCAATTATTGCTCATGCAGTGCTGGCCTGTGGTAATTATATGTTTTGCATGTGCAATTTTTTGGTCAACTGTTCAGTTAATAAAAAACATAAGTTTTATGTGAATCACAAATGAACTACATTCTTATTCTTTTTCTATTTCATCTTTATTTATCGAGTACAAAGCATATATGGAGCACTCAGCAAATTTAAGTTCATTTGACTATTCACATGTAAGACCTCAGTAAAAATTTTGAAATTGACTGCAATTTTTTTTCCAGCAGCTAAACAGGACCCTCTTAAGCCAAGCATTACATCAAATTGACAAGGTTTATACCGTTGTTTATTTTATATGTCATATTTTCTATGGTTTGTGAATATATGAACAAAATATGATAATCATATCAAAAATGTACCAGATACATGACATCTATCTGTACTTTTAAAGAAATCACGTGGTTTGCGAAGATTAAAATATGGATTAAGAAGGAATTTGATGTTGTTGCCAAAATTGAAAATTCTTTGTAGCAACGCTGAATTCGCTCGGATTTTGTAGCATTTAGTGTTAGTAGTTTATTTTTGTACCTAAATCTTTCGAATTGTATTTTCATGTCTTGTCAGGGACAAATAAAGTTTCTTGCTAAAGATGAATCTAACGTCGAAAGAGTGGATAAGAATTCGACATCGAAATAACATTGATTACATACAAGGAGTTCGAAATTTCATTGAATTCGCAAAGTCTAATTCACCACCCGACTTTGAACTATGCAGTTGCCCTTGCATAAAGTGTAGAAATTCAAAAAAGTTGCATTTTAAATTAGTAGAGAAACACTTGATTGTTAATGGTATGGATCAAACATACGATGAATGGGTTTTTCATGGTGAGAGAAGCGGTAATAACATGGTGCTCAATCCTACATAGCATGTCAATCACGAGGCTTGTAATTCTAACCAATTTCAAGAGGAAAACCATATAGGAGACGCACTTGGAGATCTCGTTGATGATGCATATGGCATAGAAAGGATTAGTGATGGTAACCATTGGAAAAAGTATCAGGAGTACAAAAGAAGAGCAAATGAAAATTTGTACCCTTCTTGTGAAGACGGTCTAACGACATTAGGTGTCATGATAGAGCTTCACAATTTGAAAAAAGAATTTAATTGGTCAGGAAATAGTATGACCGAGTTATTGAAATGATTGAAACAGTGGCTTCCAAAGGAAAATACAATACCAGAGAAGTACCCAACAATGAAGCAAATATTAAAAGATTTGGGAATAAAAGCAGAGTGCATACATGCTTGTAAAAATGATTGCATATTGTTTTGGAAAGAGCACAGTAATGCAGCAGAATGTCCTCGTTGTCACACTTCAAGATTTAAAACTAAGAAGAAAGGAGAAGTGGTAAAAATTACAAAACAACCTCAAAAAGTTTTGAAATATTTTCCATTAGCTCATAGATTAACACGGTTGTACACTATACCATGGATAGCTCAAAAAATGTTATGGCATAGTGAAGCAAAGCCTTCTTGGAATCACATGCGTCTTCCTATTTACTCGGATGAATGGAGATCATTGAAGAATAAGTGGCCGGAGTTTAGTAGAAATGGATGAAATGTTTGGCTTGGTATTGCTACCGACGGGTTCAATCCTAGTACAACCCAATTAAGCAGTTATAGTTGTTGGCCGGTTTATACAGTTCCTTATAACTTACCGCCATCGTTATGCATGAAGCCGGAGTTTCAAATGCTGTGCTTGTTAATTCCTGGACCAAAAGCACCAAGTCAAGATATTGATGTTTATTTGGAACCTCTTGTGGATGAGTTGAAGCAATTGTGGGCAGAAGGAGTGCTTGCATTTGACACGAATACAAAGGAGTATTTCACTCATAGAGCAATGTTGTTATGGGGAATTCACGATCTACCTGCCCTTGGGAATTTATCTGGTTGTGTAACACATGGTTATAAAGCATGTCCTATTTGTTCTACGAAGACAGAATCAGAGCGCATCGGTAATAAGATTGTTTACACGAACTATAGAAGATTTTTGAAGGATGGTCATCCGTATAGGGCATTGAAGCATGGGTGGTATAAGTCCATAGAGAATAATGAACCTCCAACACGATTGACAGGATCAACACTTCTAGTAAAGCTTGCTCATATCAAATATATACCAGGTAAATTACCCCCCCAGGAAAAAGCACATATTAGATGATGTTGATCCCGTCGAGGATTATTCTATGAATGAAAAGGATGATGATGAAAGACCAGCATGGTACAAGAAGTCGATTCTTTTTGCATTAGAGTATTGGAGTAATCATAAAGTGCGACATATTATTGATGTGATGCACACTGAGAAGAATGTATCAGAGCATTTTATTAATTTGTTGTTTGGAAGGAACAAGCAATATTTTTCCAAATTTGCGCTTGATAAATCTTACAAGACTCGTTGCTGTGAAATGCTAAAGGATGTCAAACTTCCATCTTGCTTTGGGACTAAGTTAAGCAACTTAGTAAATAGTCAGCCACCCAGTTTGAATATTAGAAAGTCATATGAGTACCATGTTATCATTCAATATTTTCTACCTATCATGATTCAACATGCTTACCCAAAGCATCATGAATTAAGATGTGCAATATTGCAAGTATGCTTGTATATTAGTATTGTTTGTTCGAAGGTTTTAATTCGAGAGCATGTTCAAGCTGCTAAAGACATGATTACTGAGGCATTATGCGTGTTGATGCATTATTTTCCTTCTCAATTCTTTGACATAAGTATACATTTAATGGTGCATTTAGCTGATCAAGCATTGCTATGTGGACTGGTTACTTATATATGGATGTATCCATTTGAAATGTATAATGTTTCTTTCATGTAATTATTACATGGTTTATTTCACCGATAATGTAAAATTTTAAATTTTTTGTTAGAGCTATGAAGGAGTGTAAGGACATACCGAGCAATAAGCGTTATGTGGAGGGATCAATTTTTGAAGCATATCTTGTTTCAGAATCTGTTAGATATGTCATGGAATATATCCCAGATCCACGTACTGGTAATCATAGCTACAAACAAGAACCATTTTTAGATGAGAACAGAAATGATACTTATGAATGTTCCATCCTTGAGGGTAAAATTATCAAATTATCTGGCGTACAACGTATTCAAATTCGACAATGGATACTTTTTACCATGGACATCGCTGGCGTAGATGATTATTATAGGTTTGTCTTATTTTGACATGTTATGACATTATGTGATGTAATTTCAATATTTACTTAAGCCGCAACATTTTGATTTGTAGCGACTATCGATCATCATTAGAGGATGTTCAAAGGAGCAAAAAAGGGCACCATACACGGGCAGAAGTAGTAGTACAAACTGAATTTATTGATTGGTTGCACAAGAAGGTTTGTTAGATTGCACTAAACTCATACTTCAATAAAGAAATTGACATTATTTAACTTGTTGAAATTGGTTTGACAGTTAATGGACGAAAAGCGCATGAATTCACCGTTATGGTGTTATGTTAGTGGACCAGCATGGGAAGCCAAAACTCACCTTAAATATAGAATTAATGGTTATGTATTCTCTCCACAGCACTACGATGACACTCTTTCTACACAAGATAGCAGTGTTTGTATGGATGAAATTACAACATTTATAACAAGTGCAAAAGATTTAAATCCTACAGATGATGACACTACTTGGTATGGTATTATCAAGGTGATAATTGAAGTTGATTATTATCAATTTCAACATGTTGTGTTCTATTGCGATTGGGTGAATGTTGCTGACAAAATACATGGTTGTAAGATTTGTACAGACTCTAATTTGTTGATGATGAATCTTAACAAACTTAAAAGCAATGATGGAGAGTACGATGAGCCTGCCATTCTAGCATCAGAAGCAAGTCAAGTTTTCTACGTAAAAGACATACAAAATCCTGATTGGTCCATTATACGATGTTCACCTAAACGTCTGACTGATAACGTGGATGATTACGAGGCATCAGCAAATTTTTAGCCTGTTTTAAAGGAACAACCAAACTTAGGAGCATTGTTAAAATGTATCGAAACCAAATAGATGAGCTTGATTTTGAGTCCAAGTCTTTCTTTATGTGTTGAATATTTGAGATATTTGATTATTTTAACATTAATGGTTTTAGTTGTAATATTCGAGTAGTTGAATGCTTGTTGCCTCTTTTCTTATAGTTATGTGCTTTCTTATGTTATACCTGTGTATGCATGGCACTATTGCTGATTTTCGACAGCTTGAATGCTTGTTGCCTTTTTTTATGGCTGCGCGCTTTCTTTTCTTATGGTTGCAGTGTACGTTTTCCTTTTCTTTTCCTTTTTTTTGTGCCTTACATTAGCAGCTTGTACCTAGTTCATATATTAGTTTTATTTGCTTTCGTGTATTGAATGTAGGCTAAAATTTATGAATTACTTATGCAGTATGTCGACTAGTAACAGTAATGCATCGCAACGTAGAGAAAGTGTAGAAGATAGCGTTCCTCCTCCACCAGCAAATAAAAAGTACTACATAATTGTTGAAATGGATGGTGCAAAAGGCGACGACTCATCAAAGTGGGCTTCTCGTTGCGACACTCTGATACGAAGGCATATTCCAGTTAGCTACGACGATTGGAGGAAAGTTGATTCCTTTTACTAGGACAACTTATGGATAGCACTAATGGTATTTTTCTTTATTATTTCTAATTTTTTTGGCATATATAAAGCATAGAATTATAATCAAAATCGTTTACCTTTTCCATAGAAAGAGTTTGACTTGAACATAAATCCCAATGTTGCTCGACCAATTTTGGAGAAATTTTTTCCACAATATTTGAGATCGGCAAAATCAAATTTGAGGAAGACATATATTAAAACAAAAGAAAAGGAGCTTTTGCCTAGGCATCTTGCAATTGAAAACCGACCCGACGAAATTGATAAAGTTCAATAGGAGAAGTTCATCGACAATGAGTATACAGACAAGAAGAGAAAACAATGCAAGACGAATAGCGACAACAAGGGAAAAAATACTATAAATCATACATTGGGAAGAAAATCTTATGCTAAGATGTATGAAACATTGGTTCGTACTAGTCTTTTATGGTTATTTTAGATAATACTTTATGGCTATTGAATACATATATATATATATATTTATTTATTTATTTATTTATTTATCCATGTAGGAAAAGGAAAATCCGGAATGTAAGCCTACGCGAACAAAAGCATGAAAAGTGGCACACACAAGTAAAAAAACTGGAGAAGTGCTTCCTTGCGCCACCGAAAAATATGTAAGTAATCTATTCATATTTGATTTCGTTTCAGCTTTGATTTATTGGTCCGCTAAAACTTGCAGTAACAAACAACTATGCTGCAATAATGAAATTTTTGGATGATGGTGACTTGGAAATTTCTAACTACTCATCATGTTACTTGGATGATTTCAATATATTTACATGTTATGAAACATCAACCGACAAGAAAATTTATATATTTACATTTAATGGTTCTGAAATTCCAAGTAACTGTTATGAACAAAGATTTATATACCTCAAGCTATTGAAATTAACCACATAGTTAGTTGTTGGATTATAGGGAATATTGACAGAACTATGAAGTTTCTATCTAATATTAGTAACTTGTAATTGAAAGAACTTATTATTTTTACCAATAAAAGAATGAATAGTCCTTTTATCTCTCAGAGCTTTGAAGCAATATTTAAACAAAAATAAAAACTGAATGGTCACAAAGTTTGGAAATGTGAAAATATTAAACTTTAGAGAATTTATTTTGTTTTTTTCTTTCTTGCCCTTCAATTTGTTTATGGTAATGATTTGAGTGGTGTCTCGATATTATACAGAGAAAAATAAAATGAAATAAAAAACAGACATTTAATGTTCAAAATCTTAGCAATTTAAAATTTAATGGGTCATACTCAAGTAGTCCACTGTATGTTTGTTAATTAAGAGTTTGATATTCCAGTCATTCAAAATTCGACATGTAATATTAGTAACAGCCACTTTAATCTTGTCTTTTGTTCCAAAACAATGAATGTTCACTGTAAAAGGGGTGTACATATCAAAATTGGTTGAATATGAGTTTTGAGCCTGAGGTGCAAAGATCAAATATAATCAAAATTTTGTTTTGAATTCACGGGTGGAGCTACGGGATTTGTTATGTAAATAATTTATTGTGTATATATATAATACTGCATGGAAGAAATTTGACTAGAAAGTCTCAAGTGTGACACATTAACTTATGCAGCATAGTATTATTCTGATGTAGTTTATACAGAAACTAATCACCTTTTGTGATTCATGGTTTTAACGGAAATTAAATTGTGAAGTATGGAACTTTCTTTTGAGTAATAAAATTGTATATTGTTTGCTGCTGTTGACAACAACAGCAAGAAGTTAAATAAAAATAAAAATGTGGGGGGTAGTATGAAAAGCCTGTAGGCATGAATGATCATCTTTCAGATCTTTATGTGCTTCCATTTCACTTGCTTTCTTTGGCTTTGTCATTTGGTAACTCTGGAAATTCTTTTAAAGCATATTGCAATATATTGATATACAACTGAAGATTATAGCGGATAAAATGATAGCATATAGACATAACTTGAAGATCAAACGATCATGTATCATAACACATAAACGTCCAAATATTTAAATCATCAAATGCACTTAATGAATAATAAAAAAACTGCACTAAAAGATAAAATAAAATAAAATCCTGCAAAAAAAAAGGTAGAAGAGAAACCTGGAATAGCAGCGGTCGAGTTGCTACCACAGTGCAGCAGCAGGGGCTGCTGCCAAAAAAACAAAAATGAGGCTTGATTGCTGTGTTAGTAGCATAAGCAAACAAAAGGACATTTAGTGAATATAAAATACCAACAACTTGACCATCTAATTGAAGTGAATGTTAATAAAGTAATAACATGTATGTTAATAATGGAGAATAGTTGATTTTATTTGTGAGTAATGTAAATAAAACACTTGACATGTATGTTTTAACACTTGACATGTATGTTAATAATGGAGAACAGTTGCTTTTGGATATTTAGCTGATTTTATTAGTTGATTTTGGGAGGAGGTCGCGGTGGTGATTTTATTTGTGAGTTACTGTTGGACTTCATGGTCAAGTAAGGGCATAACAGGGATGGTTTTCGGTTGGTGATTTGGTTGACTGTGCAAATAATTAATCTAAGTTGAATCTGTACTTTGTTGATAAAGAAAATCAAAAATTTAGTTGTCCAAAATTTATATGTTGGGTTGAATCTTTTCTTTTCTTTTTGAAATGTACTTGTGTGTGTTCTCCAACCTGAAGTGATCATCGGCTTTGTACATTCGGCCCAGTGCATTTGGGAACACATGTCGAGTTGCTTGCAATTAATAAAGATACAGGTGCTTATAGTTATATAATGAGGCTACAACTTCAGCGGAAAACTAAAAATTGAGCAATAGCAGTATTTATGATGGATATCATACTGTATATAAACTAGTTTCTTATGCAAGTGTTGTATGCAATTCTGTTGATAACTTCTTATGCAAGTGTTGTATGCAATTCTGTTGAAATAGTTATCAATGTTAGTAAATAAAATTTTCTTACTGAAGTGGTTACGGGGTAAATTAGAATTTTTTTAGTAGTTTTATAATTATGGTACATTTTGCGTTTTAGAATATTGTAACATACCGTCTTTCGTCCACTTCAAGCTGGTAATTAAACCAACTTGAGCCGTTCGAAATGACAGAATGTTATTAGCTTCTGAGGTAAATAGAATAAATCACAGAATCATAGACACAGAAAAACAGAATATCTCGCAGCGGAATAAATAAATTATACAATAGTAGTTCATGAAGCTACTAAAAAAATTCAAAACTTATACATAATATCAGAGTTACAAAATTTAATACAGCGGAAGTGTAAATACAAGAATTTCTAATACAAAGGAGAAATATCCAGAATCAACAGGTAGAGATGATATCTTCAATAGTCTCCAGCTTCAAAAGGTGAAATCTCTACACTGCAATACTCGATCTGACCCGAGCAATGATGCAAAACAAAACAACTCGGATCAGGACTAACATTCTCATGGAAGTAAATCAACTTAAATGAAATGTTCAATGAAATGCATCAGTAACTTAAAGGATGTTTGGGATCGCCATCCTCTAAGGATCCGTTTAAATAATATCATATAATATAATACGCTATTATAATAGTGTCTATGTTTAAATATAACATATTAAAATAGCGTAAGCGGGATTACATTTTTACCCTTACACTGTTTATAAACATTATTGTAAACATTGCATATAAAACACCAGTAACGGTCGGAGGATAGGGATACACTGCTATACGACAACGTCAAATCAAAATCGTAGGGGCTCGATCAGGATAACATGACAAGGCACACGAGGAATTCCCATAGTAGGAATATACTAGTTGCACGCCCGGACTGGTGGTAACGCATAGCCGCGACTACCGCCCACCTCGAACAACACTCCCAAATCACGGATGCGCATCAAATCAATCAAACCGAGGGACTATAGTAATAAAGGAAGAAGTGTTGCCGATGGAGGTAGCTAACCTCACTTGGTCAAGTATAGCCCTGTTTTAGTCATTTTAATTATGACCCGAAGGTCAAGGATATCCATTATCGTTCTCTTTCTTCAAATCCAGTAATCGCCTCCAAATTAACCTACTTCATTCTGGAACTCCACCACGTACACATTTGTTAAAGTGGTTTTCGGTATTGGCAGAGAGTATGACATTATCCGATCCCGGTCTCTTTAACAACCAAACGTTTACATTTTTCACACCGTGGCCATTTTACAAAATCATATCTTGAAATAAATTGATTTAAGAAATTTCTTTAATTCAAACTAAACAGTTTATGAATCAATTCCATATATAAAATCATTTCAATTCATATTCAGTCAATTTATTATCAAATTCATATTAATTGTAAATTCAAATTCCAATTAATTACGCAGTTCACGTTCATTTCCTATAAAGTTCAATATTTAAGTCAATTCAAAATTCACATTCAGTTGAATTAAAATCAAATTCATTGAATCAAGTATCGTTATATACATTTAATTCTTTAAACCTCGAATTTAAATCGCAAAATCAAAACTTATCCACATATTGAGTTTATTATTAAAGTTTATAAAATATATATAAAATAAGCATTGAAAATATATTTATAAATTTATATAGAAAATAGCTTTACAAGCATATATAGTTTTAAAATAATTTAGAAATAGGTTTAAAAAGAATAATTTATTATAATATATTAATTTAAAGCTAAAAATACATATATGATTAAATTATACAGTATAAAATAAATAAATTATAAGTAAAATCTTAAATAAGTATTTAAATGCATTTTTACTCATAAAATAATTTTAAAACATATAATTTAAAATTTACGAAATTTAAGTATATAAATCTTTGAAAATATAAATATAAGATTTTAAATTAATATTAATACAATCAAATTTTCCAAATCAATTTAATTTGAAAACATGACCAACGGTGTCCGTATATAGTTTTCTACCCTATGGTCAAGTGATACAAATATTTATCATTTCAACCCGCAATTTATAAAATTTATACGGGTTTATCATTTCAACCCGCAATCCCAAATTCAGTAAAAATCGTTCAGGTCTATCATTTCAACCCATAACGATATTTCCCTAATCTAATGTTCGTTCGGGTATGTATCATTTCAACCCTTAGTGATTTTTTCCTAAACTAGGGGTATCTACAACATAACAAATCATCACATATCATCAACCACATCATAGTCATATATCATCAACCACATCACATTTCAAAATTCAAAACGCACAAGACTATTTCAGAAATAGAAACTTACCATTGGAAACATAAGTGAATGCATGGAAACAGGGAAAAATCAAAAATCAAGAACGCTGCTCGAAACGGGTAATATTAGAAAATTTAAACGCATGGATACTAGACAAATGAAAAATGGAAACAATAAAATGAAGAGTCTTCTAAAAAGGGTGTGAAAGAGAAATGAAGCGATGGTTTTGAGAAATGAGACAGTCGAAAATTTTATTTTGTATATACGAAAAGCTGATATTGTATAAATATATAGGAAGAAAACAAAAAGAAACTGACGTGGTTTGTATTAAATTTCCCATGCGTGTTTTGAAAAGAATTTGAATGGTTCTTTTGGAATAATAAACGTACAGAATTAATGCTTTCCATTCATAATAATCATTTGTTTAAATTTAAAAACTAATGGTGCAGTTAAAAATAGAACAAGAATTAAATAGTTTGCAAATTTCATTTACCAATTGAAAACATATTGTAAGATAAAAGGAAATGAATGGATTATAAAATTAAGGAATGAATGGCTTAAATTTTGAAAATAATGAATTAAATAATGCGAAGAATGAAAACAGTAAGAATAAGGAAGAAATTGGAGGAGCTTTATTAACGCTTAGTAACAAATTGAATGTATACGCATGAATTTTGGGAACAAACAGATTTAATTTTGAAAACAACGAACATGCAAGGAAAGAAATTAAACTAATTAAATAGACGTCATCTTTAAAATGTAAACAGTGTTGGAAAATAAGGAAAACAATATAAATATTTTAGCATATCAAATAAATAATAGACAAAATAAAAGGAAAAAAATCCAAACAAATAATATAAATAAAACAAAATTTAAATTAAATCAATAAATAAAATATTCTTAAAATTGAGGTTGTTACAAATATATTCTTTTGTTTCCTTAATATATTTTTGGGTATTTAAACAGAAATTTTCGAAGAATTTGCGGAAATACCGAGGAGTTGGCTTCGGTTTCTATTTTCAGTAATTAGAACTTTCAGTTATTACCCTTCATAAATTATATTCGGGCTCTATATCTGGAAGGCGTATGGATAGGCCATGACAAGCTATAAATCGAATATGGTATTTCTTACATGTAGAATCACTTGCTCTGACGAATTTTTCCAGCAAATAATATGTGATATTACCATCTTCTAATGGGTGGAAAAAATGTTTGATCAAGAAGTACCTATTTATGAAGCACCACACACTTACACATTCACATTTAGAATTTATGGCCTTCTTGCATTTGAAGAAACAATCTTGTAGTTCAACTTATACATTTACATTCAGAATTTGGTGAGTTTTACCAAAATACTTTCACCTACACACTTACATAGTGCTACATTTGAAGTACCTGTATTCTAAACAACCTTGTTTTATTATGCTAATATATTTTGTTATTAATGATGGACTGTGTTAAAAAAAATGTCGCAGCCACATTTTAGGTCTTACAATCTTATGTCTTATACCTGTCATAATTCACTATTCTAATTCTTTGAAATATTTTAGGTTTTTTTTTTTACTTTTGGTAAACATGATTACATAATATATATGCTTTTAAAATATGTAGGCATTGATAGAAGCAGCTGAAGAAAGACAAAATTCAGAATGTAGTGTTAATGGAGGTGATGGTATAAGAGGGTTAGAAGATTTTGAAAGAGATCCCATCGCCGAAGTTTTTGGAGATGATGGTAGGAGAAGTTATTGTCGTGCTATTAGCTCTACGTCTTATGCAAAACAAGTAAAACTCATGCAAGCTTGTAACACCCCGTATGTTGAATAACTTGTTATAATATAAAACAGGGCACAATTAAATTTTAAAATCTGAATCAGGGGAAACGGGCTATGCCATTGCGTTCGTCTCGGAAAAATACGCGAAATAGAGTCCGAGTTTTCGAAAATCGGAGTCCGTATGACCCGGTTAAGGCCCGAAGAAGTTTTCAGAAAATTCAAAACAGATTTCAGAAGAGGTGGGAAAATTCCCGCTAGAACAGAGGGAGTCGACACTAGGGTCGACATGGGTGTCGACCCCCCTCCCAAGGGGTCGACCCAGGGGTCGACCCATGTGTCGACCCAGGGGTCGACCCCCCCTGTCGGTCTGTGTGACCTGGGTGCACCATTTTGGCTTTTGGGATGTGCTTGGTGGCTAGGACGAGATCCGACGGCTCTAATCTGATTTAGGGTTAATCTAATGGCCTAAAACACTTAACTAATCTATAAATACACCCTAAGACTACCCTTATTCATACTAAAATTGGAGACAACGTCGTTATGCCGTCAAAATGCAACTTGAAGGAGCCTCCATCAAATGGTAGAAGAAGATAGCTTCTCAAATCAACTTCTAATCAACTCTAGCAACTTAATCTTCTTCATAGGAGTGCTAATCAACAAGTTGTGAGTACTATAGCCTTAATGACCAATTGTTGAAATGATTATGATAGGATATAACGAGGTTATGGCTATGAATGTGGATCAATGCAAGTTATGTTATCATATGCTATGTGTTCATGATGTTAGTTATGCAAGTTTGATGTTATATGTTCATGATGTTATGCAAATTATGCAAGTCATATGCTATGTGTTCATGATGTTATGCAAGTTATGCAAGTCATATGATATGTGTTCATGATGCTATGCAAGTTATGCAAGTCATATGATATGTGTTCATGATGTAATGCAAGTTATGCAAGTCATATGCTATGTGTTCATGATGTTATGCAAGTTATGCAAGTCATATGATATGTGTTCATGATGTTATGCAAGTTATGCAAGTCATATGCTATGAGTTCATGATGCTAGTTATGCAAATCACTATGATAAACATTGATCCATTATGACACCATGTTATGCAAGTTTGGTGTTTGATTATATGCAAGTTCATATATGATATGTTATGCAAGTTTGATGTTTGATTATATGCAAGTAACATGTGCAAGTTTACACCTTTGTATGATATGCATACATATGCAAGTTAACCCCTTTGTATGTCATACATACATATGCAAGTTTACCCCTTTGTATGACATAAGTAGCTTATGCAAGTCACCCTCTTTATGACATATGTGATTCATGCAAGTTTGGGTTGATTATTTATGCTAGTTGGGTTTGATGCTATATGCATGTTGACACCTTTAAAACCCATGTTGATGCTAATGTTATGCAAGTTGAACCCATTGTATTTGTGATGAATCTTCCCTTTTAAGTATGTCATGTTAGCGAATTACGTGGGGAACGATGGGGTTAATATTCATGTTAATGAAATGGTGTGAAGTTGGTATGACTATGCATACCATAAAGTGGATGAACATAATTGAGTCAATTATGTACATCGTTAAATTTGTAATTAATTAGGGATAATTAATACAAATTATGGGGGTGATTAATTAGGTGTAATTAATCGACTAAGACACGAGGTTGGACCCTTTTGTAGCATAAGACTGTCCGGAACCGACCGGCAAATCCAGCGGCTACAAATGGTTGGCCCAATGTGAGAGGTCTTAGGCATAAACTAAATACGTGACAAGTGTAAAGACACGAGGTTAGACACTGTTATGGCGTAAGGCTGCCCGGAACCGACCGGCAAATCCAGCTGCCATAAAAGATAGTCTAATGTGAGAGGTCTTTACAAAGGTTATGGTCTTAATCAATTAAGAAACACTTAACCATATTAGCATGTAGAGGGACATGAGGGGTTAAGTGGGTGCCTTGGGTGGCATGTGGAAAAATCTAGTGGTTGCCTTGGGTGGCAATAGAAAATACGATTAGAATACTTAACCAAAGTGGAACATGTAATTAAACATGATTAAAGGGTTAAGTAAGTGCCTTGGGTGGCATGTGGAAAAATCTAGTGGTTGCCTTGGGTGGCAATAGAAAATACGATTAGAATACTTAACCAAAGTGGAACATGTAATTAAACATGATTAAAGGGTTAAGTAGGTGCCTTGGGTGGCATGTGGAAAAATCTAGTGGTTGCCTTGGGTGGCAATAGAAAATACGATTAGAATACTTAACCAAAGTGGAACATGTAATTAAACATGATTAAAGGGTTAAGTAGGTGCCTTGGGTGGCATGTGGAAATCAAGTAAGTGCCTTGGGTGGCATGTGGAAATCTAGTGGGTGCCTTAAGTGGCAATTGAAATATGATTAGATGACTTAACCAAACTTTAAACATGTAAGTGGACATGATTATTAAAAAGGGTTAAGTGGGATGCACTAGAAAAAGGGACAAGCTTAGGTGGGTAGCTTGTGGGGGCCCATTTCAACCAGTAACCCATATGTATCTTATTGGGCTCGACCCATGTCGAGGACGGGACACGCGTACTGGGCTTGACTATAAGAGGCCAAAACGGGTTAGCGGTGGCAACGCAAGTCTAACGGGTTTCATATGCATGTGTGGACCCGGGCTGGTAGGTAAGACGTTGTTGCATCGTGTAGGTATAAGCCGTGCACCGTTGGTTGTATCGGGTTGCCACTTTGGGGAGTGATACACCCCACTGTGGGGCCAGCACGGGTATCTACGTTAGGGAGCCGATCGAATGGGAGTAGTGGGTACACCTAGTGGAGATAGGGACAGACGGCACCTACGTAGTCAGCTAGGGGTACACGAGACTACTATTAAGATTACTAAGTACACTTAGTGGGATCAATCTTTAAGTTGGGAATTACCCTTGGGTGGGTAGATCTGGTGTGGTGCAGTGTAGGAATTACCCTTGGGTGGGTAGATCTGGTGTGGTGCAGTTTAGTATTACCCTTGGGTGGGTAGATGCATCTTTACAATTATCTTAGTTCATCCTAAGTCTAGTTGGCTGCTTAGTGTAGTCATTTATCCCCAGTTGTACCGTACCAGGTTTATATCATACCCTAATTACTTTAATGATTGTATTGTTAAGGTTATAGGACTCGCTCAGACTTATGTCTGACCCCGTTGTTTTTATCTTTTTCCCAACCCTCAGGTTCTCAGAGTGGGCCTAGTGCTAGTGGACTTGGATCAGATCGCTTTATCTGTCTTTTGGAGCTTGGACCATTGATGTAAAGCTCAGTTTATCTTTTCTTTTATGGCTATTAGTTCATGTAGTGGGATTATGTACTTTTGTTTTATCAAGATGGATATTATGTACTTGACTCTTGTTTATGGTTTTGTGATGTAACCAAACATGTTTTACTTTCCGCTGCAATGAAATGATGTTTTAAATTCTCAAGTATTACTTATATCTGTCTTGTTGTAACTTTTCTGTTCTATATTCACTTAAGATACTCCACCGATGCTATGGCATTCCCTTAGTGAGTGACCATAGCGGGTGTGGGGTGTTACACGTGGTATCAGAGCTTAAGGTTACCAGAACAGATAAAACTTTTAGAAAAACTATTTTTCTAAAAACATTTTTGGAAGAAGTATTTTCAAAAACATGTCTTTTAAGAGAAAAGTTTTTGAAAGAAAAGAACATAATCCCCAAGAGCCATATATCCTTCCTTCGATTCTCCGTTTTGAATCTATTCCTCTTTCTCTTTTTGAATTTCCCCTCCGTGTATAGATGTCTTTTTAAGATATATAAGGACTTCCGTATGAAGGACGGAAGAACCACTTCAAGGGACTTAGACGTTTGTCGGGCTAAGAAGTTAGTCCAAGGAGGTGGAGGGCTTGTGGGTACCTTTAAGATGGACGAGGGAGGAATGTTCAAATAGCTGTTAGGTAAATAAAGGACGAAACCTCATCGTGGTAAGAAGGCCACGAAAGGAGAATGTGAAGGAGAAGGCTAGTTGTTTTGGAGAAATAGGACACCTTATTAGGGTTGTCCAAAGAGGTAAGGACGAAGTACAGGATCTTCTGGAGGGTAGATGTATTCCCTCACGACGGGTATACCTGATGGGGGTAGGACCGTCGAGGTTGAAATTTGGTTTTCTCGATCATCCTGTTCGAACTTTATTCGACTCTGGCGCATCACATTCGTTTATCTCATCATCATTAGTTGAGTCACTGCACCTAGACACCAGTTTAGTAGATGATCCCTTGGTTGTTTCAAACCCAATTGGGGGCTCCACCTATTTGTCCATGATATGATTGGGTTTGAAGATTTCCATACTTAGCGTTGAGTTTAGATGTGATGCTTTTGTTTGGGCTTCACGGGCTATGGGTTGATTTTGGCATGGACTGGTTATCCAGTAATGGTGCCGTTCTTGATTGTGAAAGGAGAGTTGTTAGGCTTATGACCCGCTTGGGTAACACTCTCGAGATCTTTTGAAATCCCATGGATTCTGTTATGCTAAGTTATCTTGAATCGCTTGACGCTTCGGTCGAGAGTTTGCGATCTGTTAGAGTGGTCCGGGAATACTCGGATGTGTTTGAGGAGGTGAAGGGCTTACCTCCGAAGCGGGAGATAGACTTCCGAATATATCTGGTAGACAATGCTAAACCAGTATCTTTGCCAGTGCGCCACATGGCTCCTCGTGAGAGGAGGGAACTCCATAAGCAAGCAGGGGAGTTGCTTGAGAAGGGGTTCATAAGACGAAGTATATCGGAGTGGGGTGCTCCAGTAGTTTTTGCCACAAAGGCAGATTGGTCCCTCAGACTTTGTGTAGACTATAGAGAACTCAACAAGCTCACAAAGAAGAATAAACACCCATTGCCGAGGATTGATGATCTCTTTGATCAGTTGGTTGGCGCCTCAGTGTTTCACAGTTGGACTTAGCCACGGGGTTTCATCAGTTGGCAGTGGCTGAGGATAGTAAAGAGAAGACCGCCTTTAGGACTCCGGATGGTTTCTTTGAGTGGCTTGTGATGCCATTTGGTTTGACGAACGCCCCCGCATACTTTGTTGATTTGATGAGTAGGGTGTTCAGGGTGTACCTAAATAACTTCGTAGTGGTCTTTGTGGATGACATCTTGGTCTTTTCTAAGAGCGAAATAAGTTTTCGTATGTGCTTAATAGGTTAAGCAAAGCCAGTTATTTGATCAACGGTGGTTTTGGAGCGAGACTGGCAAGGACATCCAGAGTTGGACAATTGCTTAATCATTTAGCCATTTTTACTAGTATCATCTCACGTTGGTCGTCTGAATTCGAAGGAGGTATCCCTTGGGTGTTTGTCTGATATTGGTTTAGGCCTTTGGGGCTTGCACTTGGGGGATGTCGAGTTCGACTAGGATGGTCTGCGTGAGAGATGGATAGTTGTGAAGATTTTGCATGGGAGAATATCCTGGTTTTCTCTAGAAGTGGAGAAAAGCATGCCCTACATCTTAGGGAAGCGTTGGAGACTCTTCGAGCGCATAGTCTTGAGACAGCAAAGGTGGATGGAGTTCTTAGCATCCTATGATTTCAAGATAGCGTATACCCCTGGCAAGGGTAACGTGGTGGCGGACGCCTTGAGCAGAAAAAGGTTGTCCTTGAGTCCATTGTTCGTGGAATGACGAAGCTTGGAATTTATCTCGATGTTTGATTTCAGACCTTCCGTTGACTTTATACCCGGTTTGCTAGCAACCTTAGAGGTCAGACCTACTCTTTTGGGACGAATTGGCGAGGCACAGCGGGATGACCCACAGTTGGTTGAGTTAGTAGAGAAGCTCATAAGGGGGAGTCATCCAGCCATTTGAGTAGGTACAGCCTAGACGATAGGGGGTGGTTGCGTAGAGACGGTAGACTTTGTGTACCGCAAGAAGAGGGTTTGAGGAAGGCTATACTTGATGATGCGCATCGTTCGAAGATAACCATTCTTCCCGGTGGGGACAAGATGTACCAAGACATGAAGCGAGTTTTCTTTTGGGCCGGTATGAAGAAAGATGTGGCCGAGTATGTCGCTAGATGCTTGGTGTGCCAACAAGTGAAAGCGGAGCAAAAGAAACCTGGTGGGTTGCTTCACCCATTGGAAGTTCCGCAATGGAAGTAGGATAGCGTCTCGATGGATTTTCTTGATGGGTTACCGAGATCGAGGAAGAGTTTGCAAGAAGCAGTAGGGACTCAGTTGTGTTTGAGCACTGCATATCATCCTCAGACGGACGGCCAGACCGAGAGGGTGAATCGTGTTCTAGAAGACCTTTTGAGGCTATGTATCTTAGATTTTGGAGGTACATGGGAAGAGAAACTTCCATTGGTGGAGTTCGCGTATAATAACAGCTTTCAGTCTAGTATTGGTATGGCTCCTTTCGAAGCTCTTTATGGAAGGCCTTGTCGATCACCTACATGTTGGTGGGAATCTACGGATAATATCTTGCTTGAGCCTGATATGGTTAGAGAGACTTCGGAGAAGATTGATTTGATTCGAAGAAGGATGAAAGCAGCGCAAGATAGGCAGAAATCTTACGCGGATAAGAGGAGGACGGATCTTGAGTTTGATGTTGGGGACATGGTCTTTGTCAAAGTATCTCCATTACGGAAGGTTGTTCGCTTTAGGTCCGTTGGGAAGTTAGCACCCAGATTTGTAGGACCGTTTCCGATTAAGGAAAGGATTGGACGGATGGCATATAGGGTGGATTTACTCGAGAGACTTAGTGGGGTACATGACGTATTCCATGTATCACATTTGAGGAAGTGACTACATGAGATCGCAGAGGTGGTAGAGCCGAGCTTACTTAGAGAAGTGGAGGTAAAGCGTGATGCGACTATTCGACGAGCTCCTACCCGCATCCTTGGGTCAGAGATTAGGAAGTTGAGAAACAGAGAGGTTCGACTAGTCAAAGTGCAAAGGGGGAGAAGATGAGAGCAATGCTACTTGGGAGACAGAAGCGAAGATGCGTTCATTGTACCCATTCCTTTTTGAGGGTATGTCTTTTAACGTCTCCTTTATCGTTTGTCTAGTACTTATCTTATCTTTAGTATGTCCTCTCATTAGTACCTTTGACCTTTAGATAGGGTAAACCTATGGTTGAAACATGTGTTTGAGACATGTTATGATTGATGG
Organism: Allium sativum; assembly: GCA_030737875.1. Lineage (NCBI taxonomy): Eukaryota > Viridiplantae > Streptophyta > Magnoliopsida > Asparagales > Amaryllidaceae > Allium > Allium sativum. The sequence goes on along the minus strand of CM060925.1, from coordinate 189,724,175 downwards.
ATGCGTGTGGATGCAAGTGTTTGCTAGTGGTTGCTCGTGGATGCATATACACACACTTTAGACACTAGATCGGCTCAGTCACTTCATATTGCATATTGCATATAATTGTGTGTAGGTAGCTATATTAATGGATGTATAATGGTTGTGTTATCATATGGATGATGCATTTTGGTGTATGGTTGTGCACACATGTAGAAATAGTATGTGTCGATAGGGATCTTTCGCATACATATTGGACGCATGGCACTATCATGGTTTGCATTAAGGAGGTCAACTAAATCAGTAGACCGCCTGATTTTGCATTAGACAGGGAACATATACACACACTTTTTACATATGTTCATACATCATTAGAAACTTTAAGGACAATGGATGCCAGTGTTTGATGGTTTGAGTAGATGGTTGTTTGGTTGGTAGGATACGTTCTTCTTGACTTAGAGATTTCGGGAACGAAATCCTTTAAGTAGGGGAGAATGTAACACCCCGTATGTTGAATAACTTGTTATAATATAAAACAGGGCAGAATTAAATTTTAAAATCTGAATCAGGGGAAACGGGCTATGCCATTGCGTTCGTCTCGGAAAAATTAGCGAAATAGAGTCCGAGTTATCGAAAATCGGAGTCCGTATGACCCGGTTAAGGCCCGAAGAAGTTTTCAGAAAATTCAAAACAGATTTCAGAAGAGGCGGGAAAATTCCCGCCAGAACAGAGGGAGTCGACACTAGGGTCGACATGGGTGTCAACCCCCCCAAGGGGTCGACCCAGGTGTCGACCCAGGGGTCGACCCCCCCTGTCGGTCTGTGTGACCTGGGTGCACCATTTTGGCTTTTGGGATGTGCTTGGTGGCTAGGACGAGATCTGACGGCTCTAATCTGATTTAGGGTTAATCTAATGGCCTAAAACACTTAACTAATCTATAAATACACCCTAAGACTACCCTAATTCATACTAAAATTGGAGACAACGTCGTTATGCCATCAAAATGCAACTTGAAGGAGCCTCCATCAAATGGTAGAAGAAGATAGCTTCTCAAATCAACTTCTAATCAACTCTAGCAACTTAATCTTCTTCATAGGAGTGCTAATCAACAAGTTGTGATTACTATAGCCTTAATGACCAATTGTTGAAATGGCTATGATAGGATATAATGAGGTTATGGCTATGAATGTGGATCAATGCAAGTTATGTTATCATACGCTATGTGTTCATGATGTTAGTTATGCAAGTTTGATGTTATATGTTCATGATGTTATGCAAGTTATGCAAGTCATATGCTATGTGTTCATGATGTTATGCAAGTTATGCAAGTCATATGATATGTGTTCATGATGCTATGCAAGTTATGCAAGTCATATGATATGTGTTCATGATGTTATGCAAGTTATGCAAGTCATATGCTATGTGTTCATGATGTTATGCAAGTTATGCAAGTCATATGATATGTGTTCATGATGCTATGCAAGTTATGCAAGTCATATGATATGTGTTCATGATGTTATGCAAGTTATGCAAGTCATATGCTATGAGTTCATGATGCTATTTATGCAAATCACTATGATAAACATTGATCCATTATGACACCATGTTATGCAAGTTTGGTGTTTGATTATATGCAAGTTCATATATGATATGTTATGCAAGTTTGGTGTTTGATTATATGCAAGTAACATGTGCAAGTTTACACCTTTGTATGATATGCATACATATGCAAGTTAACCCCTTTGTATGTCATACATACATATGCAAGTTTACCCCTTTGTATGACATAAGTAGCTTATGCAAGTCACCCTCTTTATGACATATGTGATTCATGCAAGTTTGGGTTGATTATTTATGCTAGTTGGGTTAGATGCTATATGCATGTTGACACCTTTAAAACCCATGTTGATGCTAATGTTATGCAAGTTGAACCCATTGTATTTGTGATGAATCTTCCGTTTTAAGTATGTCATGTTAGCGAATTATGTGGGGAACGATGGGGTTAATATTCATGTTAATGAAATGGTGTGAAGTTGGTATGACTATGCATACCATAAAGTGGATGAACATAATTGAGTCAATTATGTACATCGTTAAATTTGTAATTAATTAGGGATAATTAATACAAATTATGGGGGTGATTAATTAGGTGTAATTAATCGACTAAGACACGAGGTTGGACCCTTTTATAGCATAAGACTGCCCGGAACCGACCGGCAAATCCAGCGGCTACAAATGGTTGGCCCAATGTGAGAGGTCTTAGGCATAAACTAAATACGTGACAAGTGTAAAGACACGAGGTTAGACTCTGTTATGGCGTAAGGCTGCCCGGAATCGACCGGCAAATCCAGCTGCCATAAAAGATAGTCTAATGTGAGAGGTCTTTACAAAGGTTACGGTCTTAATCAATTAAGAAACACTTAACCATATTAGCATGTAGAGGGACATGAGGGGTTAAGTGGGTGCCTTGGGTGGCATGTGGAAAATTCTAGTGGTTGCCTTGGGTGGCAATAGAAAATACGATTAGAATACTTAACCAAAGAGGAACATGTAATTAAACATGATTAAAGGGTTAAGTAAGTGCCTTGGGTGGTGTAACAACCCGAATTTTAACAACGTGTTAAGACAAGAATCAAGGCAGAATTAAATGTTAACATCTGAATCAGATAAAACGGGTTGCGCCGTTGCGTTCGTCTCGGAAAAATACGCGAAATAGAGTCCGAAATTTCGTAAATCGGAGTCCGTATGACCGAGATACGGCCTCGCAAAGTTTCATGAAAATTCAAAAACGGAAATAGATTCAAAAAAGTCAAAGTCAACACCACTCCATTTTTTAGGACACCACTCCATTTTTAGAACTTGACTTCTTCTCCAAGACATGCTTTGGATGGCCAAGATCTATCCTAGGGTTAATCTAATGGCCTAAAACTACCCTAAACTCTATAAAAAGACCCCTAACCCTCTCATACACTCTCATAAATCTATCCTACAACTAAACTATGCCAAAATTTCAAGTGATCATGGCCTCCACTCAAACCCTAGCCTCCACCCTCTTGTCATAAAATTGTATCTTCATTTCTATGAGGGATTTCATGTTTATGTGAGTGTATGAGAGCTTCTACCTCCATATGAGAGCTTCTACCTCCATATGAGAGCTTCTCAAGTCGATTTCAAGGCCAAAGCTTGGATCTTTGTTCATTAAAATGGGATTTTTATGGATTTTGCTCATGGGTTTTGTTGGAGCTTGTTGATTTGGGGGTTTTTGGGTTATGGCATGCATAGGCTTCGTCTCAATCTTTATTTTAAATCGATTTGTGCCTTCATAGCAATGTAAGCCCTCTCCTACTCTTAGATATTAACTATAAAGTTAAATGTTCATGTTGCAAGTTGAGATTGAACCTAGGTGCATGTTTATGCATAGATCTTAGCATGACTTTGTGGGTTTGTGATTATGAGACCTTTTCCATGACTTTTGGGTTGGAAAGATAGGACCTTTGTTGGGAATATTGCATGAATGCAACATAGAGACTTGCATAACCCTTTTTCTATGCTTGTGGGACTATCTTATATGACTCTTGGGTATAAAGCTTTGACCTTTATGTTGAAATGTTGCATTATGCAACATGAGAACCTTCATAACCTTTATGTCAACTTGCATATGAAGTCATAACCCTTATATGATGTTATATGCGAGTTACTTGTCATCATTCCATGTCATTTATCACCATGATTCACCTATGTGCCAAGTTTGGGTTTATGCATGCTTTTGAGGCTAAATAATGTCATATGCAAGTTAATGAACACAATTGTGCCTCATTTGCCACCATGATTAACTTGTGGCTTAATACCCCTTTTGTCTTACCTTTGCCAAGTCTCTTCTTTTAATCCATTACGTTGTTGCGAACGTATATGCGAGTTTAAAAGCGTTGGGGTTATGTTATGGGTAAATTTTAATGACATGAAATATGATTTGGGTTAATTTATACAAACATGGCAACATGTAATTTTGGCTATGAATATGGAACATGAAAACTAGACATGTATGGGTTGTAAGTGTAATTTGACACTAGACTAAACATGAAAATGACCAACTCGAGGTTGGGTTGAGTTTGCAACATAAAACTACCCGGACCCGACCGACCTAACTAGTAGTTGCAAACAATAGGACCCAATGTGAGAAGTTAGTCATGTTGTGCTTGAACCCGAGGTTAGACTAGGTTGTGGTGTAAAGCTACCCGGACCCGCCCGGCTTAACTAGTAACCACAACAAAGTCTAATGTGAGAGGTTGGGGTGCATTAAATAATTAATGCCACATAATAGGGTTAAGTTAATTTGATTAATGACGCTTAACCAAATATGACATGGACAAATGGGTTAAGTAATTTGAATGGCTAATGATACTTAACAAAACATGACAAGCTTGGGTAGGTTAAGTAACTTGATTTGCCTAAGGACATTTGACCATTTTTATACGACTAGTGGACGGGATTAAGTTAACCAACACTTAATCAATCCAACACGATAACTTGATAAGGTTAAGTAAGTTTCCTTAATGACACTTAACCGTATAATACAGTCAATGGGTGGGGTTAGGTCAACTTAGACTTAACTAATGTAAACATGGTAATTGGACGGGGGTTAAGTTAACCTACACTTAACTAATCCAACTCGATAATTTGATGTGGTTAAGTTAATCAATACTTAACCAACTTAACGTGAAAACATGATAAGGCTAAGTCACGAATCGTTTCGAATACTGTAACACCCAACATCCGCTAAGGTCACTCATAAGAGGGGAATGCCTTAGTTTCGGTGAAGTATTTTAAGTGAATATAGAACAGTAAAATTACAACAAGACAGATATAAGTAATACTTGAAAATTTAAATCATCATTTCACTGCAGCGGAAAGTAAAACATGTTTGGTTACATCACAAAACCATACAAGAGTCAAGTACAAAATATCCATCTTGATAAAAATAAGTACATAATCCCACTATGTAAACAATAGCCATAAAAGGAAAGATGAACTGAGCTTTACTTCAACGGTCCAAGCTCCAAAGGATAGATACAGCAATCTGATCAAAGCCCACTAGCACTAAGCCCACTCTGATAACCTGGGTTTGGGGGAAAAAGATAAAAACAACGGGGTCAGACATAAGTCTGAGTGAGTCCTATAACCCTAACAATACAATCGTTAAAGTAATTAGGGTGTGATATAAACAAGGTATGGTACCTCTGGGGATAATGACTACACTACGTAGCCAACTAAACACGGGATGTACTAAGATAACCGGAAAGACGCATTTATCCACCCAAGGATAATTACTAGATTACACCATCCCAGACTTATCCACCCAAGGGTAATTCCTACACTGCACCACACCATTTCTACCTACCAAGAGTAATTCCTACTTAAAGGTTGATCCCACTAAATGTACTTAGTAATTTTTACCCAGTAGTTTCGTGTACCCCTAGCTAACTACCTAGGTGTACCCACTACTCCCAAGCGATCGGCTCCCTAACGTAGATATCCGTGCTGGTCCCACAATGGGGTGTATCATTTCCCCAAAGTGGCAACCTGATAATATCAACGGTGCACGGCTTTATACCTACACGATGCAACAACGACTTACTAACCAGCCCGGGTCCACACACGCATATGAAACCCGTTGGTCCTGCGTTGCCACCGCTAACCCGTTTTGGCCTCTTATAGTCAAGCCCAATATGCGTGTCCCGTCACTCGACTTGAGTCGAGCCCACTAAGATACGTTTGGGATATTGGCTGAGATGGGCCCCCACAAGCTACCACCTAAGCTTGTTATTCTATCTAGTGTATCCCACTTAACCCTTTTTAATAATCATGTCTACCTTCATGTTATAAATCCTGGTTAAGTCATTTAATCATATTTTAATTACCACTCAAGGCACCCACTAGATTTCCACATGCCACCCAAGTCATTTACTTAATTCCCACATGCCACCCGAGGCACTTACTTAACCCTTTAATCATGTTTAATTACATGTTCTACTTTGGTTAAGTATTCTAATCGTATTTTCTATTGCTACCCAAGGCAACCCACTAGTTTCCTCATGCCACCCAAGGCACCCCACTAGTTACCACAAGTCACCCAAGGCACCCACTTAACCCTCATGCCCCACTACATGCTTATATGGTTAAGTGTTTCTTAATTAATTACGACCGTGATCCTCATAAAGACCTCTCACATTAGACTATCTTTTATGACCGCTGGTTAAGCCGGTTGGGTCCGGGCAGCCTTATGTCATAACCGAGTCTAACCTCGTGTCTTTACCTTAATCACGTATTTAGTTTGTGCCTAAGACCTCTCACATTGGGCTAACATTTGTAGCAACTGGTTAAGCCGGTTGGGTCCGGGCAGTTTTACGCTACAATTGAGTCCAACCTCGTGTCTTAGTCGATTAATTACACCTAATTAATCACCCTCACAATTTATATTAATTATTCCTAACGAATATCAAGTTTTTCATAACATGGGTAGACCTAACTCAATAGGTAAATTCCCATGGGGTAGACCTAACTCAATAGGTAAATTCCCACTTATTTTAATTTATTTTTATAGTATGCTTAATCATACCCAACCATACTTTTATTAACATATTTATTAACCCCATCGTTCCCCACGCAAATCGTTCTCATTTCACGATATAATAAAAGGGAAGATCATCACAAACATCATGGGTTTAACCAAATCTTAGCATATAACTTTGTCATGGGTTAAGAGGATGTCAACTTGCATATATGAGCATATATTAACCCAACTACATTTAACCCAAACTTGCATATTATCACACATATGACTTGCATAACATGTTGTATATGAACTTGCATATTATCATACACATATCTTGCATAACATGTTGAACTTGCATATAAACATTCGCATAACTCGCATAACATGTTGAACTTGCATATAAGCATTCGCATAACTTGCATAACATGTTAAACTTGCATATAAGCATTCACATAACTTGCATAACATGTTAAACTTGCATATAAGCATTCACATAACTTGCATAACATGTTAAACTTGCATATAAGCATTCACATAACTTGCATAACATGTTAAACTTGCATATAAGCATTCGCATAACTTGCATAACATGTTAAACTTGCATATAAGCATTCACATAACTTGCATAACATGTTAAACTTGCATATAAGCATTCACATAACTTGCATAACATCATACACATAACTTGCATATGAATTTGTTAAACATGCATAAACCCACTTGTTAAACATGCATAAACCAACTTATTAAACATGCATAATATCACATACTTAGCATGCATAGAATCACATACTAAACTTGCATAATATCATATACTTAGCATGCATAGAATCACATACTAAACTTGCATAATATCATATACTTAGCATGCATAGAATCACATACTAAACTTGCATAATATCATATACTTAGCATGCATAGAATCACATACTAAACTTGCATAATAGATCAATGTTCAACTTAGTGTTTTGCATCATAATCATCATGAAACATAGCACCAAACTTGCATATAGATGTCATATAACATTAAACTTGCATGACATATGGTATATAACTTGCAAAACACATAACATACACTACACAAAGCTTGCATAAACACATTGATCCTCAAACATATCCATACATCATCATATCCTATCTTAATCAATTTAACAATTGATTATTAAGGAGATAGAATCTCACCAAAACAAAATTAGCAAACTAATGAAGAAGATTAAGAGGCTAGAAGTTGATTTGGAATGCTATCCCTTCTCTAATTTTGATGGAGGCTCCTTCAAGTTTCATTTTGCCATAGTTTAGTTACTAGATTTAATTATGAATGAATTAGGGTAGGGTTAGGGTCTTATTTATAGGATTAGGTAGTGTTTTTAGGCCCTTAGATTAACCCTAGATTAGATTAGGACCCTTAGATTTCGGAACTCTCTAGAACCAGCCCTCCAAGCCAGCCTAAAACCCAACCTAGTGCAACCTGGTGCACCCAGGTTCACTGGACGCCACCCCCCTGTCGACAGGCAAGTCGACAGGCAAGTCGACCCCCCTGTCGACAGGCCTGTCGACAGCCCTGTCGACATGGGTAGGGCGGGAATTTTCCCGCCTGACCCCGCTTGTTCCATTCCAAAATCTGAACTTTAAATTTTAAATCTGTTTTTAGTTTTGAATTTTCTGCAAACTTCATCGGGCCATAACTGGGCCATACGGACTCCGATTTTCGAAAACTCGGACTCTATTTTGCGTATTTTTCCGAGACGAACGCAATGACGCAGCCCGTTTCCCCCAATTCTCACATCTGAGATTATTTATCCTGTAATTAGTGAATTTTAGCATTAACCGAAATTCGGGGTGTTACATTCTCCCCTCCTTAAAGGATTTCGTCCCCGAAATTTCTAAGCTAAGGAAAATGCATATCCTACCATCCATACAACCATCTACTCAATCCATCAAACACGGGCATCCATTGTCCTTAAAACAATTTCTAATGATGTATGAGCATATGCGAAAAGTGTGTGTATTTGTTCCCTATCTAATGTACGAACATATGCAAACCATGATAGTGCCATGCATCCAATATGTATACGAGATAACCCTATCGACACATACAGTATCTATATGAGTGCACAATCATTCACCAAAATGCATCATCCATATGATAACACAATCATTATACATCCATAAATATAGCTACCTACACACAATTATATGCAATATGCAATATGAAGTGACTGAGCCGATCTAGTGCCTAGAGTGTGTATATATGCATCCACGAGCAACCACTAGCAAACACTTGCATCCACTTGCATCCATCAACCATAACATGTCTCAAACACATGTTTCAACCATAGGTTTACCCTATCTAAAGGTCAAACAGTACTAACGAGAGGACATACTAAAGATAAGATAAGTACTAGGCAAGCGATAAAGGAGAAGTTAAAAGACATACTCTCAAAAAGAAATGGATACAAAGAACGCATCTTTGCTTCCGTCTCCCAAGTAGCATTGCTTTCGTCATCTCCCCATTGCACCTTAACTAGCTGAACTTCTCTGATCCTCAACTTCCTAGTTTCTGACCCAAGGATCCGAATAGGAGCTCGTTGAATCGTCGCATCACGCTCTACTTCCACTTCTCTAAGTAAGCTCGGCTCTACCACCTATGCGGTCTCATGTAGGCACTTCCTCAAATGTTACACATGGAATATATCATGTACACCACTAAGTCTCTCAGGCAACTCTACCCTATATGCCATCCGTCCAATCCTTTCCTTAATAGGAAACGGTCCAACAAACCTTGGTGCTAACTTCCCAACAGATCCAAAGCGAACCACATTCCGCAACGGAGATATCTTGATAAAAAACATGTCCTAATATCAAACTCAAGCTCTGTTCTCCTCTTGTCCGCATAAGATTCCTCCGCTTTCATCCTTCTTCGAATCAAATCAATCTTCTCTGAAATCTTTCTAATCATATCAGGCCCAAGCAAGATCTTATCCGTAGATTCCCACCAACATGTAGGTGATCGACAAGGCCTTCCATAAAGAGCTTCAAAAGGTGTCATACCAATACTGGACTGAAAGCTGCTATTATATGCGAACTCTACCAACGGAAGATGCTCTTCCCATGTACCTCTAAAATCCAAAATACATAACCTCAAAAAGGTCTTCTAAAATACGATTCACCCTCTCGGTCTGGCCATCCGTCTGAGGATGATATGCGGTACTCAAACATAACTGAGTCCCTACCGCCTCTCGCAAACTCTCCCAAAACTCGCTAGTGAAGATAGGATCTCGATCGCACACTATACTGGAAGGTATACCATGTAATCTAATAATCTCTCGAAGGTAAACTGAAGCTAGACATGGAATAGTCCTCTTGCTCTTCACGGGTATGAAATGGGCACACTTAGTAAGTCTATCTACCATAAGCCCGATCCCCGTATTACCCTTCCTTGATTTCGGTAATCCAACGAGACACTATCCCACTTCCCATTACGGAACTTCCAACGGGTGAAGCAACCCTCTGGGCTTCTTCTGTTCCGCTTTCACTTGTTAGCACACCAAGCATCTAGCGACATACTTGGCCGCGTCTTTCTTCATATTGGCCCAAAAGAAAACTCGCTTCATGTCTTGGTACATCTTGCCCCTACCGGGATGAATGGTCATCTTCGACCGATGTGTATCATCAAGTATAGCCTTCCTCAAACCCCTGTCTTGCGGTACACAAAGTCTACCGTCTCTACGCAACCACCCCTTACCATCTAGGGTGTACCTACTCAAATGGCTGGACAACCCCCTCCTCGTGAGCTTCTCTACTAACTCATCCAACTGTGGGTCGTCTCGCTGTGCTCCGCCAATACGCCCCAAAAGAGTAGGCCTAACCTCCAAGGAGGCTAGCAAACCGGGTACAAAGTTAACGGAAGGTCTAAAGTCAAACATAGAAATAAACCCTAAGCTCCGTTGTTTAACGATCAATAAACTCAAGGACAACCTTTTTCTTCTTAAGGCGTTTGTTACCATGTTTCCCTTGCTCGGGGTATACGCTATCTCAAACTCATAAGATGCTAAAAAAAAATCCCATCCAAAATCATCACAACCGTTCATCTCTCACGCAGACCACCCTAGTCGAATTCGACATCCCCCAAATGCAAGCCCCAAAGGCCTAAACCAATATCAGACAAACACCCAAGGGATATCTCCTTCGAGTTCAGGCGACCTACGTGAGATGATACTAGTAAAAATGGCTAAATAATTAAGCCTTTGACCAACTTTGGATGTCTTTGCCAGTCTTGCTCCAAAACCACCGTTTATCCCATAACTGGCTTCGCTCACCCTATTGAGCACATACGAAAACTTATTTCGCTCCTAGAAAAAAACCAAGGTGTCATTACAAAGACCATTACAAACTTATTTAGGTACTCCCTGAACACCCTTCTCATCAAATCAACAAAGTATGCGGGGTGTTCGTCAAACCAAATAGCATTACCAGCCACTCATAAAAACCATCCGGAGTCCTAACGACAGTCTTCTCCATACTATCCTCAGCCACTCTCAACTGACGAAACCCCGTGGCTAAGTCCAACTGCAAAAATACTGAGGCGCCAACTAACTTGATCACAGAGATCATCAATCCTCGGCAATGGGTGTCTATTCTTCTTTGTGAGTTTATTTAGTTCTCTCTAGCCTACACAAAGTCTGAGGGACCCACCCGCCTTCGTGGCAAAAACTATTGGAGCACCCCACTCCGATATACTTCGTCTTATGAACCCCTTCTCAAGCAAATCGCCTACTTACTTATGGAGTTCCCTCTTCTCTCGAGGAGCCTTGTGGCACACTGGCCAAGTCACTGGTTTGGCATTGTTTACCAGATATATTCGGAAGTCAATCTCCCACTCCGGAGGTAAGCCCTTCACCTTCTCAAACACATCCGAGTATTCCCGGACCACTCTAACAGATCGCAAACTCTCGACCGATGTGTCAAGCGATTCTAGATAACTTAGCATAACAGATTTTTTTTTTGGGATTACAAGAGATCTCGAGAGTGTTACCCAAGCGGGTCATAAGCCTAACAACTCTCCCTTCAAAATCAAGAACGGCACCCCTACTGGATAACCAGTCCATGCTCACAACTAACCCATAGCCCGTGAAGCCCAACAAGCATCACATCTAAACTCAACGCTAAGTATAGCAACTTTCAAACCCAAACACATCATGGAGCCCCAATTGGGTTTGAAACAACTAAGGGATCATCTACTAACTGGTGTCTAAGTGCAGTGACTCAACTAACAATGATGAGATAAACGAACTCGATGCATCATAATCAAATAAAGTTTGAACTGGATAATATAGAAACCCAAATTCCAACCTAGACGGTCCTATCCCCATCTGGTACACTAGCCGTGAGGGAATACAACTACCCTCCAGGAGATTCCATACCTTGCCCTTGCCTCTTTGGACAATCCTAATAAGGTGTTCTATTCCTCCCCAAAGAATAACTACTAACCTTCTTCTTCTTCCTATTCTCCACTCGTAACCTCCCACCAATGAGGTTTCATCCTTTATTAACCAAACAACTATTTGAGCCTTCCTCTCATCGTCTATCCTATAGGTACCTACCAGTCCTCCTCCTTCTTGAACCAACTTCTAATCTGATTAACGTCTAAGTCCCTTGAAGCGGTTTTCCATCCTTATCTATCTTAGAAAGATCGTCTATACGCGGAGGGGAAACTCAAAATGAGAGAGAGGAAGAGATTCAAAACGGAGAATTCGAAAGATATAGATATGGCTATTGGGGATTATGCTTTTCTTTCAAAAACTTTTCTCTTAAAAGACATGTTTTTGAAAATACTCCTTTCAAAAATATTCTTAGAAAATAGTTTTTCTAAAAATTTTATCTGTTCTGGTAACCTTAAGCTCTGATACCACGTGTAACACCCAACATCCGCTAAGGTCACTCATAAGAGGGGAATGCCTTAGTTTCGGTGAAGTATTTTAAGTGAATATAGAACAGTAAAATTACAACAAGACAGATATAAGTAATACTTGAAAATTTAAATCATCATTTCATTGCAGCGGAAAGTAAAACATGTTTGGTTACATCACAAAACCATACAAGAGTCAAGTACAAAATATCCATCTTGATAAAAATAAGTACATAATCCCACTATGTAAACAATAGCCATAAAAGGAAAGATGAACTGAGCTTTACTTCAACGGTCCAAGCTCCAAAGGATAGATACAGCAATCTGATCAAAGCCCACTAGCACTAAGCCCACTCTGATAACCTGGGTTTGGTGGAAAAAGATAAAAACAACGGGGTCAGACATAAGTCTGAGTGAGTCCTATAACCCTAACAATACAATCGTTAAAGTAATTAGGGTGTGATATAAACAAGGTATGGTACCTCTGGGGATAATGACTACACTACGTAGCCAACTAAACACGGGATGTACTAAGATAACCGGAAAGACGCATTTATCCACCCAAGGATAATTACTAGATTACACCATCCCAGACTTATCCACCCAAGGGTAATTCCTACACTGCACCACACCAGTTCTACCTACCAAGAGTAATTCCTACTTAAAGGTTGATCCCACTAAATGTACTTAGTAATTTTTACCCAGTAGTTTCGTGTACCCCTAGCTAACTACCTAGGTGTACCCACTACTCCCAAGCGATCGGCTCCCTAACGTAGATATCCGTGCTGGTCCCACAATGGGGTGTATCATTTCCCCAAAGTGGCAACCTGATAATATCAACGGTGCACGGCTTTATACCTACACGATGCAACAACGACTTACTAACCAGCCCGGGTCCACACACGCATATGAAACCCGTTGGTCCTGCGTTGCCACCGCTAACCCGTTTTGGCCTCTTATAGTCAAGCCCAATATGCGTGTCCCGTCACTCGACTTGAGTCGAGCCCACTAAGATACGTTTGGGATATTGGCTGAGATGGGCCCCCACAAGCTACCACCTAAGCTTGTTATTCTATCTAGTGTATCCCACTTAACCCTTTTTAATAATCATGTCTACCTTCATGTTATAAATCCTGGTTAAGTCATTTAATCATATTTTAATTACCACTCAAGGCACCCACTAGATTTCCACATGCCACCCAAGTCATTTACTTAATTCCCACATGCCACCCGAGGCACTTACTTAACCCTTTAATCATGTTTAATTACATGTTCTACTTTGGTTAAGTATTCTAATCGTATTTTCTATTGCTACCCAAGGCAACCCACTAGTTTCCTCATGCCACCCAAGGCACCCCACTAGTTACCACAAGTCACCCAAGGCACCCACTTAACCCTCATGCCCCACTACATGCTTATATGGTTAAGTGTTTCTTAATTAATTACGACCGTGATCCTCATAAAGACCTCTCACATTAGACTATCTTTTATGACCGCTGGTTAAGCCGGTTGGGTCCGGGCAGCCTTATGTCATAACCGAGTCTAACCTCGTGTCTTTACCTTAATCACGTATTTAGTTTGTGCCTAAGACCTCTCACATTGGGCTAACATTTGTAGCAACTGGTTAAGCCGGTTGGGTCCGGGCAGTTTTACGCTACAACTGAGTCCAACCTCGTGTCTTAGTCGATTAATTACACCTAATTAATCACCCTCACAATTTATATTAATTATTCCTAACGAATATCAAGTTTTTCATAACATGGGTAGACCTAACTCAATAGGTAAATTCCCATGGGGTAGACCTAACTCAATAGGTAAATTCCCACTTATGTTAATTTATTTTTATAGTATGCTTAATCATACCCAACCATACTTTTATTAACATATTTATTAACCCCATCGTTCCCCACGCAAATCGTTCTCATTTCACGATATAATAAAAGGGAAGATCATCACAAACATCATTGGTTTAACCAAATCTTAGCATATAACTTTGTCATGGGTTAAGAGGATGTCAACTTGCATATATGAGCATATATTAACCCAACTACATTTAACCCAAACTTGCATATTATCACACATATGACTTGCATAACATGTTGTATATGAACTTGCATATTATCATACACATATCTTGCATAACATGTTGAACTTGCATATAAACATTCGCATAACTCGCATAACATGTTAAACTTGCATATAAGCATTCACATAACTTGCATAACATGTTAAACTTGCATATAAGTATTCACATAATTTGCATAACATGTTAAACTTGCATATAAGCATTCACATAACTTGCATAACATGTTAAACTTGCATATAAGCATTCACATAACTTGCATAACATGTTAAACTTGCATATAAGTATTCACATAACTTGCATAACATGTTAAACTTGCATATAAGCATTCACATAACTTGCATAACATGTTAAACTTGCATATAAGCATTCACATAACTTGCATAACATCATACACATAACTTGCATATGAATTTGTTAAACATGCATAAACCCACTTGTTAAACATGCATAAACCAACTTATTAAACATGCATAATATCACATACTTAGCATGCATAGAATCACATACTAAACTTGCATAATATCATATACTTAGCATGCATAGAATCACATACTAAACTTGCATAATATCATATACTTAGCATGCATAGAATCACATACTAAACTTGCATAATATCATATACTTAGCATGCATAGAATCACATACTAAACTTGCATAATATCATATACTTAGCATGCATAGAATCACATACTAAACTTGCATAATAGATCAATGTTCAACTTAGTGTTTTGCATCATAATCATCATGAAACATAGCACCAAACTTGCATATAGATGTCATATAACATTAAACTTGCATGACATATGGTATATAACTTGCAAAACACATAACATACACTACACAAAGCTTGCATAAACACATTGATCCTCAAACATATCCATACATCATCATATCCTATCTTAATCAATTTAACAATTGATTATTAAGGAGATAGAATCTCACCAAAACAAAATTAGCAAACTAATGAAGAAGATTAAGAGGCTAGAAGTTGATTTGGAATGCTATCCCTTCTCTAATTTTGATGGAGGCTCCTTCAAGTTTCATTTTGCCATAGTTTAGTTACTAGATTTAATTATGAATGAATTAGGGTAGGGTTAGGGTCTTATTTATAGGATTAGGTAGTGTTTTTAGGCCCTTAGATTAACCCTAGATTAGATTAGGACCCTTAGATTTCGGAACTCTCTAGAACCAGCCCTCCAAGCCAGCCTAAAACCCAACCTGGTGCAACCTGGTGCACCCAGGTTCACTGGACGCCACCCCCCTGTCGACAGGCAAGTCGACAGGCAAGTCGACCCCCCTGTCGACAGGCCTGTCGACAGCCCTATCGACATGGGTAGGGCGGGAATTTTCCCGCCTGACCCCGCTTGTTCCATTCCAAAATCTGAACTTTAAATTTTAAATCTGTTTTTAGTTTTGAATTTTCTGCAAACTTCATCGGGCCATAACTGGGCCATACGGACTCCGATTTTCGAAAACTCGGACTCTATTTTGCGTATTTTTCCGAGACGAACGCAATGACGCAGCCCGTTTCCCCCAATTCTCACATCTGAGATTATTTATCCTGTAATTAGTGAATTTTAGCATTAACCAAAATACGGGGTGTTACAAATACGCTTGACCGATTTGACTCGGTAATTTGATAGGGTCAAATTAATATATACTTAACCAATCTAAAATGATAATTAGACGAGGTTAAGTCATGGATTGCTTGATATACTTAACCAACTTGACACATGGTCTGTAGGGTTAAGTCTTGAACTTGGATACTTAGCCAGTTTCGACATGTTTTGTAGACGGGTTAAGTTGTGAACTTAAGTGACACTTAACCCATTAGATAAACCCTAATTCGGAGGATTAGGTAAATAACCATAGTTAACAAGGATAATGGAAATAAGGCTAAGTGGTAAACCTTAGTTAAGGGAAACTAAGTAATAATTCTTAGTCAAGGAAATTTGGACCACTTCTTAGATAGATGAGTAACCCAATACGGTAGGTCATCGTTTAAGTATACGTGTAGGAGCAGGCTATCTGATTTAGATAAAGGCTCCAGCGAACTGGGTAACGAAGCAGCGGCTTCGGGGAACGTGAGGATATTCTTGGTATCCCTCTGTGAGATCGCAGATGATCATCCTGGGCTCACAAGAGGTTAAGGTCTGTGTTAGAAGAACCAAGAGTATGCCTTGGTTGCTATACGAGCGACCTAAAGACTGGGATGGATAGCAGTGAGTCGACGAATACATGATAGTGCCCTAGATAGCAAGTTCGTCGATCATCTACCATTTTGAGTCAAGCGTGTACGTACGGAAAGGCAGGGAACACCCAACAGACCATAATTGCTATCTAATTATGGGTGAGGTAGGCCGTAGGATGTGGGCTGGCCGGAGTGTAGTTCTCATACAAGATTTTCTCTTGTGTTGCCTTTCACTAGTTGAGGGAGGGGTCTCGTGGGACCATAGCCACGTGTAGAAAAATAGACCTTAGTATCTGCATCGGCAGATAAATTGAAAGCTCCCGACCGAGTCCTGTATTTCTTGATTTGCCCTGTGACAGGACTCGGATGGCACGATGTGATACATGTGCATACAGTCATGGAAAAACGATTCACGATGAATGCGTGGGAAAAAGGGCACGGTTGACGGTTAGCGTAATCCCTAGTGGCCCTAGGTGGCTGAACCAAAACCGAAATACGAAAACGTGCAATAGGTAAGCGTAATCCCTAGTGGTCCTAGGTGGCATAAGTCCTAGTTGTACAAACGATGATTCATGTTGAGAGAGCCTAGCTAGATCTAGGGTGACAGTCCAAAACGAGTTCAAGGGAAATGGAACTACGTTGGAGTAGTACAGAATTACATAAGAAAGCCCGTACGGTCTACGGCAAAGGACTGAACATACACATGGAAAGAAACATACGAATTGAGTAACCTATATATGCTATATATTGGGTTGACATGGACCATTACATGATGTTAAGTAAGGGACTTTCATGGTTAACACATGATACGGTTGGGATACTAGTACAGTAGGTGCAGAGTATATACAGGATAGATACCATGGGACGTTATACTTGATAGAAACCTGACGATGTGATACCTTGTTTTATCTCGACATCATAATTTATCATGACACCTTAGTTTTTTCTGGGTACAGTAGTTCATCCGGCTTTCTTGGTTTAGTTGATCTATCTTGTTAGTTATTTCATCATGCCAGTATACTATTATCCTTATGTTCATCTCAGTTCCTCATGCCAGTTAACTTTACTAGTTTATATGCTGATAGTAGATAGGGCTTACCAGTCTTTATGACTGACCCCGTTTTCTTTCGCTTCTTGTCTTCCGTTTCCCCCCCAGGTTACAGGGAGGAAATACTGTTGTTAGTTCAGACTTCTTCTGCTTGAAGGCCATCATGTATGGCTTGGACTTTTCTTGGCTATGTCTACTTTACTGTTTTACTTGGGGAATAATTTATGAAAAAGTTTTTATGCTTCTTTACTATTGCAAGACAGGTTTTGATGTACTCTGATGTAAAAGGCTTTAGACCTTAATATTAACGTTATGAAAGTTTGCTTTTACTTCCGCTATTTTATATGTTCTGTCTTGTGATATTTCTGTGCATGTTTACCAATAATGCCCCTGTAAAGCTAGTGCATTCCTTTGTGACTGACCCTAGCGGAGGCGGGGTGTTACACTTGGTATCAGAGCAGAAGGTTACCAGATTGGGCAAAAGTTTTTAAAACCTTCTGAAAACTATTTGAAAACCGTTTACAAAGAAGCATTTTTCAAGAAAAGTTTTCAAAGAAAAGGTTATTCCCCAAGAGCCATTAGCACTATCCTTGGTTTCCTTGATTGAATCTCTTTTCCTTTCTTTCCTCCATCTGTAGTCACAGTGGTTTTGACTGCGACTAGTCCTTTCTAGCTACGAAAGTGTTTTCCGTACGATGGAGGTGGTTCTCGAGAGACCAGTGGCCGCGTTACAAGGAAGGATAGTGAGAAAGGGGATAAAGGATACGAGCTTAAGGATGAGAAACTTGTTGGTATGGCTTAGTCCTCAAAGGAGGAAGAAAGATGAACAATGAAACCCATGACGAGAGAGTACCTTTGGCATGGAAAAACGGGGCGGATAGTTAAGTATCATGGGACCAGGACAGGATCATCGGGAGGGCAATAGTATGCTCTCATTTCTAGGGTACCTCAGAAGGAGGGTAACGATCTTGTTAAAGGTTTAGCTTTTCTTCTCTATCATCCCGTAGGGACTTTGTTTTGATCACCGCATCTTTTAAGTCCGCTTCGATAGTTGCGTCTCTGCACCTTAGTACTAGTATAATAGAGGATCCCGTTTTTGTCTCAAGTCCTATTGGAAGATCGGTCCATTTATTCATGGCTTGTTTGGATTTGAGAATGTCTATGTCAAGTGTTGAGTTTGGAAATAATGCTTATGATTATAAGCTGTGGATGGATTCTAGGGACAGAGGGGTTATCCAGTAAGGGGTGCCACTCTCGGTTTTGATAGGAGGGTAGTTAGACTCTTGACTAGCCTTGGTAATACCCTCGAAGTATCGTGTAACCTTTTGGGTTCCGTCATGGTTAGTTACTTAGAATCCCTAGATGCCTTTGTTGGAAATTGGAAACCCGATAGAATGGTGTTTGTTAGTAAGACGGATGGTTTACTTCACTTATGCATGGGTTATAGGAATTACCCTAGTAAGTGCGCTTGGTAACCTGTTTGGCATCTGTTTACTTTCAAGAGAAAGTTCTTCTACGTGGAATACCTTATGGTACGAGATCCAAGATTCACTAGTGGATTTTGGAAAGCTCGCATGGAATCATGAGTACGTAGTCATTTTTGTGCCAAGTATTCTAGAAGGAGAATAAGTGCAAGTGGAACGAGAGGCGACGAGGAAATGAGTTCCAACTCATGTTATGGGAACAGGAAATAAGAAGCTGCGAAATCGCGAGGTTATAGGACGGTCAAGACACGATGGAACTAAGCTCAAGGAGATGCGACTCAGAAGACTGAAGACTAGATACGCGCATGATATCTCTTTTTAGGAATATATCCTCGATCCCTGTTTTTCTGTTGAGCTTGCTTGTAGGCTATCTTTTATGGATATCCTCTCGGTCCTGTTTCTGTTTCAAACCCCATAAGGAGTTTGTTTTGTTTATCTTCTCGACCCTGTTTTAGGGAATCTTAGGTAGAACCCTATGGATGTAAACATGTATTTGAAACATGTTATGATTGATATGGTTGCAAATGGTTGCAAGTGGTTGCTCGTGGATGCGCGGATACACATTAGATACTAGCTCGACTCGGTCACATTTCATATTGCATATGCACGGGTATTTATACTTGTTAATGGATGAAATTTAATGTGTTGTCATGCGGATGTTGCATATGAATGAATGTTTGTGCACGCATATAGTATTTATATGACTAGGACTATTTGCATACATGTTGGATTCATGGCACTAAACATACTTTGCATTAGAAAGATTTTTCAGGCCTGATCATTAGCATTAGCTAAGGAACATATACACACACTCTTTGCATGTATTCATAAAGCATTAGAAATCGTCTAAGGACAATGGTTGCCTGTGGATGATGTTTTGATTAAATGGATGGTAGGATGCGTTCTTCTTAACTTAGAGATTTCGGGGACGAAATCCTTAAAGGAGGGGAGAATGTAACAACCCGAATTTTAACAACGTGTTAAGACAAGAATCAAGGCAGAATTAAATGTTAACATCTGAATCAGATAAAACGGGTTGCGCCGTTGCGTTCGTCTCGGAAAAATACGCGAAATAGAGTCCGAAATTTCGTAAATCGGAGTCCGTATGACCGAGATACGGCCTCGCAAAGTTTCATGAAAATTCAAAAACGGAAATAGATTCAAAAAAGTCAAAGTCAACACCACTCCATTTTTTAGGACACCACTCCATTTTTAGAACTTGACTTCTTCTCCAAGACATGCTTTGGATGGCCAAGATCTATCTTAGGGTTAATCTAATGGCCTAAAACTACCCTAAACTCTATAAAAAGACCCCTAACCCTCTCATACACTCTCATAAATCTATCCTACAACTAAACTATGCCAAAATTTCAAGTGATCATGGCCTCCACTCAAACCCTAGCCTCCACCCTCTTGTCATAAAATTGTATCTTCATTTCTATGAGGGATTTCATGTTTATGTGAGTGTATGAGAGCTTCTACCTCCATATGAGAGCTTCTACCTCCATATGAGAGCTTCTCAAGTCGATTTCAAGGCCAAAGCTTGGATCTTTGTTCATTAAAATGGGATTTTTATGGATTTTGCTCATGGGTTTTGTTGGAGCTTGTTGATTTGGGGGTTTTTGGGTTATGGCATGCATAGGCTTCATCTCAATCTTTATTTTAAATCGATTTGTGCCTTCATAGCAATGTAAGCCCTCTCCTACTCTTAGATATTAACTATAAAGTTAAATGTTCATGTTGCAAGTTGAGATTGAACCTAGGTGCATGTTTATGCATAGATCTTAGCATGACTTTGTGGGTTTGTGATTATGAGACCTTTTCCATGACTTTTGGGTTGGAAAGATAGGACCTTTGTTGGGAATATTGCATGAATGCAACATAGAGACTTGCATAACCCTTTTTCTATGCTTGTGGGACTATCTTATATGACTCTTGGGTATAAAGCTTTGACCTTTATGTTGAAATGTTGCATTATGCAACATGAGAACCTTCATAACCTTTATGTCAACTTGCATATGAAGTCATAACCCTTATATGATGTTATATGCGAGTTACTTGTCATCATTCCATGTCATTTATCACCATGATTCACCTATGTGCCAAGTTTGGGTTTATGCATGCTTTTGAGGCTAAATAATGTCATATGCAAGTTAATGAACACAATTGTGCCTCATTTGCCACCATGATTAACTTGTGGCTTAATACCCCTTTTGTCTTACCTTTGCCAAGTCTCTTCTTTTAATCCATTACGTTGTTGCGAACGTATATGCGAGTTTAAAAGCGTTGGGGTTATGTTATGGGTAAATTTTAATGACATGAAATATGATTTGGGTTAATTTATACAAACATGGCAACATGTAATTTTGGCTATGAATATGGAACATGAAAACTAGACATGTATGGGTTGTAAGTGTAATTTGACACTAGACTAAACATGAAAATGACCAACTCGAGGTTGGGTTGAGTTTGCAACATAAAATTACCCGGACCCGACCGGCCTAACTAGTAGTTGCAAACAATAGGACCCAATGTGAGAAGTTGGTCATGTTGTGCTTGAACCCGAGGTTAGACTAGGTTGTGGTGTAAAGCTACCCGGACCCGCCCGGCTTAACTAGTAACCACAACAAAGTCTAATGTGAGAGGTTGGGGTGCATTAAATAATTAATGCCACATAATAGGGTTAAGTTAATTTGATTAATGACGCTTAACCAAATATGACATGGACAAATGGGTTAAGTAATTTGATTAGGCTAATGATACTTAACAAAACATGACAAGCTTGGGTAGGTTAAGTAACTTGATTTGCCTAAGGACATTTGACCATTTTTATACGACTAGTGGACGGGATTAAGTTAACCAACACTTAATCAATCCAACACGATAACTTGATAAGGTTAAGTAAGTTTCCTTAATGACACTTAACCGTATAATACAGTCAATGGGTGGGGTTAGGTCAACTTAGACTTAACTAATGTAAACATGGTAATTGGACGGGGGTTAAGTTAACCTACACTTAACTAATCCAACTCGATAATTTGATGTGGTTAAGTTAATCAATACTTAACCAACTTAACGTGAAAACATGATAAGGCTAAGTCACGAATCGTTTCGAATACGCTTGACCGATTTGACTCGGTAATTTGATAGGGTCAAATTAATATATACTTAACCAATCTAAAATGATAATTAGACGAGGTTAAGTCATGGATTGCTTGATATACTTAACCAACTTGACACATGGTCTGTAGGGTTAAGTCTTGGACTTGGATACTTAGCCAGTTTCGACATGTTTTGTAGACGGGTTAAGTTGTGAACTTAAGTGACACTTAACCCATTAGATAAACCCTAATTCGGAGGATTAGGTAAATAACCATAGTTAACAAGGATAATGGAAATAAGGCTAAGTGGTAAACCTTAGTTAAGGGAAACTAAGTAATAATTCTTAGTCAAGGAAATTTGGACCACTTCTTAGATAGATGAGTAACCCGATACGGTAGGTCATCGTTTAAGTATACGTGTAGGAGCAGGCTATCTGATTTAGATAAAGGCTCCAGCGAACTGGGTAACGAAGCAGCGGCTTCGGGGAACGTGAGGATATTCTTGGTATCCCTCTGTGAGGTCGCAGATGATCATCCTGGGCTCACAAGAGGTTAAGGTCTGCGTTAGAAGAACCAAGAGTATGCCTTGGTTGCTATACGAGCGACCTAAAGACTGGGATGGATAGCAGTGAGTCGACGAATACATGATAGTGCCCTAGATAGCAAGTTCGTCGATCATCTACCATTTTGAGTCAAGCGTGTACGTACGGAAAGGCAGGGAACACCCAACAGACCATAATTGCTATCTAATTATGGGTGAGGTAGGCCGTAGGATGTGGGCTGGCCGGAGTGTAGTTCTCATACAAGATTTTCTCTTGTGTTGCCTTTCACTAGTTGAGGGAGGGGTCTCGTGGGACCATAGCCACGTGTAGAAAAACAGACCTTAGTATCTGCATCGGCAGATAAATTGAAAGCTCCCGACCGAGTCCTGTATTTCTTGATTTGCCCTGTGACAGGACTCGGATGGCACGATGTGATACATGTGCATACAGTCATGGAAAAACGATTCACGATGAATGCGTGGGAAAAAGGGCGCGGTTGACGGTTAGCGTAATCCCTAGTGGCCCTAGGTGGCTGAACCAAAACCGAAATACGAAAACGTGCAATAGGTAAGCGTAATCCCTAGTGGTCCTAGGTGGCATAAGTCCTAGTTGTACAAACGATGATTCATTTTGAGAGAGCCTAGCTAGATCTAGGGTGACAGTCCAAAACGAGTTCAAGGGAAATGGAACTACGTTGGAGTAGTACAGAATTACATAAGAAAGCCCGTACGGTCTACGGCAAAGGACTGAACATACACATGGAAAGAAACATACGAATTGAGTAACCTATACATGCTATATATTGGGTTGACATGGACCATTACATGACGTTAAGTAAGGGACTTTCATGGTTAACACATGATACGGTTGGGATACTAGTACAGTAGGTGCAGAGTATATACAGGATAGATACCATGGGACGTTATACTTGATAGAAACCTGACGATGTGATACCTTGTTTTATCTCGACATCATAATTTATCATGACACCTTAGTTTTTTTGGGTACAGTAGTTCATCCGGCTTTCTTGGTTTAGTTGATCTATCTTGTTAGTTATTTCATCATGCCAGTATACTATTATCCTTATGTTCATCTCAGTTCCTCATGCCAGTTAACTTTACTAGTTTATATGCTGATAGTAGATAGGGCTTACCCGTCTTTATGACTGACCCCGTTTTCTTTCGCTTCTTGTCTTCCGTTTCCCCCCCAGGTTACAGGGAGGAAATACTGTTGTTAGTTCAGACTTCTTCTGCTTGAAGGCCATCATGTATGGCTTGGACTTTTCTTGGCTATGGCTACTTTACTGTTTTACTTGGGGAATAATTTATGAAAAAGTTTTTATGCTTCTTTACTATTGCAAGACAGGTTTTGATGTACTCTGATGTAAAAGGCTTTAGACCTTAATATTAACGTTATGAAAGTTTGCTTTTACTTCCGCTATTTTATATGTTCTGTCTTGTGATATTTCTGTGCATGTTTACCAATAATGCCCCTCTAAAGCTAGTGCATTCCTTTGTGAGTGACCCTAGCGGAGGCGGGGTGTTACAGGTGGCATGTGGAAAAATCTAGTAGTTGCCTTGGGTGGTAATAGAAAATACGATTAGAATACTTAACCAAAGTGGAACATGTAATTAAACATGATTAAAGGGTTAAGTAGGTGCCTTGGGTGGCATGTGGAAAAATCTAGTGGTTTCCTTGGGTGGCAATAGAAAATACGATTAGAATACTTAACCAAAGTGGAACATGTAATTAAACATGATTAAAGGGTTAAGTAGGTGCCTTGGGTGGCATGTGGAAATCAAGTAAGTGCCTTGGGTGGCATGTGGAAATCTAGTGGGTGCCTTAAGTGGCAATTGAAATATGATTAGATGACTTAACCAAACTTTAAACATGTAAGTGGACATGATTATTAAAAAGGGTTAAGTGGGATGCACTAGAAAAAGGGACAAGCTTAGGTGGGTAGCTTGTGGGGGACCATTTCAACCAGTAACCCATATGTATCTTATTGGGCTCGACCCATGTCGAGGACGGGACACGCGTACTGGGCTTGACTATAAGAGGCCAAAACGGGTTAGCGGTGGCAACGCAAGTCCAACGGGTTTCATATGCGTGTGTGGACCTGGGCTGGTAGGTAAGACGTTGTTGCATCGTGTAGGTATAAGCCGTGCACCGTTGGTTGTATCGGGTTGCCACTTTGGGGAGTGATACACCCCACTGTGGGGCCAGCACGGGTATCTACATTAGGGAGCCGATCGAATGGGAGTAGTGGGTACACCTAGTGGAGATAGGGACAGACGGCACCTATGTAGTCAGCTAGGGGTACACGAGACTACTATTAAGATTACTAAGTACACTTAGTGGGATCAATCTTTAAGTTGGGAATTACCCTTGGGTGGGTAGATCTGGTGTGGTGCAGTGTAGGAATTACCCTTGGGTGGGTAGATCTGGTGTGGTGCAGTGTAGGAATTACCCTTGGGTGGGTAGATCTGGTGTGGTGCAGTTTAGTATTACCCTTGGGTGGGTAGATGCGTCTTTACCGTTATCTTAGTTCATCCTAAGTCTAGTTGGCTGCTTAGTGTAGTCATTTATCCCCAGTTGTACCATACCAGGTTTATATCATACCCTAATTACTTTAATGATTGTATTGTTAAGGTTATAGGACTCGCTCAGACTTATGTCTGACCCCGTTGTTTTTATCTTTTTCCCAACCCTCAGGTTCTCAGAGTGGGCCTAGTGCTAGTGGACTTGGATCAGATCGCTTTATCTGTCTTTTGGAGCTTGGACCATTGATGTAAAGCTCAGTTTATCTTTTCTTTTATGGCTATTAGTTCATGTAGTGGGATTATGTACTTTTGTTTTATCAAGATGGATATTATGTACTTGACTCTTGTTTATGGTTTTGTGATGTAACTAAACATGTTTTACTTTCCGCTGCAATGAAATGATGTTTTAAATTCCCAAGTATTACTTATATCTGTCTTGTTGTAACTTTTCTGTTCTATATTCACTTAAGATACTCCACCGATGCTATGGCATTCCCTTAGTGAGTGACCGTAGCGGGTGTGGGGTGTTACAAAGCTTCAAAGGAAATAGTTAATTATCGAGAGAATGCGAATCAGAAATGGCAAGAGGAAATGCAAACAGAGATGAAAACAATGAGTTCGGCTATCGTTGATTTGAAACAATGCATGGTGTTTCTTGTAAATTAATTTGGAGGAAATGCGACGACACCAAGACCGGTTGATACTTCCAATACCGAGCAAAATCTCAATAATTCGATATCTAGCAAAAGTGCTACATTAGATAAAGTGATAGTTCGCTTACGGGAGGAAAACAATCGGTAACGATATTAGGACCAGGTTCGGTGGAGGTTGCGAGAGGACATATCGGAACGCAGAAGACGTGTCATGGTAGAAAGGTGGTTGAAGGAGAACAAGTTGTTTGGGTGGAGGATGTTCTCGATCCAGATGCTTCACTTTTTGATGCACCACAAAATGGTCATTACACGCTGTCCGAGCTAGTTGACGGAGGTTTTGTGATTTGGCCCGAGTATCGTCTACGTTATCAGTAAAATTTTGTAAGTTAATTTTAATATTTTGTTGCTATTTTTAGTATTTTGTTGGTACTGTTTATCATTTTGTTGGTACTTTATATAACTTTTTATGTTTTATCTGAACAGATTCGATTGAATTAGCTGGAAAAATGGGAATTGGACTTGATCTGAGTGATTTTCTTGGTAAGTGTCTCTGTTATGCCCCATAGATAAATTTTTTGTAGATAATATACAGTCTATTCTACCTAAATGAACTAGCATTTTGCATCGTTGGTCCCGACATTTGTTTTTTTAATAGGAGTTGCTAGCAGGAAACTAAAGGAATGTAGAACATTTCATGCATATTAGGTAATTTTTTGTGTACCACATGACCATGGACATTTATGCAATTATTCGATAATGCTAGACATTTATGTAATCATATCCAAACAAGTTTTGAACAATAATGTTTGTCGTATTTTTAAATTTAATAGTGACTTTAATTAAACTCCCGTTAAAATTTAATATACTTTAATCTAAATTTATACTTTAATCTAAATTTATACTCAGATGATTTAACACTATATTCAGTTCCTCCTGCATGTTTATCAGTTCATCCATGTGTTATTCAATTATGTCGCGCAAGACCTCTGTTGGATTTCTATCCATTTAGCATTTGGGAAATTGACTTGTTTAGGATCATTTAAAAAAAACATTTGAGTCACTTGCCATGTGGCATTTGGCTATTAAGGATTTTAGAATCGGAAGAGGATTGTAAAAAAAAATCATTCACTATATTTGATAATTATTTCATTTCTGTGCATAAAAAAAAAACAGTTTACATCTTTGCATCATAACTCTCTATAATCATCCTATGCAACTAAGTTCTATTTTTCAATTTGCTATTGGTCTCATTTTCATTTGAATTTCTTCAATGCTTTAAAAAAAAAGAGGTATAAGCTTTTGTGGATTTCTAAACAAACAGTGCATTGCATTTTTCTCTTACAGCAGTGTTTACATTTACATTTCAGTTTTCTCTCACAATTGCTCTCACGTTTCTATTTTCTCACACATTTCTGTTTCCAATCCATACATGCATCATCCCAATCCTCTAAACTGCCATCACAAATCAGACTGATTTGCATCTTCACCATAAGGGTTCCATCATTACAGAGAACTGCAGCGACAAGAAAAACATCCGCACCTGCCAAAACATTTATCTCCTCCATACACCAGCACTTCAACATTTGAATCTGACTGATTTGCCAACAATCACTCATACATGCGAATAACTCATCAGTATGTCGGTTCCTTTTCCATTATGCACTATATTTATGCGCCTCCTTCAAAATGTTTTATATTCCATTACATAGTTATTCTTTAATCATGTTTTAATAGTATTTCCCTTAATCCACCCGTGTACCTTCTTTCTGGAACCTGCTGTACCACCCCCCATAACCACTCTTATGGTCCATCACTTTCCCACCATCCAACACTCGAAACAACACAATAGCAGGTCCCCTACAGCAAACCTTCTAACGCCATGCACCGTTCATCCATGTACAAACATTTGCTCTGCGCCAACCTTCTCTTTTCACCAATACCACGTTTGTTTGATTGTATATTCACGTTCACACTACCAGTGAATGTTCCCACTCCTCAACGCATGCTATATGTACCCATGCTATATCTACCAGCTATCAGCCTCAACCAATATCAACTTCTTTTACTTTCACACACCACCCACTGGTACATGCCATACACCAAAGAAACACAACTTTACTGCAACTTCTACACCTTCTTCCTACTTCAAACTCATAGCCACTTCATCACCACATTCACAGCCATACTAACTCGACCACATCACCTAGCCATGTTTACTCTTTTGCTATTTCATTTTTGAGTCACTTGCCACCTTTAAAGTCGTTAATGCTAGTTTTCGGAGCCTTTTTTGTTTTGGAATTTTAACCTTAGTAATCTGAACATCTATCATGTATTAGCAGGTTCAGGTTTTTTATATTCTTTTCACAATTCCCTTTCACGTTCCCAAACATTTTGTAGGATACATAAATATCCAGCTCCATAAATAACTCACATTTGTAGTTTGAAACCCACCATCTAAAATCTGCATTGTGAAGTTTTCTACCAGTTCTTCGTTAGGCTTTACGCCAATAATACAATTCGCATAATCAAGTCTTTCCAGTTTTTAGTGGCTTCATCGACCAAATCTAATTGCCAACCAATTAATGTTATGATCGGAAAACGTGAAATAGGTAGGTTGTAGAGTTAGGACTGTCTGAGTTAATTTCCATAGCCACTTTTTGGTGCTCCGGGGTCTGGACTGTCTGTGTTAGGAGTTGCCGCAAACTTTGATGATCGGTCGTGACAGTAAATAAACTCCCGAGTAAATAATGATGCCATTTTTTGACAGCTAAAATAATGGCCTACATTTCTCTTACATAAGTGGATTGTCGTTGGGGAAGTAGTGGTAGGCGTTTACTGAAGTAGGTTAAGGGCTAACAGTTTTGAGACAGAACACGCCGATAGCTGAAGCGTCATTGGCTTAGATTAAATTTTTTGTTGAAATTGGGTAAAGCAAGAATTGGGGATTGAGCAAGGGTTCAAATTCTTTGCTCCCAAATCCTCCATTCTCTGCACCTAACCAAAAATGCCCCTGATTTCCAATATGAAAATAAAATTAGACCCATTGAGCCAAGGATCAAACCACATATTAGTAGACTTTCCATTGACAATATTTTTTCTGATCAAATGATCACAATAATTTCTTGTTCTAAGCATGGTTTTCCAAATGTATGAGGCATTATTATCAATTTTCTGATTAAATGATCACTTTCAGTTTCAGTTTGT
The DNA here is from genome assembly GCA_030737875.1 of Allium sativum. NCBI lineage: Eukaryota > Viridiplantae > Streptophyta > Magnoliopsida > Asparagales > Amaryllidaceae > Allium > Allium sativum. The sequence continues at coordinate 189,694,883 of CM060925.1, read as the reverse complement.
CTAGGTATATCATCACTTTCAGTTTATGTAGATATATACAATACATATGCAATATACATATATGCATACATACATAGGTATATCATCACTATCAGTTTATCTAGTGCTTAACATATATGCATATGCATGCACACATACATATATATGCAATACTCACGTGATGTTTTATTGTGATTTTCTATAGGTACAATTAAAACTGTGCGGCTAGTGGTGGGATTGAAGTTAATTTGGTAGATGATTGAAGTTATTTTGCTACTCACATGATTAGTAGTGTTTTTGTTAAGGCTGAATTTAGAAGAAATATGTTGAATATTGTTTTAAAACTTATTATGTGTGTTAACGACGGGGTATAACACTTGGTATTATAAATTTGTTATGTATGCTATTTTAAACTTGGTATTCTACGTGTCATTTGCTGTTTTAATGTTGTTGTTATTGTGTGTAGCCAACACTAAGACTGAATATTTATTTATGTATATTTGATATGAAATATAGGTCTCTTTGGTAGTAACCGTACTGTGTAGTTTCTAACAGTTATAACCGTTATAATTTTGGTACCAGCCACATTTAAAACCGTTATATACTAGAAAAATTTAACGGTTATAACCGTTAGTACACCAACAAACATAACAGTTATTACCGTTATATAAGAAACAATTGTAACATATATAACCGTTAGTAAATAATTAAACATAATGGTTATAACCGTGACAACAGAGAATAATATAACGTTTATAACCGTGACAAAATCCGTGAGTATTTATAACAGTTATAACCGTGATAATATGCGTGATAAAAATCACCAACGCCTGTTGGGAAAACAGTTATAACCGTGACGAATTTGATTAGTAACGGTTATAAGCTTGACAAATGGGCTTTTCCGGTGTTGTGGTTCATCAGATCAAGAGGATTGGTGCGAGGTGCTTGCTGTCCGGATTCTTATTTCATCAATTTTAGCTTGTTTTAGCAAATCGGTTAGTGATTTACATCTCTCACATGGATCCAATGAAGTGTATGGGTATTTGATCATGTTTTTCATCATATTTAGGTGTTTTTCCATAGATCTATGCCATGTTTAGTCCATTTTCATATGAATCACCTTATGACCTCATTTAGTAAGTTTAAATCATTGATTCCATATTATTCCATATGATTATGCAAGTTAGATCTTTAGTTTTGTTCGTATGTTCATTCATGATGGTTTTTGGAGTGATTTGCATGATTTGGAGAAAACTATTGTTTTCGTGTTGTTAGCGGATTCATATCGTGTTTTGATCATATGTGGCGGATTGGACAAGTTGGTTTCGTCGAATCTATAACTTGCCGGAGTTTTGGTGGAAATCGAGTGGGATTGGTGAAGTGCAGGCTTTGGGTCGCACACAGGGGATCGTTCGCGCCTGGAGTAGTTTCTTGGAGGACAAGACAAAAACAGGGATCGGTCGCATGTAGCAGAAGCGATCAGGGTCGGTCGTGCAAGTGGAAAAAGGCTTGGGGTTTAGGCTTTAGGAAGCAGGTGATCGGTCGCTCTTGGTGTTGGGTCGGTCATGCAATCCTAGATGGTTGTTTGGTTCGATCGAGCCTATGAATGAATTAATATGATTGGTCGGTCATCTACCGGTTGTACAAGGATGAACTGGTCGGTCATACATGTTTTGAAGCATGGACATATGGTCCAAATAAGAGTGGTCGGTTGAGCCAAGAAGTCTGGGTCAGTCGCACATGTTGGGTCGCACATATTGGTGTCGGTTGCACCAGAAGGGTCAGTCATACCTGGGTTATTTTCTGAAAAAAGTATGTTTTTCGAGAACCCCCCCAAACCCTTGCCCCAGTGTAGTGATGAAATTTGGCTCGATGATGGTGTGACTTCGAGGAGAATTCAAGTGGGAATATTTGAAGTGTTGAATGGGCTCGTTGATCGGTGTAGAACAACGAGGAAGGTGGCAACTCAGAGTTGGTGGATAATGGTTGCTCGAGAAGATTGCTTGGGCTATGAAAAGTCATCAAGTAGGGTGACTAGAGATGAGAAGGCTGAGCGATTATCGTTGTCGTAAGTTCTAGCAGGCTCAAAGTAGGAGTATGTTGGGGGCACCCAAAAGACCGGTTGTAGGTCGAGTACCTTGGGTATCGTTGAAAGGCCTAGTTGTTAAGGTTGGACATACATATGTATCGTTGAAAAGCGTATGGAGTTTATGCTAGAACTGGGGTTACCATTAGCCCTTGACATATGGCAAGGTTGGCTGTCATACGACTAACGACGGTTTCGAAGCAGGATTGACGGTGATAGCCAGAGTCGGTCATGGATGATTGATTGTTTTGTTTGTACCATCTCTTGTGGATTATCCAAAGCCGAGGGAGATGTTCCTTGGGTGCTTGACTGATATTGGTTTAGGCCTCTGGGGAGAGTACTTGAGGGATGTTAAACCTGATTAGGATTGTCTGCATGATACCTAAGTAATCTAGATGCTATAAATGTTATCAATGGTTGTTCTGATTCCCATGGACGAGTTGTTGTTACCTTGGATGCTATGAATTGTAAAGGCTATCACTCTCTGATGTGGGGAAGATTGGGTTGAGTTCTTCTCTGGTGTTTTGGGTAGATTAGTATGTTTATCTATCCATTCTCATATACTTTATTGCTAAAGTTTGTTAGTTGTTTCATCGCTCATTAAGACTGTTGTTTGACTCAAGATTTTATGTCTCCTCTTATTACCTTGGGTTGTTCATCCGGTTGTGGATGGGCGGACTAAGTGGCAAGTTACAGGTTATTAGTGAGGATGATGTTGTTGTGTGGTGGTGAGCAGGAGGCTGGCGTACCAATTTTATTTCTATCTAGTATTTCTATTTCCGCTGTTGAGTGCTCTATGAGGGTTGTAGTGAGGCCTTATGTACAAACTTTGGTATTCGTTGGATAACCTTTCAGGATGTTGTGAAAGTTTGAAAAGTTTGCTATATGATGCTTCATTACTATTACCTGTTGTATAAGTTATATTATATTTTATCCTTGTGTTGTGAGTTCTATGATAGGTTCCGTGTGACAACCCGGATTCCGACAGACCGGTTTTTTTTTTTAATTCGATCCATCGAGAACCGAGTTGGTTTCTCTGGTATCCTGCAGAAAAAACAGAGAAAAGAGATATGTCAGAGTACGGAAAAACACCTCACAGCGGAAGGAATAAAATATAATATATTTTAAAACATAGCTTTACCTTAATCACAATACTGCTAAATCAGTATTCCCAAAGCTATAAGTCTCTGTCTAACCAACGAATGTTATGAAGAGGGGGTCAGAACATAAGTTCTGTGTGAATGAATTTAAACTACACTTCTTGAATAATCCTACATATACCGTTCAATTACATTTTTTTATTTATTAGGTTATACGTGTTACTAGCACTCAAAGCTTACACACACGTCACAGCCATCTACCCCCTAGTAGATTAACCTAATATAGTGTATATGTAGCTACCCCCAAACTGAGGTACACCCGCTCGCACGGTCTCCTCCGTATCGCCACAGTAATATGCGCAGTCCCTCATCCTATGTTATAGTAACGTACAACGCTACATCCGCATAGAACCACTATCGCGGCGCTATGTAAGCGTACTGACTGCTATCCTCGAACTATTCGATCGAGTTTGGTTCCATCACCGAATAATGCCCTCTAGTCTACGATACACCACCCAAAGCAGGCATGGTTGTACCTAGACTTTCCCACGTACGTATCATCAATTGAACTCGATGTTTCTACTGCACATAACCTCTACTTGTGCACCCAAGTTCCGTGGCAGGGCTACACCAGAAACCACGGAACTCGGTCGGGAGCTTTTCTATATCTGTACGGGCCCACATCTAAGAGTGTCCAATGTACAGATATCCCTCGGGTCTGGTTTTTCTATGGTGGCTATGGCCCCACCTCAGCCCCTCCCTCAACTAGTAAAGACCACACGAGCTAAGCGACGACCCCTAACAAGCAAACAATCTAAACATCCATGTGGGGTCTCCCCGCACCCGTACCTTGATAGCAAAGGTTAACGATCTGTAGGGGTTAGCTCTTGTCTTTTCGCATTCCTTAGGCTGCTGGTGACAGGCGTCCGACGATCTTGCTATCGTTTGGTCTTGACCCTCCACCTCTGCCTGAGGCAATCGCCGAACCACCCTTATTGCCACCGCGTACAGCATTCTGACTGCCCCTTGCTTGTGCAGTCAAGGCCCCACCCACCTGGTAGTTCTGCACAGACCCAACCTCTGTAATCCTAGCCCGAAGCTAAACCACTATAGAGGACTACCAGGAGCACCTTTAGCATCTCAGGAAGCCGCGTGCTTCCCCTTCCAGTCCGTTGGAGCCACCAAAGTAGCGAACGTTCACTCTCCTCGTGCCCTATGACACCATCATGATCCACCTCGTTGGGTTATTCTTCCTACAATGTACGGATTGCTTCAAGCGCCTTAGTTTTATATGTTATTAGACCCTAAGTCTAACCATTTATTTCACGCCTGTTCCACCTAGTCAAGTTTCTCATTTAACTTGGTTATTCACATTAGCTTCCTTTTTTTTCGTATTCACCAAGTTACCCTTGCTTATTAATTTAATTTATACTTAACCCACTTAAGTCCACTAACAAGCCCATAACATGTTATTTTCTAATTTCATAACTTATTCCCTTTTTGGGTTACGACAACATGTTATACTTAATTCATAGTTAAGTATGCCTTATCCCACATACATACTGATTAGGAGAATAAACCTCTAAACACCAGCCCCGAAGACCGAAATCAACATCAGATTGGCACCCAGAGAATTACTCAACTCAACCAACATATATGCTTCTAATTTACTTCTTTCCCACTCATATAACTTATATCATTTTTAATTTCACATTTATCCTTTCCAAACCACTTAATTTAAGTATATCTTTACATATAAGTTATCTCATCTTCCTTATCATTTCCTATAACTTATCTTGTCCCATAAGTTATAATTTCCACCTATTATCCTTTCTTGCCTTATTCAAGTTTATTCATAATAGGTTATTTATCATTCTCCATTTCTTGTCATTAATATTAGATTAACTATTTCATAGTATAAGTCGTCCCACCCTTCAAGTCTTGTATTACATCTTAAGTCATAACGTTCCCTTGTCCCTATGACAAGTTTGCCTATTATTTAATTTTACATCATCGCAACTCAAGTTTATAATAGGTAACTATCATTCCCCCATTACTGTGTCATAAATTTTAGATTTGACTTAAACCTTCCTTTTACTTAACCCGTTAATTAAACTTTTCCCAATTCAATTAATTTATGATACCGTTACGGGTCCCATTTGGTTAAGCATATCTAAACTCTGTTTCACATGTCACACGTGTCCTACTTAACCCCCTTTATTATAGTTTCCATATATTACACATATCTTACTACGGTTAAGTCTACCTTAGTCATGATTTTACATCACATGTCTTACAACGGTTAAGTCAGCATTAGTCCAGCTTTACATGTCATTTATATCACCCATTTAACCCTCCAACCATACCCATGTCACCCACATATCTTATTATGGTTAGTATTTCTTAATTTATTTATAATGCCTTAACGATGTATGACCTCTCACATTAGATGTCCGTTCGTGGCTTCTGGATTTGTCAGGCGGTTCCGGGCAGTCTTACACCACATATGCGCCTAACCTCGTGTCATAAACTGTTACGCCTCTAGTTCTTGCCGTTGACCTCTCATATTAGACATCCGCTTGTGGTTGCTGGATTTGCCGGGCGGTTTCGGGCAGTCTTACACCACAAATGCTTCTAACCTCGTGTCATAGACATTCATTAACAGTCGTCTTTCACCCAAACCCCAAATTCATGTCATATGTTCCAAATTCAACTTAATTACATTTCATTTTTATGCCTATTTCCAATTTGCCATTCACTACACCAATTACATAATAGTTAGCCAAATTTTCATGTTACCCAAATTATCCAATTATAGCCAAATTCACTAATTCCATGTTATTCACACCCAAACATTTCAATTCCAATATCCAATTATACCCGATTTCATATAATCAATATTTTCCCAATATATATCCCAACATTCCCACGTTCGTACATATAATCTAATTCACCCTCTTGGCTTACTTTTCAAGTCACAAATAAATTTCACTAATCCATGTTATCCAATTACATGTTGTTAATATTGAATTATACCAATTCCATATCCAATAGTTCCAATTAAATTTACACAATTTCATGTTAACATCATTAATCAAAATTCATAGTTGCGCACTGTTTAGCATAGATTATATTCCTCGACTGCATAAAATAGATTATGCCCAATATATGCAATAACAATTGTTATGCCACAAACCCCAAAATTTCAGATTATATTCCAATATCCCCATATTCCAATCGTGCATATTGTATAATAATATTTCGTCTAGGTTTGAGATAACCTAGATCCAAAAATAAAAAGGGGAAAGGATAAAAAGGAGAGAACTCAAACGTAGGCATAAATAAAATAAAAGATCTTATTAAATTAACATCATATTCATTATAAGGAATAGTAAACGATAGAAGCAACATTATACAACAAATATAGTTCAAATCCACTCACATTGACTGGATTAGAGAAATAAGTGATTTGTCGTTGATGTAGAACGCTGATTTCATTTGATTATTGGTGAAGAGCATGAATTGTTGGTGAAGAACTTTGCTTCTTGATTTGATTAAACTCCAAAGTTTGTGAAGAACTTGCAATTTAGTTTAGGGTTTTGGGGCGGCGGCCATGTTTGATTGAAGTTTGGTGGCATGGAGGCGTAGAAGGAATTGTTTATGAATTAGGTTAGGTCTAGGCACTATTTTATAGGTGTAGAGAGTGTTTTAGAGCCATTAGATCGCCCTAGAAGCCATCCGGTCCGTCCAGCACACCATAAATCATCACTGCCCAAATCTGGAAAAATCAGGGGGAAGGTCGACCTCCCTGGGTAGGTCGACCCCCAGGTTGACCTGCCTGGGTATTTTTCTGAATTTTTGTTGAATCTTCCGCAGGCCATAACTCTTTCATACAGAGTCCGATTTTTGAAAACTTGGACTCTAATCCAAGCAGAATTTCGAGACGAACGCAATGGTGATGTCCGTTTTACTTAATTCCCGATATTTAAATTAAGTATCCTTATTTTATTATCTTCTCCGTTACGTACACTGTTATTGAACTAATTTTTTTCCTTCTCTTCCATATATTAATAAATTTTTCATTATACATCACCATTATTTACCTATCTATGCATATACACATATTTTTAACTATATTAAAAATGCGGGGTGTTACATTCTCCCACTCTTAAAGAATTTTGTCCCCAAAATTCGATAAGAGTAAAATAGATAACCCCTCGCAGTATCCATCCATCAAGTGTGCATCCAATTGTTGCAAACATTGTGCACATGTGCAAAGTGAGATACATCATAGTAAAGTATGTATGCCTAATTTGGATCCACCTATATGTATGCAAACTTTAAAAACTCTTCCAAAACATGATGCTCACATCCTAAATATACTTGCAGTTCTATATGAATGCAATATTTTTTAAAAATCAAAACGTTTTTCATCCAAATTTTCCTACACTTTTACAGAGTAAGAGTATAGTTCATCCAATTTTCGCATCCAAAATCCTACCAACCATCATTAAATTCGAAATTTAAAAAAAAACCTAATTTTCCAAATTCGATTTATTATGTTATGAAAAGGTGTAAAACGGAAAAATTCACATCCTCCGTTTTTCTTTTCTAATCGTACTTGGATTTTTATATGACTATTCTATGAAGATTTCCTATTTTCCTATCCAAGTACAATCACATAGGAAAATTTCTTCTCTTTTTCCACTTATCTTGGAAAAATTTCATATTTATTCATCTTTTTCTTAAGATTTCCATTTTATTTTCCCATCTCGTTTTGCTGCTTGATTGATTCTGTTGTTTTATTTTTAGTTAGGCTGGTTTCTTTCTTAGCTTATTTGACTTAATCAAATTGCTTAAGTTTATTATTTTCAAATAAGCCTTTTCGTTTTCAACTCAAACAACATCCTACACAGCTACTACTATGGGCCAAGAATCTTAGGACTTATGTCACGAGTCCACTCAACAGGATCTATACACTTGCTTGCCCTTCACTACCTAGTAGTCACCACTAGTCCATGCTGTGTATTACTAGCCTATACTTCTCTTTTAAGCAACAATCCTTTTTCTTTTTCTCAAGCAACAATCCGAGGTTTCTCAATGCTTATGCATTCTACGGGAAATTTTCCATTAGTTTAATATGGGCTAATCCCTGACTCTAAATTGGCAAGAAAATAACTCTCTAAGTATCAACCCCGAAGACCGAAATCAACATCAGATTGATACTCAGAGAATTTCTCATCTCAACCAATTCCCAGTTGGTTCTAATAGCTTTAACTTTATCTCGTTCTTTCTAGGCCTTAATCCTTACCTACTCCATTTTTAAACGTGGTTTGACCTTCTTTCTTTTCATTACAATCTTCTTCCAAAAACTAAAAGTGGTAAAACTTTTATTCTTTTCTCAAAAACTTGCTTTTGTCAAACCATAAAAACATGTTACAAAGTAAAATTGCAAAATTTTTTTTTTTTCAAATCACAAACTGGAGTAGACAAGGATGACTAATGAGTTACACTGTTCCTATTTACAATGTTAATTTTGGTCGCTAAGGCGCAAATATCTACTCTATTCTTGCACACTACCGCTTATTTTGTTTACCCAACAAAATTTCTTTTTAAAACAATAATCAAAATTTATTGTTAACCGAATAGAGATTTCAAAACTTCTTTTCATATATGAAAACTAGCGAGCTATTTATGCTCCATAATATGCACCTTTTCATGAGAGAATTCTTTTAAAACAAGAAATCATTGTTTTACCCAATATACCTCACTTTACTTTAAAACCCATCATGCACTAAAAACATCAAAATACTTTTAAGATTAAAACTTAAAAAACTCCACAAATTCTTTTATAGATTCAAGTTCTTAAAAGTTTATTATTGGGTTAGAGTCACAGCGGGTCTTCAACTCACTAGGCTTTCCTAGGCACTTTCGCGAATTCAATTCTCTCGACTATATATATATATATTCCTAATCCATTTTTCAACCTTTTTTTTTCTAGTTTCTAAGGTTACACTTCTAAAACCACTACTCTGAAATACTAATATTTCAGTTTCCATCCTATGGGTTATTTTTCTTTCTCTAGCTTCAAGTCATATTGTACACTTTCCCAACCACCTAATGGTCTAATTTTTTTTTTATGTTTATTACTTTAGTTTACAAACTAAATATCCCAATTCTTTCCCTACCTAGTGGGCTACTTTATGGATTTAGGTATATATATAATATATTTATATTTCAGAAAATACAAATACGCTCACTCAATATCTCCCTAAGATCACTAAACCTCGCTTTGATACCAGATGTGACAACCCGGATTCCGACAGACCGATTTTTTTTTCAAAATTCGGTCCATCGAGACCCGAGTTGGTTGCTCTGGTATCCTGCAGAAAAGACAGAGAAAAGAGATATGTCAGAGTACGGAAAAACACCTCACAGCGGAAGGAATAAAGTATAATATATTTTAAAACATAGCTTTATCTTAATCACAATTCTTCTAAATCAGTATTCCCAAAGCTATAATTCTCTGTCTAACCTGCGAATGTTATGAGGAGGGGGTCATAACATAAGTTCTGTGTGAATGAATTTAAACTACACTTCTTGAATAATCCTACATATACCTTTCAATTACATTTTCTTATTTATTAGGTTATATGTGTTATTAGTACTTAAAGCTTACACACACGTCACACCCATCTACCCCCTAGTAGGTTAACCTAATATAGTGTATATGTAGCTACCCCCAAACTGAGGTATACCCCGTGATACCCCACTCGCATGGTCTCCTCCGTATCGCCACAGTAATATGCGTAGTCCCTCATCCTATGTTATAGTAACGTACAACGCTACATCCGCATAGAAACACTATCGCGGTGCTATGTAAGCGTACTGACTGCTATCCTCGAAATATTCGATCGAGTTTGTTTCCATCACCGAATAATGCCCTCTAGTCTACGATACACCACCCAGAGCAGACATGGTTGTACCTAGACTTTCCCATGTATGTATCATCAATCGTACTCGATGTTTCTACTGCACATAACCTCTACTTGTGCACCCAAGTTCCGTGGCAGGGCTACACCAGAAAACACAGAACTCAGTTGGGAGCTTTTCTATATCTGTACGGGCCCGCCTCTAAGAGTGTCCAATGTGCAGATATCCCTCAGGTCTGGTTTTTCTATGGTGGCTATGGCCCCACCTCAGCCCCTCCCTCAACTAGTAAAGACCACACGAGCTAAGCGACGACCCCTAACAAGCAAACAATCTAAACAACCATGTGGGGTCTCCCCGCACCCGTCCCTTGATAGCAAAGGTTAACGATCTCTAGGGGTTAGCTCTTGTCTTTTCGCATTCCTTAGGCTGCTGGTGACAGGCGTCCGACGATCTTGCTATCGTTTGGTCTTGACCCTCCACCTCCGCCAGAGGCAATCGCCGAACCACCCTTAATGCCACCGCGTACAGCATTCTGACTGCCCCCTACTTGTGCAGTCAAGACCCACCTACCTGGTAGTTCTACGCAGATCCAACCTCTGTAATCCTAGCTCGAAGCTAAACCACTACAGAGGACTACCAGGAGCACCTTTAGCGTCTAAGGAAGCCGCATGCTTCCCCTTCCAGTCCGTTGGAGCTACCAAAATAGCGAACGTGCGCTCTCCTCGTGCCATATGACACCATCATGATCCACCTCGTTGGGTTATTCATCCTACGACGTACGGACTGCTTCAAGCTCCTTAGTTTTATATGTCATTAGACCCTAAGTCTAACCATTTATTTCACGCTTGTGCCACCTCGTCAACTTTCTCATTTAACTTGGTTATTCACATTAGCTTCCTTTTTTCTGTATTCACCAAGTTACCCATGCTTATTAATTTAATTTATACTTAACCCAATTAAGTCCACTAACAAGCCCACAACATGTTATTTTCCAACTTCATAAATTATTCCCTTTTTGGGTTACAACAACATGTTATACTTAATTCATAGTTAAGTATGACTTATCCCATATACATACTGATTAGGAGAATAATCCTCTATACACCAGCCCTAAAGACCGAAATCAACATCAGACTGGCACCCAGAGAATTACTCAACCCAACCAACATATATGATTCTAATTTACTTCTTTCCCACTCATATAACTTATATCATTTTTAATTTCACATTTCTCCTTTCCAAACCACTTAATTTAAGTATATCTTTACATATAAGTTATCTCATCTTCCTTATCGTTTCCTATAACTTATCTTGTCCCATATGTTATAATTTCCACCTATTATCCTTTCTTGCATTATTAAAGTTTATTCATAATAGGTTATTTATCATTCCCCATTTCTTGTCATTAATATTAGATTAACTTATTTCATAGTATAAGTCGTCCCACCCTTCAAGTCTTGTATTACATCTTAAGTCATAACCTTCCCTTGTCCCTATGACAAGTTTGCCAATTATTTAATTTTACATCACCGCAACTCAAGTTTATAATAGGTAACAATCATTCCCTCATTACTATGTCATAAATTTTAGATTTGACTTAACCCTTCCTTTTACTTAACCCGTTACTTAAACTTTTCCCAATTCAATAAATTTATGAAACCGTTACGGGTCCCATTTGGTTAAGCATATCTAAATTCTGTTTCACATGTCACACGTGTCCCACTTAACCCCCTTTATTATAGTTTCCATATCTTGCACATGTCTTACTACGGTTAAGTCTATCTTAGTCATGTTTTTACATCACATGTCTTACAACGGTTAAGTCCACATTAGTCATGCTTTACATGTCATTTATATCACCCATTTAACCCTCTAACCATACCCATGTCTCCCACATGTCTTATTATAGTTAGTATTTCTTAATTTATTTATAATGCCGTAATGATGTATGACCTCTCACATTAGACGTCCGTTCGTGGCTGCTGGATTTGCCGGGCGGTTCCGGGCAGTCTTACACCAAAATGCGCCTAACCTTGTGTCATAAACCGTTACGCCTCTAGTTCTTACCGTTGACCTCTCACATTAGACGTCCGCTTGTGGTTGATGGATTTGCCGGGCGGTTCCGGGCAGTCTTACACCACAAACACGTCTAACTTCGTGTCATAGGCGATCATTAACAATCATCTTCCACCCAAACACCAAATTCATGTCATATGTTCCAAATTCAACTTAATTACATTTCATTTTTATGCCTATTTCCAATTTGCCATTCACTACACCAATTACATAATAGTTAGCCAAATTTTCATGTTACCCAAATTATCCAATTATAGCCAAATTCACTAATTCCATGTTATTCACACCCAAACATTTCAATTCCAATATCCAATTACACCCGATTTCATATAATCAATATATTCCCAATATATATCCCAACATTCCCACATTCATACATATAATCTAATTCACCCTCTAGGCTTACTTTTCAAGTCACAAATAAATTTCACCAATCCATGTTATCCAATTACATGTTGTTAATATTGAATTGTACCAATTCCATATCCAATAGTTCCAATTAAATTTACACAATTTCATGTTAACATCATAAATCAAAATTCATAGTTGCGCACTGTTCAGCATAGATTATATTCCTCGACTGCATAAAATAGATTATGCCCAATATATGCAATAACAATTGTTATGCCACAAACCCCAAAATTTCAGATTATATTCCAATATCCCCATATTCCAATCGTGCGTATTGTATAATAATATTTCATCTAGGTTCGAGATAACCTAGATCCAAAAATAAAAAGGGGAAAGGATAAAAAGGAGAGAACTCAAACGTAGGCATAAATAAAATAACAGATCTTATTAAATTAACATCATATTCATTATGAGGAATGGTAAACGATAGAAGCAACATTATACAACAAATATAGTTCAAATCCACTCACATTGACTGGATTAGAGAAATAAGTGATTTGTCGTTGATGTAGAATGCTGATATCATTTTATTATTGGTAAAGAGCATGAATTGTTGATGAAGAATTTTGCTTCTTGATTTGATTAAACTCCAAAGTTTGTGAAGAACTTGCAATTTAGTTTAGGGTTTTGGGGCGGCGGCCATGTTTGATTGAAGTTTGGTGGCATGGAGGCGTAGAAGGAATTGTTTATGAATTAGGTTAGGTCTAGGCACTATTTTATAGGTGTAGAGAGTGTTTTAGAGCCATTAGATCGCCCTAGAAGCCATCCGGTCCGTCTAGTACACCAAAAATCGTCACTGGCTAGATCTGGAAAAATCAGGGGGGAGGTCGACACTAAGGTCGACCCCCAGGTAGACCTCCCTAGGTAGGTCGACCCCCAGGTAGACCTGCCTGGGTATTTTTCTGATTTTTTGTTGAATCTTCCGCAGGCCCTAACTCTTTCATACGGAGTTCGATTTTCGAAAACTTGGACTCTATTCTAAGCAGAATTTCAAGACGAATGCAATGGTGATGTCCGTTTTACTTAATTCCTGATATTTAAATTAAGTATCCTTATTTTATTATCTTCTCTGTTATGTACACTGTTATTGAACTAATTTTTTTCCATTTCTTCCATATATTAATAATTTTTTCAATATACATCACCATTATTTATCTATCTATGCGTATAAACATATTTGTACATATTTTTAACTATATTAAAAATGCAAGGTGTTACATTCCGCCTGTGTTTACCTACTCTGATGATCGTCCATAGTGGTCGTGCACACCTTTCAGCGCATTATTCCTCTTGTTAAGTGCAGGGGCTATGGGAAGTCATCACATTTGATATCAGAGCTCTGGTTAACGATTTTAGCCAAAGTTCAAGGATTTAATTACGTATGATAGACGTACTTGTAGATTTTAGTTAGATGCTTACTATATATATTAGCATATATAGTAGTATCGGTTGTATCTCTTTAGCTGTTTTTCTTGAAAGTGGCTAATTATTCTAAATTGCATATTTAGAATGAGTAGACGAGAATCAAGTCACGCTGCCAGGGGAGCTATACTGGAGGGGGAAATAATGGTGAACCAACTTACCCAGCCATGTTTGAAGCCATGGAAGAAGCAATTATGCGAAGGGTACCCGCTCCAGTGGTAACAATGGTAGATACGAGTTCCTAAAGTTGTGGATTTTGCAAAGCTGTGCAAGGACTTTACATTTCCAGGGGAAAACCATTCAAGGGAACTGAACCAGCTGAAGAGGTTCAGAGGTGGATGGACTCATGTGTCCGAATCTTTGGAGACTTGGGTATTAAGGATGCAATAAAGAGAAAGCTTGCATTAAGGCTACTACAAGGCAGGGCCATGGAATGATGGAATTCAGTCACAGTTGAAACTCCAGAGGAAGAGATTTCATAGGAGCAATTCCAGGCTAAGTTTGAAGCAAAGTTTGTCTCTACAGCTCAGAAATCTACTCTATTCAAGAAGTTCGTAGAGCTAAAACAAAATGGTCGTTTTGTGTTTGACTATATTTCTGACTTTTAAGCATTGTCTAGATATGCTCGTTCATACATTGATATACCCTATCAGAAGAACGAGAAATTTGTCTTGGGTTCGGATGCTTATATCGGAAAGCCGTTAGTGGACCATCTTGATGATTCATTTGAGAAGATTGTGGAAAAAGTTATTCGTCATGAGAGCTTGTTTCCTAAGGAAGCAAATGTTATTGCTGCAACCAAAGAGGTTCAGAAACCACAACAGAGTGGTAATAATAAGAAGAGGAAACATTAACAACAGAAGGGAAAAGATGGCCAAAAGAAGCCTAAGAGTGAGGTGGTTTGCTTTAACTGCCAACAAAAAGGCATTTTGCTAGTGAGTGCAAGAATCCCAAAGCTGAGAAGAAGTTCTTCAAGTGTGGGAAGCCTGGGCATGAGAAGAAAGATTGCCTAGAATCAACTAAGGGAAAGCGAGTTATGAGGGCATATGTTTTGGAAGTCGTGCCAACTTCTTCGAGAGCTCCTACTGCAGAAGAGAAGGGAAAGGGTGTCGTGGTGCAAGGTACTCTTTATGTTAATGGTGTTTCAGTTCGTGTGCTTTTTGATACTGGAGCATCGCAATCTTTCATTTTCCATGAGCTTGCGTGTTGCTTGGGTTTGGAAGCCGTTATTTGTGATAGATCCTTCGTAGTGACTAATCCAGTTAGGGGTTCGTCAAATCTTTACATGATATGTCATGGTCTAGTGTTGCTGAGTCATGGTTGCTCTTTTGTGTGTGTGGTTGCTTTGTTCTTAACTTCGCTGGGTTTGTGATCATCTTAGGCATGGATTGGTTCAAGAGGTATGCGGCAAGGGTGAATTGCAAGAAGCTAGAGGTGAGGGTCGGGGATGTGGAAGGGCGAAAGGTGTTGAATAGATGTAAGCGCGAGGAGGGTGTCTTCATTAGCTATCTATATTCGCTTGGGATTCCATAAGAAGACTTGTCATCTGTGTTGAACGCTAATGAGTATGAGGATGTCTTTGATGAGGTCAAAGGGTTGCCGCCGCATTGTGAGATCGAGTTTAGGATCGATTTAGTCGAAGGTTCTAGACCAATCATTATGCCTCTTAGGTGAGTTGGAGGTGCAAGTTCGTGACCTTTTGGGAAAAGGATTCATTCATAGAAGTGTTTCCGAATGGGGTGCACCGGTCGTGTTTGCAACCAAGACAGATGGCTCGTTAAGATTGTGTATGTACTATCGTGAGCTGAACAAGGTGACTGAAAAGAACAAGTATCCCTTGCGAAGGATAGATGACTTGTTCGATCAAGTTCACGGGGCCAAAGTGTTTTCTCAGATGGATTTGGCAATGGAATTTCACCAGTTGAGGGTGGCTAAGGATATTGTGCCAAAGACTGCTTTTAGGACACCATCTGGTTTCTTCGAATGGTTGGTGATGCCATTCGGGTTAACTAACGCGCCAGCGTATTTTGTGGATCTTAGGAATTGGGTTTTTAGAGATTAGTTGAACAAGTTTGTGCTTGTGTTCATGGATGATATTATGGTTTACTTCAGAAATGAGGAAGAACACAAGACACACTTGAGAGTTATGTTACAAATCTTGCGAAAGCATCAGCTGAGAGAAAAGTTTTCGAAGTGTCACTTCTGGAAGGATGAAGTAAGGTTCTTAGGTCATGTTGTTTCTGGGAATGGGATAGCGGTTGACCCCGCTAAAGTAGCAGCAATCAAGGACTGGGATAGGCCTAAGAATGCGATAGATGTTCGGACTTTCTTTGGGTTGGCTGGTTATTACCGACGGTTTATCAATAATTTCTCCAAAGTGGCTACACTGTTGACAGGATTGATGAAGAAGAACCAAGTGTTCACATGGGATGCAAAGTGTGAACAACCATTCGGAATCCTGAAGGAGAGAATGACGAGTGCACCAGTGTTGATCATTCCGAGTGGGAATGAAGAGATGGTGGTATATACCGATGCATGTGGTACTGGACTTGGAGCAGTACAGATGCAGAAGGACATGGTTGTGGCCTATGCAAGTCGACAGCTAAAGCCACATGAGAATAATTACCCAACTCATGATTTGGAGTTGGCAGCGATTGTTTTTGCTCTAAAGATGTGGAGACATTACCTATTGGGAGTTTGATTCGAGTTGTTTACGGATCACAAGTCGTTGAAGTATCTTTTCTCCCAAAAGGATTTGAATCTTCGGCAGCAACGATGGTTAGAGTTTCTAGCGTCATATGATTTTGGTATAGCCTATACTCCTAGCAAAGGCAACGCAGTGGCAGATACGTTGAGTCGAAGACAAGCAAGTTTGGGGGTGATGTTCTCGAAATGGAAAAGCCTCGAGTACTTGGCAAGGTTTGATTTCAGACCAATATGTGAGTTGGAGTCTGAAACGTTGGCAAGCTTGTCAATAAGACCTACTCTTATCGAAAAGATTGGCGAGAGTGGAAAGAAAGATGCGAAGCTTATCGAGTTCATTCAGAAACTGGAACCAGAAGATAAAGAGTTTGAGGTCGATCAAGAAGGTTGGCTTTGAAAGCAAGGGAGATTTGTTGTTCCTGATATCGATGGATTGAGAAATGAGGTTTTGAGAGAATT
Source organism: Allium sativum (assembly GCA_030737875.1). Taxonomy (NCBI): domain Eukaryota; kingdom Viridiplantae; phylum Streptophyta; class Magnoliopsida; order Asparagales; family Amaryllidaceae; genus Allium; species Allium sativum. The sequence continues at coordinate 189,677,714 of CM060925.1, read as the reverse complement.
TCATCACTCAAAGTTGACGATTCATCCCGGTGGCGATAAGATGTATCAGGACATGAAGCGAGTCTACTATTGGGAGGGGATGAAGTGAGATATTGGAAAATACATTTTTAAGTTCATGAACTGTCAGTTAGTGAAAGCTGAATGGAAGAAGCCGAGTGGTTTTCTTCAGCCATTGGAAGTTCCTATGTGGAAGTGGGAGCAGATATCGATGGATTTTTTCGATGGACTACCTAGAACTAGGGTAGGAAACGAAGGGATTTGGGTCATCGTGGATCGCTTGACCAAAAGTGCGAGGTTCATTCCTGTCAAGTCAACTAGAACGACATCGAAGTTGGCTGAACTTTATGTGAAATGGGTAGTTCTATTCCATGGTATCCTGAAGAGCATAGTGAGCGATCGAGATCCGTTATTCATTAGAGGATTCTGGAAGAGTTTGCAAGAAGCTTTGAGAAGCGAGTTGTGTTTAAGTACAGCATACCATCCCCAAACTGATGGTCAGACCGAGAGAGTCAATCGAGTTTTGGAAGGTCTCCTGAGGGCTTGTGTGTTAGACTTCGGAGGATCATGAGAAGATCATCTACATCTAGTTGATTTTTCATATAATAATAGCTACCAATCCAGCACTGGGATGGCACCATACGAGGCGTTGTATGGAAGTCCGTGCAATTCTCCAGCTTGTTGGTTAGAAACAGGAGATAAGTTGGTACTTGGGCCGGAGATGATTGGAGATGCCTCAGATTGTATCGAGATCGTTCGACAACGAATGAAGGCAGCCCAAGATCGCCAAAAGAGTTATGCTGATAAACGTCATAAAGATTTGGAATTCGACGTTGGCGATATGGTTTTTGTGAAGGTTTCACCATTGAAGCATATGGTTAGATTTGGAAGTAAAGGAAAGTTGGCTCCTAGGTTCGTTGGACCATTTCCGATAGTCGAGCGAATTAGAAAGCTCGCACATAGATTGGAGTTACCCGAGAAGATGTCGAATGTGCATAATGTGTACCATGTGTCGTTTCTAAGAAAGTTTGTGCATGATTCGAATGAGGTGGTACCTCTAGAGCAGTACGAAGATCTTGAAGTAGAGACCGTAGTTGCGAAACCTCGTAAGTAACTTCGTGTTGTGAGGAATGACACGAAACAGCCTAGGAGGAAGACGGTTAAGCTAGTCAAGGTACAATGGAGTGAAGATGAAGACGATTGTACATGGGAAACGGAAGAGAGCATGAGGGGGACTCATCCAGAACTCTTCGCCGGTAGGACCCTTTGATATCGTATCATCATTGTATCGTTGTATCTTATTGTTGTTTGATAGAATTCTGCATGCCAGGATAAAACTATGGATGCATGGCTGATGGTTGATAGTTTGGACGATAAAATTGGCTTCTCATGAATGATAGGCATGCGGAATTGTTGTGATTGCTTGGAATTTCGGGGGCGAAATTCTTAAGGGGGGAAGAATGTAACTGCCCGCATTTCACGTATCGGAAGATCATAAAATATTTTTATTTTATTCTATTAGGCTTCGATCATTCTCAACTTTTGATATGTTGTTTATGGGGATGTGAGACATGTCCATAATTTTTACCGATTTTGTTTGTGACCATTTTTCCCCTATCAGCATTGTACAGGGCATAACTTTTGACTCTAGTCGAATCAGAGGGTGAGACCTGTGCCATTGGAAAGGAATTGATGATTGCCATCCCGTAGAGTGGTTACATTAAGGATTTGCATCAGCGGTTTGGGAGGAATCGCTATTTTAAGGTTTTTCAGTTGGCTGTTCAGGTTTGGGGAGCCACAATGGGTTGATTTGGGAAGGCCCATTGGTGGCCTACAGGAAGGGCACAAATAGGGGGTAAGGGATATAGGAAATGGTTTTAGTTTTCCATTCTCTCATTTGGTGCCTTGAGCTCCTCCTTCCTCTAACACCTTTCCACCATTAAGAATCATAATCCAAGGAGGGAAATTGAAGATCTATACAATTGGAAGCTAGATCTACAACAATCTAAGCAAGAGTTCATCGGATCAAGAGGATTGGTGCGAGGTGCTTGCTGTCTGGATTCTTATTTCATAAATTTTATCTTGTTTTAGCAAATCGATTAGTGATTTACATCTCTCACATGGATGCGATGAAGTGTATGGGTATTTGATCATGTTTTTCATCATATTTAGGTGTTTTTCCATAGATCTATGCCATGTTTAGTCCATTTTCATACGAATCACCTTATGGCCAGTAAGTTTAAATCATTGATTCCATGTTATTCCATATGATTATGCAAGTTAGATCTTTAGTTTTGTTTGTATATTCATTCATGATGGTTTTTGGAGTGATTTGCATGATTTGAAGAAAGCTATTATTTTCGTGTTGTTAGCGGATTCATACCGTGTTTTGATCATATGTGGTGGATTGGACAAGTTGGTTTCGTCGAATCTATCGTTTGGCGGAGTTTTGGTGGAAATCGGAGTGGGATTGGTGAAGTGCAGGCTTTGGGTCGCACGTAGGGGATCATTCGTGCCTGGAGTTTCTTGGAAGACAAGACAGAAACAAGGATTGGTCGCATGTAGCAGAAGCGATCAGGGTCGGTTATGCAAGTGGAAAAAGGCCTGGAGTTTTGGCTTTAGGAAGCAGGTGATCGGTCGCTCCTGATGTTGGGTCGGTCGTGCATTCCTAGATGATTGTTCGGTTCGAGTGAGCCTATGAATGAATTAATATGATTGGTCGATTATCTATCGGTCGTACAATGATGAGCTGGTCGGTCGTACATGTTTACTATATGATGCTTCATTACTATTACCGGTTGTATAAGTTCTATTATATATTATCCTTGCGCCGTGAGTTCTACGACATATTCCGCTTGTTTTTACCTACTTTGATGATTGTCCATAGCGGTTGTGCACACCTTTCTGCGCATTATTCCTCTTGTTAAGTGCAAAGGCTATGGGCGGTCATCACAAAACGCTTCTCCGTTTTAATCTCTAAAATCATTACTTAATGATTATTCCACTTTCTAGGAATCAATCCTGTCTTTAACTGGGTTAAAGAACCAGTCTCATTTAAACAAAGTTCACGATAAACCCAAAATCATCTTCCATAAAAATGGAATCTTCACGGAAATCATAACAGTATATAGTCGATATAAATTTCCGTATCAAACTCATACTATAAGTGGAATAGCGGCGAGGCCTTTTAAATTCCATATATAGTAACGGTCTTCCTTTACAGAAGCCCATCTCAATTATTACCAAATCGAATTGCATTCAATTCCAATTTAATATATTAAATTAGAAAACTTTACTTTGGAGAATTTCCATTAAATCTTGATAAAAATATTTATAAATTCCAAATAATTTCTTATTAATTGGGTTTTAAGAACTAATGTTGTTTAGAACATCGCTCACGATAAACCCAAAATCCAATTTCCATTTAATTCCAATTTATAATTGGTAAACTTCTATAAATCTTAATTAAAGATATATTCTTTTCTCAACTGGGTTTAAGAATAGTGTTATTGAAGACACCATTCACGACAAACCCAAAATCCAATTTATTCGTTGGAAACTCTTGTTATATTAAAACCATTTTTCAATCCAATTTAACTTTTATTTGGAAAATTCCATTAATCTTATTTAAAAGATTATAAATTCCAAATCATATCTTCACTGTTAATTAGGTTAAAGAACGACTGTTATTTAAAACATTGTTCACTATAAACCCCTAAATCCAATTTTCATTTCGATTCCAATTAAATTTAATTGGTAAACTCCTTTAAATCTTAATTAGAAGATTTACTTTTCTCTACTTGGTTTAAGAACAGTGTTATTGAAGACACCATTCACGACAAACCCAAAATCCAATTTTATATTAAATACAAGGCTCATAATAGAAATTATATTGGCTTATATTCAACATCAAATTCTGAAACTAACGAATATCTTATTGGGAACAACGTTATCTATATCTTCCAAATTCCTCAACAATAACCGTATAATCACGGAATCCAATATCGAAATATCCTGAAGATTATTTCCAATCAAATCCATTCCAATTTATTCATTGGAAAATTCTAGTTATTTTAAAACCCCTTTTTCAATCCAATTTATTTATTAAAAATAATTGGATTATTATTCTAGTTATTAACTAGTTCATTTCGATAAAAATATCTTTTCAAACTTGGCATTTTCCATCCAAAATCTTTCCAAATCATTTATTATGATTTTACACAATTTTTCCATATTTTTATTAATTTTATTAAGGCCCTTACAGTCGGTTTCCAATAACGGCCACCGAACTGCATCCATAGCGACCTTTTCTGAAATGGATTTGGACATATCTTAAAATCCGACCATCTAAATTTAAATCTCTTATACTCATTGGAAAGCTCTTATCGTTACGAACCCAACGGTTCTGGATTTAGGAGAATCCGACGGTCGGATCTCCCATTACACCAATTTGAAGTCAATGGTTGAAATTCGTGAACGGTCACTGCGCGACGCGTTCTATTCAAGCCATTTAAATATATATATATATATATATAATATTTATCGTTGATTTTCATTTAAAACATATTTTATAAATCGTTTATAAATTCGTTTTAATAACGATTCCAACTTCCATTTTAATTTTAAATCAAAGTTGAATATTCCATTACATTGCAATTTTATACAGTGCATATATATGTTAAAAAATATATTTTTAACAATCCAATAATTATTCCGTTACATGATAAATTTATATATTGCATATATATGATTCATTCAACGCCTATATATATTTCATACAACGCATATATATTTTTCATAAAATGCATATATATTTTATTTACTCAATTTCACATCACAATCACAACACAATACAGTCAATTTAATCATCCATGGTTTTCAAACAACAGTGAATGTGAGCTAACAGGCACCGCACAACATTTGTGATAATTAAAAACTAATAAAAATCAATACTGGCAATTTATATATTCAGTTACAAAATAAGTAATTAGACAAAAAAAATAGTGAGAAGTTCTCACAGTGGTTGGTACTGAAATCGTGATATAACGACTATTTTCACAGAATTAAACTGGACGTTCAATTCGGTGAAAATTTCCAACTATTTCAGTTTTTGTTCTTGTCTGTTTTGAAATGTAAAGCTCATCTTCACGATCGTAACGCAATCATATCTTCACTGTCAATGTATGTACGAGAAAACCCAACTGCTCGCATCAAAACTCTTCACCGCTGGCTGATATTTAAGGCGCCGGGCCTCCATCAGAAACCGCCACAACATCAGGCTTCGTGCCACCCTCCAGACCCTCGAGTTTGGTGCAGCTCGCACCCGTATCCAACGCCAAAATTGAGTTCAAAAACCGGCCCTTTAAGCCTTGAATTTGCATGGAATTGAACATCATTTTTTATCATTGCTATATGAATGCAAGATTTGAGGAGGTTTCCAATTTTTGTTTTGGTAGTATTGGAAATTGTCGAACGGATTAGTGGATTTTTGGAGAAGAAAAGGGAATTATTTCTGCCGTTCATTTAAGCTAGGGCGACTCAGGGAAAAGTTTGACCACGTGGACATAAATGAGGGTTTGACCAATGATAGGCTATATATATTTATATAAAAATATTATTTAATTCAGATTTTTCTTGTTATCAATCTGAACTCCAAATCTAACCTAACAATTGTCGCCTCTAGCTAAATACCCCCATTCCTAACACAATGCGATATGTTTCGTAAGCCAATTCGACTGCATTAATTAGTTTTTCTTTAAATTAAAATATAAATCAATATATATTAAATTTAAACATACATTTTAATTTGCCGAGGCCACATACTGACTCAAAAAATTACAGAAAAATAAATCTGGCCATGTTTTGACGATACGGTCCTAACAAAACTAATTTCGTTGAATTTGGAGACCGTTTGAAAAATGGCTTTTTCTGGTTGATTAAATTTAAACTGAATTTACCAAACGCATTTAAATTTACTACGCTCACATATTAGTTCCAAAAATTATGAAAATTTAAACCTAATAATAATTTGACATTTTGGATCCCACAAAAGTGGTTTCGTCGAAAATGTAGGTCGTTTGCAGAATGGCTATTTTTAAGGGCTATATATTATTAAAATATATATATATTCCATAGCGACTATTTTATATTTTTAAGTAGACATAATTTACAATTTATAAAGTGAAATCTCCATTTCTTACATTCCTTAGGAAGATATAGTTAAATAGATTCTAACGTTCCTTGTTTCGTCCAATTCTGATTTATTTTGAATTCTGTATAATCGTTTAAAGTTTAAAATCGAATTTTCAAACTAATGCCATTTCAAGCTCTTTTTATATTTAAATTAAATTTATACGTTCTAACTTCGATTTAAATATATTATTAGCCATTATTATTTAAAATAAATCATTTTAAATATTCAAAACCCATTAAAATAGCTAAAATAAAATTTTTAAATTGGTTCAGAAATTCTGGGTGTTACAATGCATTAATACAATTTCAATATTTAAAGTTTAATTCTAAATTCATTGACTTAATTAAGTCCAAATAATCCTCAATAATTACCATACAAATCAATTTATAATTTATATTTTAAATCCACATAATTAATGACACTTATTACCAGTCGACCTTCATTCTACAAAAACGAATGTATATTATTACCATATTAATTAATTTAAAATTTCCAACATATATGAAATTCCAAAATTAGTTAATTCATAAATCTTAGTATTTAAAGCAATTTTTTTCAAAAACACATTAAATTTAATATTTTAAATTATCGCAAAATATCGGGTGTTACATTACGAGTACGTTTTAAACAAATTATAAATTATACGTTCAAACTTCATTTAATAAATAAATAAAATCCTTTTTTAATATTTCCAAATCAACATTTAAAACCAAATTAAATATTTAAACTTAACGGTTAAAAATCTGGGTCATTACACTAATCTAGCTTCTTGATTAGAATTCTCGGTTTTCCTCACACTATAATGGAAACCTACAAAATCGTATTAAAAATTTATATCAAGTGTTCGCTGTTAAGAATCAAGCAAAAAATCCTTGTTCGGACCAGTGTGAGTCATACACATCCTGGATTACACATCGTACATGGGTATTACATATTTTTTTTCCTTGTTTTAGGATGCCTCAACAATGAGATGAGATGTATATTTGTTATATTACATATTGCAAAAATTTCCAATCAAGCCACGCAAAGGAGATACTGCATACTTTTTTATGACTTTGAGTGACTTTAACATCCAATAACTTACACTTTTTCCAAACAAGTTGAAAATTAAGTAAAAGTTTTATAATTGGAAGTATCTTGTTTAAATTATATTTAAGCAAGATTCTTTACACCGTTCCTCGAGGACGAAAAGTTAACGACTTAGAAATTTTGTGAATTTAAAGTATGTTAAATTGAATTTTTAAAGTTAAAAAATTAAAATTTAAAAGTTGAATTTAAAGAAATTTTATAGTTGAAATATATTTGATCGAATATTGCAAAGAAAATTTCGTACAAAAATCAATCGTTTCGTGAGTTAGAAAAAATTGACATATTGCCGAAATTTGAAACTCCCAATATTTTTTTTTCAAATATTAGACATTTTTCTAAGCTAGGTACCAATTTTTGCTTCGTAAAATTCCAATATTTGTAGCTCTGTATTTGCAGTTTTTACTGCAGAAATGCACAAAAGCGATCTTTGTATTTGTGTATATTCTTCCTCGTCTCTTGCCCTCTTTACCTATGTATTGTTTTTGAAATTTTTAAAAGAAATAAATATTGGATTGGGTTAACATCTCATGCCTAATCAACATAATTTATTTCCTGTGTAAATTACTTGATTTGAAGAGGCCTGCCTTAGTAATAAAATACATACCTTTTCCCTCATTCCTCATTCTCTTCCCTCAAGAATTTCATTGTATGTCATTGTTCTATATAAGTTTTTTAATCTTCCTCTCTAGATCTAAAATCTAATCTAAATCTATTTTTCCTACCTCCTCCATTAACCTAATATAGATTCATTTTCTCCACTTCTCTCTCTCTCTCTCACTCTCTCATTTTTCATTTCTTCTCATAATTTTAAAATCCCCGTTCCTTCCTTTCAAGCTTTCTAATGAAATTTCCATGGCGTCCACGGTTTTAAAATTAGAAAATATTTATATTTTATTTTCCACTTTCAAAACTTCCAAATCCATAATTTTATTTTTAGTTTCTATACATATTTTACCTCTACTTTCCACGGCTATTCCCCTTCTTCTCTTCTCTTCATATAAAATAGTTACCAAAAGGGTTTGAGTTGTGTTTGATTCATTTTGTTTAGATCTTGTGCATGAGACGATGTTTTGCATTGTTTTTTTACTATCATAGTTTATCCTCTTTTATCCATAAAATGTGAGTTTCTCACAACTTACATTTTGATTGTAGTAAATTTATTGATTCCCCAACATATATATTTTATACAAGTTAAATCGTTAGATTGTAGTTCAGAAAGTAAAATTAACAATGACATTTTGGTACTACTACACCACTGTTAGTTGATGTTCGAAATTGAAATTGAATAAATTGATTGTTGGTTGATTGGTTGTTGATATATATTAGATTACTCGATATAATTTTAATTAAAATCATCGCGATTAATTTAAAATAAATCAGGTTAACTGTCAATTCATTGCAGTTGATTTTACATGATAAAATAACGTGTTGATTTACATAAAATAATAGTTGCAAATGAAATAAGAGTAACTAATTTATGATTATTGTATGTCTTAGTATGTTTGTATAAATTGTTCCTTTATTTTGACATATTCCCCGACATCACACAGCAAGTCCCCGGCATTTTAAACTGTATATAAAACTATTATAAATTTGAATTGGAATTTAACTTTTAATTAATTTGAACATTACGTTTAAATTATAAATTTAAACCCTTAAGTTTTAAGTTGATTTAAAATTTGAAATCTGAGTTGACCTTAAGTTGAAATTTGGAAATGTTTGATATGTTTTTTGGATTGGATTATGTAATAGTTTAAAAATGAATTTTGAACCCCAAAATTGAATTCATATGGGTCGATTAAACTATTTTATATTAAAAATTATTTTAAGTTAGTATTACTTTATATTAATTTAAACAAATTTCTCTTTTACTCTTTATTTTCATACTATTATATTTGTAACTATTTTTAATTGAACTATTTCATATTAAATTTGTAACTATTTTATATTAAATTTAACTATTTATATTTTTATAACTATTTTAATTTGAACATTATACGTTAAGTTTAGCTATTACTTTCATAAAATTATTTTCAATAAAAGCCTATTTCCAATCCGATCAGTTTAAATCAAAATGGTTTGAGTATAAAGATTTCATTAAGATAAATCGCGACATTGAAATCTACATCAAAATTTTAAATTTTGATAATGAATCGTCCTATAATATGAAAATGTGAAATTGAATCCAAATATTTAATTGATTTGAAAAACGATAATGAAAGTCTGTATTTAAACTGACCAGTTTATGACATGAATATGATGTTTATTTAGACTTGAGCATTTCACTTGAGTTGATTTACTTGTACACAAATTTTAGTCCTAACTTGAGTGCTTTGTTTCACTTTATGCTTAGCTCAGATCAAGTATTTCAGCATTATGAAGACCTTTATTCTAAAAGATGAAGACGGAGTTGGAGACCGTATTTATTACTATTCGAGCATTAATGTATTGTATTTGTTAAATGCATAATTTTGTTATTGTGTAAAATGTACACTATTCTAGCTTCACGAACTGGTTATATATTTATTATATTCGTTATTATATTTTGGCATTCTGTTGTGCGAAACTGTATGTCCTTCTGAATCTGATTTTTTGAAAACAAAACCATTGGTAATCTATCTTTTGAATGGTTTGAATCAAGCATGTGTTGTTTATTGTCAGTTTAAACTATCTAAAAAGGTGGTTGTTACATACATAACAATATTCCAACAATTTAAAAGCGAATTCCTATTTGGATTTGGAGCAAAAAATGTACTATTATGATGATTGATGGAAGTGGAGAAGAAAAACAAGGATTAGGCTAAGTTGAGTTCTGAAATTTTCAAACTCTAACAAGTAATATAGTGAATTGACACTGAGGTAAGTTTTTAAAATGTTAATATTTGAATCATCTTATAGTTTCGACACTAACCTAATTTTGTTAAAGAAAATTGAAATCAAAATGAGGCTTAAAAACAACCTTTGAATAGTGACATATAGTAAACATAGTAATATACATTTATGTAAGTTGCGATGAAAATTTTCTCAATGATTCAAAATTGATTTCTAATACATGATTTGAATAAGGAAAACTATTTGATTCAATTTTATTTGTATAAATACTGATTTTTCATTTAGAATATTAGAAGTAAGTTTTTATTAACTTATATATAAGCTATTAGTTTTATAAATAATTACTTAATAGAAGTTAATAACATAAAACCTTTGTAATTTTGAGCTAATGGTCTATTAATAGAAAGAAAAGGTTAAATTACAAAAGGTAACAAAAGTTATAATTATTTTATCATTATACTGAGAATATGACCACAAGCGTTCTTTATCAGTTTAGAATGACATGCTTTATTTGTTCAGTAAAATTCCAACCAATCTAGCCAACTAAACTAAACCGATTTTTCGGGAATTATTTGGTAAAATAATTTCTTTTCTAAATGATTATTTTGATTTTAATATTTTTTGGTGGTTCCAAAATGATCCAAACACTTTCTTAGCTTGTTTTCACTCCTACACAATATTTGGTATTTCAACAAACAACTACTTAGCAAGGTAAAATTGACGAGCAGATAAGTAGAACATCACAAAGAAAAAAAATCACTTCAAAAGGAGAGGAAAAACGATTTGAGCTTTCCGCAAAGGAAGCAAAAAAAATAGAGAAAAAAAAGTCTTGCTTTAGCATCCAAAAGCTTATCCTTTTTTCCTAAGCTTGGACATGTCCTTCAAAATTAACTAGTAATAATAAAAACCATGTTTTATCGTCAAATTTTGTTTAAGTAGAATAAATAGTAAACAAATTGAGGTAATAGTTATTAAATACCTTTTGGAGTTTCTTGGCTTTCTTTTGAACTATGATGCTAATGTTCAATGGCATATCAACATCTCCACGATGACGGATAGCGAGGGAAGAAATTTGAATAACTGCTACTAAATGATACCGATGATGCCATGCTCCTTCTATTCAGCGATATTGACGATGAAGAATTCCAAACTATACCAAAATGATTATAATCATGATATTTTATTGTCAATTCACCTTAACATACTTTCAAACAGTGGCAGCTAACATTAATGAATGTAGCAAAGCTATGTTTATTTTAACTTTCAATAAGATCTTAATTAAAATGTGCAAAAATTAATAGTAGTAACACACTTTTTGGAATTGCTCCCTCTTTTCAATTTAATCCACAATCCACAAAGAAGAATAAAGACGATCAACTGACAATTGTTATTTCATCCATGGCCATACACGCCTCGTTCGAGAGTTGATGACGAGCCATTTTAGAGTCATTGATGCCATCCACTAGTGTTGCCAACTTTAGTTTTCCAATCGTCATTCTATCCTAAGCTTCCTACCATTTTTGAATTTTTTTGTTTTTTTTTCTCGGCTAATAGAATAACTGGTGAGTGGTGCCCTAGGCTTCGACGAGGCCCAGAGAAAATGCTTTATCTACTCCACCAAAAGGCATCCCTGTGAACATGCTTCAAGGAGGATGGTCGGAGGAGGTGGAAGGATGGAGGTGGCAGAACTATGGAGGAGAGGAAGGAGGAGATGTGTTACCAAAACTATCATGCAGTAAAAGAGGGTGAAAGGGGTCGAACCCATAATTCCTTTTTGACTACAGAAAGAAACGAGGTGAGAAGCGTGACAAACAACTGAAATAAAATTAGTAGAGAAGGACCATTATGTCCATTATAATTCAATGTATTTACGAAATTCTCAAATGTTATAACAAAAATAACCGTTATATTATGTTATCACGAAAATAACCGTTAAAAACATATCATAATAATAACCGTTAAAAGGTGAAATGAAAACAATGTTATAAAAACCCTTCTTGATGTAGTGCTATTTTATCGTAGTGGTTCTTAAAGGCATGACACTTAATATGGATATGCTTGACACTAACGATCAAAGTGTCGAGCTTTCTAAGGATTCACTTGATTTTACGAAGCACAATGATTTGAGTTCTTGTGGTTTATGAACTCTTGACGGCTAGCATTGGAATTGGTTATGTAACGTCCTGTATTTTCTGTAGTCATCTATTTAAACTATTTTATTAATTTAAATATTTATTTGGAGTTATTTAATGATCGTGCGCGGTGTACATGCATAAATTAACAGTTTGAAATAATTATATATATTATAAAATATTGATTATAATTTTATACGTTGATCCTACGGCCGAGATAAATCTTGAAGCCAGTTCCAACGTAATCAATATAACGATTAGGCTAAAAACGTCAGTGCAATGTATTTATTTTCGTTAATTTTGATGTAGGTGTTAGCGGTGCGTGTATTTAACGGTTAACGTAAATTACATTAAGATTTAAATAACCAGGTAAAGCAAAACGTACCGAATGGAAGCAAAATATATAAATAAAAATTGTTCTTGAATAGTTATTAATGAATTTATTTAATCTGAAATCAATTTAAAACGCTGTTTGCTGACACCCAGACGTGTGGAATATTTCATTGGTTCAACACACCAAATTAAAAACCGTTCATCATTTCTAATCAATACTCCGGCATGTTACTTCAGAAAAATACATATATCCGTATTCTTCAGTATAAATGTGCACATGCTCGTGTCTGTTCCTGACCTATATAGGGTTTTTTCTTTTCAAAAATTTCGGCTAAAAAGGGAATGGTGTCCGTCCTTCATTCAGCATTTGTGTAGTCAGCTGAAAGCGAAGCTTCACATTAAATATATCTGTTTCTTTGTTGCTTTTGATCTTTTCACTCTGCCCATCAGAGGAAGCATGTGCTACCTCGTACGATTCTTTTTTTATATATATTTTTATTTATTTATTCTTCCTGGTTCCCACGGTTCTTTTGTTATATATATATACATACCTGCCCTTTTTCTTCGTTTCCTTAAATCCAGTAAAAACGCAAAACACAAGCTTTTACATACTTCACACAGCAACACATAATAAAAACTCAAAACTTCAAATACATAGTAATTCGAAATCTCATCCATGCATTCACGAAGGCCTTGCATCACGCTGGGTTAGAACTAAACCTTTGTTGAAGTATGCGATACTATGTGTTAGATTGAGGAGGATATTTCAGGATATTTCGAATATTTAGGATATGGAGGATATTTTCAGATCTGGAGAATATTTAGGATCTGGAGGATATTTTCAGATCTGGAGAATATTTAGGATCTGTAGGATATTTCGAATATTTTGGATCTAGAGGAAATTTTGGGAATTTCCATATACTTCCCTATGTCTATATAAGCTACATCAGATCTAAAAGGAGGAGGTACAACAAAATCAAGAGATTAGATCAAGGTTTATTCTAATTAGGGTTTAGGCAATCCTAATCTTCTTCAATTCCTTTCTCCACAAAATCAAAATTTTCTAGTAAATTTGATCATTGTAATCAATCTCCTGTACCCTTCTATCGATATAAATAAAGGTTTTTCTCTCAAAGTGGACGTACACTAAAAAGACGTTGGTGGAACCACTATAAATCCTTGTGTGATTTAGTTTCTCGTTATTGCTATATTATTTCCATTGTTTGGTGATTATGATTGGCTTGGATAAGATTGAGATTGTTCGATTGGTTGTTTTTGCACTATTACCATGATCTCGTTTTCCGCGGCGTTGGGGATTTTTTTTATTTGAGCGGTCTTGAATCAAAATTTCTCCACAACATTTGGTATTAGAGCATCGGTGTTGGTAGATAGTTGTAGAAATGTCGGAATCGGGTTCGAATAATCCATCAACAGTTGGTCCAAGTGGTGTAGCTCCTTATGTATGTGGGTCGTATGCATCTGTTGGTTCACAATTGGTTATCGACAAGTGGAATGGCGATAATGATTTCGAAAAGTGGCAATGGAAGATGAAAGCGGTTCTTAGGCGAAATCAGGTACATCGGGTGGTGTTTGATACACATTTATTGCCAGAGGACATCTCAGATGTGGAGAGAGAAGAAATGGAAGAGTGGGCATTCACTATACTTCAACTTGCCATGGGGGAGAATGTTATTCCCGAAATTAGTGGTGAGATGACTGCTAAAGGTATTTGGAACAAATTGGAGGAGTTGTATATGAAGAAGTCACTCACAAATCGACTGGTCTTGTTGCGGACTTTCTGTACCTACAATATGAAGGAAGGAACTTCGCTAAAGGCGTAATTAAATGTGTTTGATGATTTGCTAATGAAGATGAAGGCAGTAGATTTGAAGATTGAGGAGGAGCAGAAAGCATTGATATTGTTATGTTCGTTGCCTGAGCGCTATACTGGGTTCTCAAATAGTTTGATCTATGGCCGAGATACATTGACTCTAAATGATGTCAAGACGGGTCTTCTTAGTGAGGAATTGCGAGATCAGATGAAGAAGCTGAGTGATGGTAGTAGTGGTGCTGGTAATGGTCAAGGTTTATTTGCGGAGAAAGAAAAGTCAGAGAAGAAGGGAAACCGGGGGCATTCTAAGTCTAAGAAGCCCGGTGGCAGAGGAAAATCAAAAGAAAGAAATGGCAAGTGCTTTATATGTAAGAAACCTAGTCACTGGAAGAATGATTGTCCATATAATGGGAAGAAGGAAGTAGCATTTTCATCAGTTGCGGTGGAGAGAGATGTTGGTGAGGGAGACGTAGATGTTTTGTCGGCAGTAGCATCAGATGTTTCGGGCAGCGATTGGGTGCTTGATTCAGGGGTTTCATATCACATAACGCCTAATAGGAATTGTTTTTCTTCTTATGTTGAATGGGAAGGAAAATCAATTGTTATGGGAAATGGTGCAGTTTGCAAGTCGAAGGGCATTGGATCCGTGCAAATTCGTATGTTTGACGGAGTGGTTCGTACTCTCACTAATGTGCGCTATGTTCCGGGACTACAGAAGTCACTTATCTCTTTGGGACAGTTGGATTCTTTAGGTTGTAAGATCACCATTGAGAGTGATAGCTTGAGGGTTTCAAAGGGTGCGCTTGTGGTTATGATGGGTGTTAAAACTCATGGTATCTATTTGCTTCAAGGAGTGACCGTCGAAGGCGAAACTTGTGTCAGTGTTGATAGTTCTCGTGGCTTAGATGCTACACGGCTGTGGCATTTTAGATTGGGTCATGTCTCGGAGAAGAGTTTAGATGTTCTTCGTCGAAGGGAGATGATTGATGGTGAGAGTATCAGCAAGTTGGAGTTTTGCGAGGAATGTGTCATGGGGAAGCAAACTAGAGTATCATTCGGTGAAGGAAAACATGATTCAAGAGGGATTCTTGAGTATGTGCACACGGATGTTTGGGGACCAGCGCCTGTAGCTTCTTTGGGAGGAGCAAAATATTATATTTCTTTCATTGATGATTTTTCTCGGAAGGTTTGGGTGTATGTAATGAAGGCCAAGTCGGAGGCATTTGCAAGATTCAAAGAATGGAAGGCTCTTGTTGAGAATGAGAGTGGAAAGACTTTGAACGTTCTTAGGTCCGATAATGGCGGCGAATATGTTTTTGGAGAATTTCTGAATTTTTGCAAGCATCATGGTATTCGGAGGCATTTTACTACACCGGGAGATCCGCAATCTAATGGTGTGGCAGAGAGAATGAACCGAACTCTACTACAGAATGCTCGGTGCTTGAGATTGACATCGGGTTTGTCTAAGGGATTTTGGGCCAAAGCTTTGTCAACCGCGGTGCATATTATTAATCAGATTCCGTGCTCGGCTATTGATAACAAAATTCCTGAGGAATTGTGGAAGGCGAAGAGCATTGACTTGAGTTATCTTCGTGTATTTGGCAGTCCTGTTTATGTGCATGATCCGGGGAATGATAAGCTCTCACCTAGAGCTTTCAAAGGGATTTTTCTCGGTTATATGGATGGTGTCAAAGGTTATCGGATTTGGAATCCAGAAACGAAGAAGGCTATGGTTTCTCGTCATGTTACTTTTGATGAGTTAGCTATGTTCAAGGAGAACAAAGGCTCATCGGATGTTCCGGATTTGGTTCATGGTGAATCAAAGGAGAAGGAAGTTATTCCCACTTTTAGGCCTAGAGAGAGTAGAGTTGTTGGAGGTGCTTGCGAGGTGAATGCGGTTGATGTCACATCACATAGTCCACAAGATTCCTCTAGTAGTGTTGGTGATGTGCACGAGCCTAGAGAAGATTCAGTTCAAGGTGGAGCTGAAGAAAGACCGGGTGATGACATTGCTACTCGGGTTGGTCGTCGTGCTATAAGGCCACCCGAAAGATATGGTGATTGGAATTATCTTAGCTTTTGTGAGAATTTGGATTATGCTCTTCATGTAGTCCAAGATAAGCCGATGGACCTTGATGACGTCATGGATTCGAGTGATAGCTCGAAGTGGATTTGCACTATGGAGGAAGAGATGCAATAATTAATGAAGAATCAGACTTGGGAGTTGGTTCCACTTCCTCAAGGAAACCGTGCTACTGGGTGCAAATGGATATATAAGGTGAAGGACGATGGAAGATACAAAGCTAGGCTAGTGGCTAAGGGGTTTGCACAGAGGAAAGGAAAGGAGTATGATGAGATCTTTGCACCGGTTGTGAGGCATACTTCTATCCGGATATTACTTGCATTAGTTGCTATTTACGAGTTGGAGTTGGAGCAACTTGATGTGGAAACCGCCTTCTTGCATGAAGACTTGGATGAAGACATCTACATGGAGCAACCGGAAGGGTTTGTTGTAGAAGGTAAGTCAAAACTAGTTTGCAAGTTGAAGAAATCACTATATAGTTTGAAGCAATCACCTAGGCAATGGTACAAGAGATTTGATCATTTCATGCTTGAAAGTGGCTTCCATCGAAGCATCAAGGATGCTTGCGTTTACTTCAAGAGGTTAGGAAATGATTGTTGGGTGTATTTACTCTTGTATGTGGACGATATGCTCATTGCTTCTAAGGATAAGGCAGAAATCAACAAGTTGAAAGAAATATTAAAGGCGGAGTTCGAAACGAAAGATCTTGGAGAAGCAAGGAAAATCTTGGGCATGGAAATTGAAAGAGATCGAAAGCGTTTTGAGTTGAGATTGACTCAAAAGGAGTACATTAAGAAGGTGCATTGCCGGTTTAGCATGGAGAATGCAAAGGCGTTAAATACACCTTTACCTTTGCATATAAAGCTTTCGAGTAAGGGATCACCTATCGAGGAGAAAGACAAGGCTTATATGGCAAAGGTGCCATATGCTAGTGCGGTTGGAAGTTTGATGTATGCCATGGTGTGTACAAGACTCGATATTGCAAATGCCGTCGGGGTGGTTAGTCGGTATATGGCTATTCTGGGGAAATCGCATTGGGAAGCCGTGAAGGTTATATTGAGATACTTGAAAGGCACAACATCTCATGGTCTTGTTTTTTGTTGTAGTGATGGATTGAGTTGCAAGTTAGTTGGTTATTGTGACTCGGACTACGCCGGTGATAGGGATTGGAGGAAATCAACTTTCGGGTATGTCTTCACACTTGGTGGTACGACCATTAGTTGGAGATTGAGATTGCAAGCCGTAGTTGCTTTATCCACTACGGAGGTGGAGTTGATAGCCGCTGTGGAAGCGACAAAGGAAACACTCTATTTGAAGCGACTATCGTGTGACTTAGGTTTCGAACATGAGAGTATCGATGTTCGATGTGATAGCCAAAGTGCTATACATTTGGCAGATAATTTGGCATTTAGCTCACGAACGAAGCATATTGAAGTGAGAGAGTCATTTCTAGTAGCCATGGACGAAGACAAGCAAGTATACCTTCGGAAAGTGCACACAAAGAATAACGCGACGGACATGTTCACTAAGGCATTGCCGATTGGAAAGTTCGAGCATTGCTCGAACTTAATTCGCTTGGAGAGATGCTAGGTGCCATGTGGTGGCACAGTTGAGAGAGAAACTTGGATGTAGAAGAGTATCGGTGAGAGGTTGGTGTTCTATCTTCATGGTAAGTACTCGTTTTCACTCCCGAGTACATTGTCTTTTGGTGAGACTAGTTTAGGAGTTGGATGTTTCAACACTTCATTGACGAGTGGGGGCTATGCCTGAACTCGTTAGTGAAGTGCAATGGGCGGTGGCTATGCTGGAGTTCATTGGGAAACATTCAAGCTTTCTTGATTGAAGATAGAAGGAAATGCTTGGGTGCATTGAAGTTTGTGATGTAGATGGATATAGTATCGAGGTGGAGTGTTGAAGTATGCGATACTATGTGTTAGATTGAGGAGGATATTTCAGGATATTTTGAATATTTAGGATATAGAGGATATTTTCAGATCTGGAGAATATTTAGGATCTGGAGGATATTTTCTGATCTGGAGAATATTTAGGGTCTGGAGGATATTTAGGATCATTTCGGATATTTCGGATCTAGAGGAAATTTTGGGAATTTCCATATACTTCCCTATGTCTATATAAGCTACATCGAATCCAAAAGGAGGAGGTACAACAAAATCAAGAGATTAGATCAAGGTTTATTCTAATTAGGGTTTAGGCAATCCTAATCTTCTTCAATTCCTTTCTCCACAAAATCAAAATTTTCTAGTAAATTTGATCATTGTAATCAATCTCTTATACTCTTCTATTGATATTAATAAAGGTTTCTCTCTCAAAGTGGACGTACACTGACAAGACGTTGGTGGAACCACAATAAATCCCTGTGTGATTTAGTTTCTCGTTATTGCTCTATTATTTCCATTGTTTGGTGATTGTGATTGGCTTGGATAAGATTGAGATTGTTCAATTGGTTGTTTTTGCACTATTACCACGATCTCGTTTTTCCCGGCGTTGGGAATTTTTTTTGATTTGAGCGGTCTTGAATCAAAATTTCTCCACAACAACTTTTGACGCTAGAAGTCTTCACAGCGGTGGCATGGGGGATTTCAGGCTCAACCGTAACCATGGAGTGGCGGTTGAAATGCTTCTGGTAACTGGCGTTGGTCTAAGAGTTGAGATGGCCGAGTTTGCGGAGGTCTGGCACTGGTGGGTACGGCAGCCTGGGTTAGTGGCGAATGGAGGAGGTCCAGCGTTGACCTGCAGAGTGGAGGTTGGGGTCAGTTCGATGACGCGTAAGGGTTCTTGGATGGTGGCGCTGCTGGGTGCGACAGGAGGAGTGCAGCAGCCTATTGTCGAGGTTGTAGAAGTGAAGGAGAAGTTAATATCATGATCAAGAGAGGGGATTGCGGCGCTCAGTTCGCTACTGTCGGAGGGTGGTTCGGTGAAGTAAGTTGGTGCGGCATGGACTTGCACTGTTCGAAGTTGACCTCGGAGCAGCGGGTGTCCGAGAGTGTGGTGAGAACTGAGAATGGTGTTGTCAAGGGACAGGCCGGAGGTTGGTTCATGGCGTCACAACAACAAGAAAGAACATAGGAGAAGGTACGTGCGGTGTGAGTGGGGAGAAGTTGGAACGGCTTTGCATGGAGTTTCATCAAGAAGTGAGAGCATGGCATGAACAAGGAGCATGGAAGGAACAGTGGAAGTTTCTTTCGATTGTAGGAGTAAGAAAGGGAAAGAAATTTTAAACGAGAAGAAAAGGGGTAATCGTGCCTTGCGAAGATGGGTTCTGGGCAGTTTACCATTGCGGTTTGGAAGGGAAGAAGGTGGTAGCTGAAGGAACGGTATCAGCCTGCTGTGTTGGGTATAAACCTTTTAATTAAGAATTTAACAATATATAATTAGGGAATGATCAGTTTACTTAAATCATATAAACTTATATTGGGTATTAGCAGGAATGGGATGAAGTGAGTCTTTGCAAACGGGTTATGTGAACTGGACCACTGGAGGATAGCGTGTTTTCAGGAACAAAGGGGTTATTTTCCTATCAACGGTTAACCAAGTAATTAAACCTAATCACATTATAATTAAGGATTAATATGGAATAAATTAAATGGTTGGACTTGTATTGGTTACTGCAGATGATGAAATCAGTTGAAACAGGGGTCCTATGAAGCCATATCACGAGGATGATGATTGAAGCCTGAATAATTTTCCCTAATCAAAGTAATTACTTTACCAATTTAAACTTAAGTATAATAATTATTTAACTAACAAGCTATTATAATAGGTGCTTTGATAAGAAGCTAGGATGATTGAGAAGTAGCGTGGTCTCTACGGGATGGAACAGAGCATAATAAGATAACAATCGACCTGTTTGAACCATAATACCAAGTAATTAATAATTTTTAAATGTTAATAATGAAATTTACTATTAATTAAAGCCATGAACCTTATGATATATATAATTTATGCTTATGTTGTCAGAATCAAACAAAAATCAGAAGCGATGGTATCACGATGGAAAATACTACAATGTTGAGCTGAGTCAGAATGGTTTGGAAGCTATCGGAATTTGTTTAATTTTAAACGTTGTTTAAAATTAAACGAAATAACGCTAAAATCGAATCAAAAACAATGTGAGTTAATTCTCACGCCTTCTGAAATACTAGGATGTGATTAAATTCATATAATTTTAATTTATCATTATTAGTATAAAACTGGATGATTGATTACATGATTGATTATTGGTTGTTAATGATTGTTGATATTATTTATGTTAAATTGGATGATCTAGATTAAAATATTTGTTTCAGGTATTGTTAATGGATGTTATGCAGGGAAGAATAGGTTGGAGGAATCCAACCGAATTCCTTAAGTATTATACGTACTGTTGATTTCTATATTATTTGTATATGCATAGATTGAACCCAAATGACACTGAAAACCTGTTTGGATGTTGACGTTGAAATGAAATTTAACGTTGTTGTAATTTTAATCAATATACGGTATTGATTGAGGAATTGGCAGCTAATGGCCTGAAACACACTTGTTTATTTAGTCGTTGATTTTACCGTCAGGTGAATTGATGCAGTTTTAAGTTATAATATTTATTTTTATAACTGAAGTGAGATTTGTCTATTATATTTTATACATGAAATTTTGAAAATAAACCGATAATTATAAATTGGTTTTATAAGTATTTTAAAATGATTTTATAATGAGAATTTAACGTTTAAATAAGGTTTTATAGGTAAATAAAGCCGTAATTAATCCACGGGTTAATCAATTGGAATAATTGTTTATAAAAATAATAATTTAGTTAGATTAATTATATTAATCTATGAGGAAGAGGTTAATGGAATCAGTTAAACAAATTAACTGATGATTTGAAATGGACCAAATCAAATGTTTTGTTTGAAAATGATTTTTAGATTAATTGACCTTCAATTGATCTAATGGAAACAGTTTAATAAATAACTATTTTAAATTAATAAGATTTCTTAAATAGTAACTTTTTTTAACGATGCTAAAAATGATTATTTAATTATCTATTATTTAATAAAGTGATTAACTGATATGTTTAATTAATAAAGAAGTAAATTGTTTTTACTTCAGAAATGATAAAATTAATTATTATTTAATTAATGATAATTAAAGTGATTAGTTCTTAAATTGAAATTATTTAAGAAAATAACCAAGTTATAATGGGATTAAACTTGATATTCACAAAGATTGTGTGGAGAAGATTTCATTATAAAAATCCAAATATTTGGAAAGGGTTATATGGTGAAGTCAAAACTAAGGTATTAATTTAAAAAGTGATGTTTTATTTGATTTAAGTAAATGATTCGAGTAGGAAGAAAATGTCGAGGAGGCAAAGGAGAGGAACGTTAAATGATTTAGGTAAAGGAACATTAAATGGATTTTTGTTTTAAAAATCCGAGTTCCGTAAAAGAAGTTCTAAAAGAGATTTGAGCTAATGTAGGTTCAAAGTAAATACTTTTATTTAAAACACGAATTTAGATAAAAGAATAAATTTAAAGAATACAAAAGAAATTACCTATTGGGTTTGGATAAAGAAGTTGAAGAAGGGATTTTTATTATAAAATCCAAAACCCGGATTTATAATATGATGTTAAGTGATTTCGGATAGATGATGGAAACCATAGTTTGGTAAATGGAGATAGGACTGTATTTAAGAACTTGAAGCTAAGAAATGGTTTTGGCCAGAATAACGAATATACAAAGTGAGTAGAAATGGTTATAATCGAATGAAGTTTTCCCAAAGTAAAAATATGGTTTATAAAACTATATATTATAAAAAGTAAATAAGATTTTGGTTGATATTTGAAATAATGTGGATTTTTAAGTAACGAACTTCTATCTATTCTGAGATAAGAATGTTGTCGATCAAGGTCTAAGAGATAAATAAAATACCCCAACTTGAACGCCTTCACTATTGTCAAAGGAAAGTATTAGTTTGTGATGGTAAAGGAAATTGAAACTAGTTTATTATTTCCATGAGAAGAAATATTGTAACACTATTGGCAAGATCTGAATTATAACTGAGCTACCGGGATTTTAAATAAACAAATGTATAATTACACATTTGTTTGGATCAAATTGGAAATACAATTAGGTTTTATAAATTAGCTGAATATATATAACACCATTTTCTAGAAAATGGAAATGATTTGAAATACACTTGCTCCAAATAAGGAAATGGAATCGATTAATCGATGAAATGGTTTAAAGATCGAGGAAGAATTTTAAATGAATGGTTTTAAATAATGATAAGAGCCTGAGCTGCCAATAGACTTGACAATGTTGTTGTTTGAATTGATAGTTAAAAACCCGACTGTCAATGAAATAACTTATTGGACCTTTTTGACGTGTTGTTTCGAAGAGACCGGGATGTGAACTAGACCCAAAACCACTTCGATTCAACATTGCGATCGAACTAACTTGCAAAAATAAAAATGGAGCATTGAAGACCGTAGATCTTCATGAAAAGGAAGAACTACTTATAATCTCTGGGTAGCTCCCTCAAAAGAGATACACTGTAGTTCTGTTGTAATTGAAATTTACGAATGGCAAGGACTATTTGCTATTGATCCTTGGGGCGACTCCTATATAAGGATGTAGTACGAGGGTGCCTTCGGTTCATCATGTTCTTGAATGACTTGCATGGACTAAAAACTCACGTACGTTGATTTTTACAAACGTATCATAGTTGGTGGCGGAGAGGGGCACTTCTCTTAGCTTAACCACTAAGGTTTTTTTGTGAACGTCAATTAGTGATTTTGACAGATCTGACGATGTGGCGTTCAAAGTGAATGATGGCCAGAAGTTCTAAAAAGTTAAACGTGACCTCAAGCCTCATCAACTGGGAAATGACAAAAATTGGGCAGGCAGCATGGCTAGGTGGGTCGTTCCCAAGCAAGTTACATTGTTACCGATCTAGAGAAAATTCATATTTGTTCTTCTTTCATTTTCTGTATCTCCGCGAATGTACGGTGGGCCCTTAAAACCGTAATGGGTGATAATATATTCGATACACTCAATCTAAATGAGTGGTCGGTCATGTATGGGCCGGGTTGCAAGACATTCTTGTTGAACCCCAGTGTATACCCTCTAGAGTACACTGATCGGAAGGTTGTTCCATACCTTGTCATAGTAGGAATCCATTCCCCTATAAACACCTTGCAGTTTTTGATTTTATAATGAATATGTAGAGCGTGAGATGCAAGTGTTATGCTAGATGGTTATTTATTTGTGATTTGATAAACACTATTATAATATCACTGGATTTTGATATATCAAAAATGTTTTGGGTTACAATAAGATAAAAACCATCTATGTTTATGTGTGGTCTGGTCGTACTATTATCCTTTTCTTTCAAAACGATTTCTAAAGTAAAACAACTCGTTTGTGTTATGAATTTGTCACAGAAAGCATTTCAGACTGATCTGGGTGAATTTTGCTTTGCTTCAAATGTGCTCGGGTCAGACCGAGTATATTTCTAGGATAGGGTTTTCTTGGAGTTCCAAAGAAGGTTTTGAAGTCGAGACTTATCTCATATATTTACTGGTACTAGTTTATTTTCGCTGTGTGTTGTATTGATCTGAATGATATGCTGATGTTGTAATATATATACAGTTCTTTTGTATAAAATATTTGATATATTATATTTTGTTCATTCTGTTGTGAGATTCTGATCTTCGTATTCTTCTATTCTAACATTTCTTTCTTTCTTCTCTCACCCTCTAACTTCTTTCTATTAACAATCTGGAATTTGATACTTGGATTTTTGGCAAATAATACAGAGTTATGTGTTATTGTCGAAAGTTCGAGCGTCGAATTTTATCAAATAAATCCTGATAATAAATTAGGATATAGAAACCACATTAAATATGTTGATTTGATTACTATTAAGTATCACTTGACCCTAAAAGATATTAACATTGTCATTTCGAAGAATCCGGATTTTATATTCCACTTAGATTCGATTTATGCGAGTCAGAGACTATTTAAGACAACTGAAGACGGTGTTTATGCAAGGACTGTTCTAGTTACAGGATGGTGCCTTCGGTTTGTCCAGACCCGGGACAACTTATATGGTCGAATGTCTGACAGAGTACACCTAACAGATCACGTAAATTGATCACTTCAAAACTATGTTTGGTGGCGGAGGAATTCGTTTCTCTTAGATTTTTACCCCGAGGTTTTGGGGAAACCAATTTGTAATTTGACGGGTTTGACGATGTGGCATTCAAAGTGAATAAAGATATATTGTTATAAAGGTAAGTTATAACCGCAAGCCTCACAACCGGGAAATGATAAAAATCGGGCAGGCAGCATGGCTATGTGGGTCACTCCCATTAGGGTGTATAATCACCTATCTAGAGAAATTTCATTTCCTTCTTTAATCTATTCTATGCTGTCCGTTTTCGGGAAACGGTTGCTGATTCCAACCGTTGGTGATATACATTCGATACACTCAAGCAAAATGAGTGGTTGGTCATGTGTGGGCCGGGTTGCAAGACGTTCTTGTTGAACCCAGTGTATTCCCCTCTAGATATACACTATCGACAGGTGGTTCCATACCTTGTCATAGTCGGAATCCAATCTCCAATAAGCGCCTGCGGTTTTGTTTGTATACTATATATGTGGAGCGTGAGATGCAAGCGTTCCGCTATATTCTAATTTATTTGTGGAAACCCTAGACATTATTGTAATGTCATAATAGTTATGATTGCAAAATGTTTTAGGTTATCGTAAGGTAAAAACCGTCTGTGTTTATGTGTGGATTGGTCTTACGATTATCATTTCTTTCAAAAGAATTTTTCCAAGTTAAACAAGTTGTTTAAAATCGTTTACTCACACCAGTCCCATGACTGACCCGGATTTATTTTTCTATGCTTTCCCTAAACTCTTAAGTGCCCAAATTTGTACGGGCAGTCAAGTAGTTTAGGATTTTACAGATATCGTGGAAGGAGCTTGGAGCAGGAGACTTCAACGTTAGATATATAGAGTTTTATTCCGCTGTATTGTATATGTGATGTACCCCGATGATATATGTAAGTACTGATACCAATTTGTGTGTACAAATGATGTTATATATTATATTTTATCCATTCCGCTGTGAGATTCGTGTCACTCTGATTCTGTTCTGTTATGTTCTTCTTTTTCTTTAATTCTACTTTGCTATCTTTCTATTTCTCACCCTCTAACTTCTTTCTATTAATGATCTGGTATTTCCGATACTTGAATGGTCAACATGTTATAGAGGAGACGTATTTATGTTGATTTTCAGGGTCGAAAATCCTTGGGTCGTCACAGGTTATTTGATTAATTGCAAATGATATTGCTATATGGAATCAATTGATTGACATCTGATTATGTTTGGCTATCAAAACCATAAATGAGTTCAGGAGAATTCAAATTTTACATTGAGTTTGCTACTTATCATGCTTCTTATTTGGTGGTAATTGTCATATTTACAAATGCATACAATATTATATGCAGTAATGTAGTACTATAAGATATATTGTTGGGTATGTTTAAAATAAAAAAAGATATCATTTTTAAATCTATTTATTTTTTAAAGTTCTTCGTTGTAAAATTTTAACTGCAGTACATATCGCCACCAAACTAAAAGTTCATTCTAATGTTCATTATGATCAATCCTCATACCATTGCAAATCTCACAGATAAAAAAGTCATAGTTATTCAACATATATATATTTATATATATATATAGTAATAACGGAACAATAAATATTAATGTATAAATGTTATGACAATTGACATGAGTTTGGTAATGTGATGTATCAGTGTATCCTTATGGAATATTAACATATTCGGTAAATAAAATAATATATGGCTAAAAAAACTAAGCTCGGCTCTAATAAGAACACATTGTTTGGCCAATAATTTTTATACTCCATCAGTCATGCATCAAATAGTAAATATATTTTTCCTCTCGACAAATAAAGTTCAATGTAACAAAAGGAAATTGCCAAGATATTACATAATAATTAGAAATCATCAAAAACCCAAAAATATATTAACAACTTTCTGAACAATTTACAAACTAAATCTTATGCTAACAACCAAATAATAGTAAATCATATCCATCCTCCAAGCCAACACACTTTAAAAGAATCCAATAGAAACAAATTAAAGTTATAATATAGAATAAAGAATATAAAATTATCAATTCAGCTCCACTTGCATGAGACGATCTTCACAATATTGTTAAACACATTAAAGGAATAGTTATTTGGCAAAACCTGTCAATGCATCAATTTATGACTAACACAATAAATATAGCCTCCTTTATCTTGAATAAAATACGTAACCATCTCATAAATCCAATTCAATGTACCAAACGTAAATATCAATAATAAGTAAAAGCAGGTATAACCGATTTTATCTTTCGAAATGTTATTAATTAGACCTAAAGAGAAGGAACTGCCCATGAAACCTGTCGAAACTAGAAAGTAATCCAAAGTAAAATGAAGAGCTACACCATGAAACATATTTTTTCTTATATCTACTTCGTTATAGGTGAAGTCATAATTTTGCATATCTACTGCACCATAGATGGAGACGAACCAATGTAGAAGTTTTCCTTCTAGTTCAACTTGAAGCAGCACATCTTTTTGTCTCCTCATAAGTCAAATGACTTTTGTAATTTTGGTAAATCTATGGAAAAAAACAAAGCTATATTAATATACATGTCACTTTCGTGTTTCATCTAGCACGTACATTATAATAACTACATGTACTCTCAAACCAGTTTTTCAAGCCTTTAGATTTTTAGATTTCAAGCAATTGAGGAGTGCAGAAATTTGTTAGCCCATTTAACTAGAATGCTAGGTTCTTTCAGAAGAACGTTCATTGCATGACATTTTATAACATCGTATTCTTCATTCCTACTATATGGCATTGTTAAAATTAAAAATAGGAAAAAACCATAGTTGTCAGCATAATTTTTTCACATTGTTATGTAAAACGAAATAAAATTTTAAGTTGAATGATCATAAATACATACCACTTATTGTACCATCACATTACAACACATCAAGTGAACTCTCAGACAATTCAATCTGAAGATATTCAACAACTTCTCTTTCAGCCTCAGAATTGAGTAGTTCTTTATAATAGTCGATTAACAAAAATTATGTCAAAAATATTAAAGTATTTAATCCAAACCGTATCTATATAACTGCATGTACTCTTGTATTTTCAACATACGTGGTACACCTTTTTAATTTAAAAGCTTTGTACCCCATTGTGTACTACAATGGAAGTCCAAGTATTATATTGGATGTATGTTTTGTTTCTACTTTCGAATGTTTGAAGCCGCTTTCATCAAATATTAGAAGTGCCTAATAGAGAGATGATTTTTAATGTTTTTTGACGTATGTTATACAGTCCATTTCATCTCACTATAAAGATGGTAGGTTCTTATCATTATCAAAAGTTATGTTGTTTGTTCGCTTATATTTTTTCACCTTTATTTGATAATGATGATAGGAACCAAACATTTTCATAGTCACAGATGGAAGATCGTACACCAAAATCCTCAAAAATCATATCTTCAATAAACACTTCAAAATATTTGATAAACAATGGTAGAAGAGAACTTCGAACATTTGAAAGCAGAAACAAAACATATTTATGATATGATCCAGGGACGCCCACAACAATACACAATGAGGTATAACATATTTATGATATGCTATACCTGGAACGTTGAAAATACAAGAGTACGATGAAAACATATTTAATATTTTTTTCACATAATTTTAATTGAACAACGATATAAATAGCTATTCAACTCAGAGATTGAAAGAGGAGTCATTGAGCATCTTCATATTACACTCACAAAAACATCTCTTGATGTGGTGTCATGTAATGATATGATAATTAATACAAGAAAATAGTGTCAAGGACAAAGTTATGGGTTTTTTTAGCCATAAGAACGACCTGCTGAAATTTTATTCAAAAGGACAAAGCATCAGATTTTATATATCAACGTTATCAGAATTTGACTACGGATTTTTAAATATCAGTTTTCCAGTGTGTATGGTATCAGAATTTAGCTATTTGTTTTTAAGTGTCAGTTTTACGGTGTGTATGGTATCAGTTTTACGGTGTGTATTGTACTTGAGAACAGATTTTTAGTGCGTCATCCTTGAGCTTGAAAAAGTTATGAAGTTTGTCCTTCACAGTAAAATCGCCTAACTAATATGTATTTATTGTTATTCAACTTAACATTATATCTAATTTTGAATAACAATGAGAAAAAATATGTTAATAAGTACGATTTTTTATTTTAATAGCGTTATTGTAACATCTTGTATTTTTGACCATTTGAATTTTAAAATGTAATTAGAGTTATTTATGGTTGTTGTTGGAATTTAATAACTTATTTCATGTATAAGCTATGTATTTTCTACTGTGTAAAAATATTGTAAAACTCTGATATTTTTGTAAAAATTATTCTGATGCATGTTATAATGTTCTGTGATTCTGTGTATTGATTCCGTTAAACCTCATAAGCAATAACAATATGTCATTTCGAGCAGTTCAGGTTACTACCAGATTTAAGCGCTCAAAATGGCAGGTCGTTATAGTTGGTATCAGAGCTTTGGTATATACAAAACTTAACTTATGGGGTTTGACAAGAATTATCACCAGTGTGACGGCCTGGAATTTCGCTCGGTCCGAATCAGTCGCTAAACCGATCTAGACCGTTCGAAACCCCTGAACGTTGAGAACAGGACAAATCAGAACACAAACAGAAGAACATTTCATTGTATATTACAACAGTTCCATCAGATACAAGAATATACAGAGTATAATTGAATAAATTACATTCGATATATATCAGAAATTACAATAAATTACATAGCAGCGGAAAATAATACAAAGCACAACTGAAGGTGATATACGGATACAGAGCTTTCCGGATATCATTCCAGCTATAAACCAGGATCCTGTGAATATAAATCTGCAAAACCAAAACTACTAGCTGCCCGTGCGGAAAATAGGGGCACCCAGAGTTTAGGTTAAAACAATAAACTCCAGGTCAGTCATGTGACTGGTGTGAGAACTAAAACAGTTATTTAAAGCTTTACTTTAAAAGAGAGTAATTCAAGGGACCACGCCGTATAACACGGAACGGGTCTCCTCCCAAGAATACCAGTGCATAGAATAAACAACGCAATGCTTTTTCGAAAAATGAAGCTATTATAAGACCCAGGTCCCATCACACAATGCAACGCAAGCCGGAGGATAGGGTTTTACCTTATAACAGCCAAACATGCTTGATACGTTTAAAACAAATCATTTGATACTATAATAAGTGTATAGTGTCAAAACAATTTCAATCATAAATATAAATCATAGACGGCATGAGTGCCCCATCCCACTATGTCGCCATACTAGGCTCTACAAATAAAGCCGAAATACACGTATTGGAAATTGGATTCCGTCATGAGTCGAGGCAAGGGGCAAGCTCCTCTCCGCGTTCGAGACACTCTAGCAAATGCCTCAGAGCTACGCAAGCTGGGCAACCCTGGATGCGGCTGGGCCGGTCCTCACTTACGTTAGAGGATTAATTATGCCTGAACACACGTTTCCCGGTCCTTACAGACCTATAATCGAGGCGCCTCATTCCAACAACCACAAAGGTGAAAAGTATATAAATGTCAGGGCTGGTAAGTCACTGACACCACCAAAGCTAGAAAGAAACGTCGTGCTCTCCCAGCGGTCCGTATCCCGTTTTTAACTCATACCGAGGTGTGAGGCTCGCGAATACACGTTATACACAAAGCTGCCACGTAGGCGTGCTTTGATCATCAACCACAAGACTTTGCTTTTCAACAGAAGCCTTGATCCTTGCATCTTAGCGTGCCACACAGGAAATTCATGCCATGCGACTGATGTCCATCGATATACAACCTCTGAGCTCGTACGTCTCAGAGAAGGGCGTTAAGCAAAAGAATAAATTCTCCGCCGCCAAACAGATGTATATTTAATAGAAATCAATCAACACAGAATAAAATCCAGTGTCAGACACACAATCCATTTACAAGTCCGTTCTGGGTCTGAACGAAACCGGAGGCACTTTCCTCGCATATCCATCCATCTCCAAGTACGTCTGGACGACCACCAACTATTTCCATCCTCTTGGGTGTACAGCCCAATCAGGATCGTCAGTAATTGCCCAAACGATGTGAAGACTTCCGGTCTTCGACCACCGTCTTCATCTTCGACTTATCGTCGAATCGGTTATTCAGAATGGGTGTAAACCCGGACTTTCCGAACAACCCGCGTATATTAAAAACAAATGTTACACAAACACAACATACGCCTCATTCCAATTCATTAGTCACTAACCGCAAATTAGCAAGAGAACAATTTCCCAAACATTAACCCCGAAGGCCGAAACCAACATCAGATCAATATCCAGGAAACCATTCTTCTTAACCAACCTACAGCTAGTTTCTAAATTTCACATTCTTAGGGAAAGATTCCCATTAATTTTATCCAAGATAAATTCTTTAAAATTTATCCTGTATCTTCCTTTGGATGTCGTTTCAAACCAAATTATGGTTTTTCGAAACTAGTCGAGATTAGCGAACCACAACGAAGTAATTATTTATTTTATTTCCCAATCCCAACCTATTCATCCCATGAAGCAAAACTGGTAATACTCCATATCTAACACCGTGGTGTTATCGGTAAAATTAATTACCATTTCACGTTCAAATCTAATTAAAGATTTAACTATCGCTTTGGAGCAAAACTGGTGATACTCCATATCTAACACCGTGGTGTTATCGGTAAAATTAATTACCATTTCACGTTCAAATCTAATTAAAGATTTAACTATCGCTTTGGAGCAAAACTGGTGATACTCCATTCTCGCTCATTTTCTAAATTTGGTAATTTAGATTATCAATTCGAATTTCAATCTAATTGCAGATTCATTAAAATTCCTTTTACTGGGTTAAAGAACTAGGTGTTATTTAAAACACAGTTCACGACAAACCCAAATCACCTTCTATTTATTTTCGGGTTAAAGAACTAGTGTTATTTTAAAACACCATTCACGATAAACCCATTTCAAATTTATTTAAATATATTTGAAATTCCGATTATTTAAAACCCCTTTTTAAATCTAATACATTTATTTAAAAACAATTGGGTTTTAAATTTAGTTCAAAACTAGTTCATTTCGATAAAAATCTATTTTTATCTTTTCAAATATGGAGTTTTCACCCCAATTTTTCCCCAAATCATTTCTTATGATTTTACACAAATTATTACTATTTTTAATAATTTTATCAAGGCCCGTACAGTCGATTTCCAACAATGGCCATCGAACTGCACTTATAGCGACCTTTTTCGAATTTGATTTGGACGTATCTCCAAATCCAACCGTTAGATTTTGAATTTCTAATATTCTTTAGAAATCTCTTTCCGATACGAACCCAACGGTTCCGGTTTTAGGAGAATCCGACGGTCGGATCTCCCGTAATGTCCGTTTGAAATAAATGGTCGAAATTTACGAACTGCCGCGGCGCGGCGCGTTCTATTCAGGCCATTATATTATATATATAATATATATAATATATATTTCGTCGATTCCTATTTAAAACGAATTATATAAATAGTTTTAAAATTCGTTTCAAAAGCAATTTCAACTTCCATTTCAATTCAAATCAAAATTGAATTCTTTTTTATAAATTCGTTTTAAAATTCATTTCAATTCAATTCAAATTTCAATTCAATTTGAATTCATTTCAATTCGTTTTCAATTCAATTTGAATTCGTTTTCAATTCAATTTAATTCAATTCAAATTGGTTTTCTATTCGATTCAAATTCAAATTGGTTTTCTATTCGATTCACATTCATTTTCTATTCAAATCAAATTCGTTTCGTTTTCTATTCGAATCCAATTCATTATATATTCAATTGAAATCAAATTGGTTTTCTATTTCATTCAATTCGAAATCGTTTTATATTCAATTCAAATCGAAATCGTTATATATTCAATTCATATCGAAATCGTTATATATTCAATTCATTTCTAAATCGTTATATATTCAATTCATATCGAAATCGTTATAAATATCGTTCGCGTCAAAATGGCGCATCACTATTCAACACGGCTTTATATATTCTATTTCAAATATTTCTTTTTGTCAACACACGACTAATCTCAATGAATGAGTACCGTCCATGTGTGACTATTTTTGTTAAAATACTTCGTTCAACACATGACTAATCTCAACGGATGGGTACAGTCAACACATGAACCTTTACTTTATATTGATAAAGATGTAAATTTTATTATAAAAATAATTCGTTCAACACATGACTAATATCAACGAATGAGTATAGTCAACACATGAACCTTTATTATATATTGATAAAGATATAAATTTTATTATAAAAATAATTCGTTCAACACATGACTAATATCAACGAATGAGTATAGTCAACACATGAACCTTTATTATATATTATTCTTTATCTTCTAAATTGGAATGAGGCCCAATCAATCACCATATAAAATTAATTATATGGATTTTCATACAACACATGTATATAATAACATTGAAAAAGGATCAACCATCAACCAAAGTGCACTACACTGTATAAGCATCAAATATAAATATCTAACGCTTATAACAGCCTGTCAATCAATCGATCGACATATTTAATCAATCAGGATGAGTGAACTTCAAATTTCATCCCAACACCCGTGTGGGGTTTCAAACAATCAAACACAGATTTTATTTGTGCAGTTGGGCGATGTGTAAAATTTATCGACCCAATCGATGTCCGTCAAATCAGTGTACATAAACAAACCGTCTGATTTGTAAATGAATATTTATTTATTCACATTCACGTTAAAAATTATATTTTTAACGATAAAACATTTTATTTTAACATATGAATATCTATTCAGTTCATTCTTTAAATAAAATGACATTTTTATTTTCTAACATATTTTAGAAAATTTCGGCGGCATAACGGCACGATACTAGAAACGGGACAAGGCCTAGCCTTATCCCCGGTCTAGTGAAGGCCCACGCCATTCACACATCAATCATATCAATTTCATTTCACCAAACAATTCAAATCAACCCAAAACAATCTAACTAACTAACACAGCCAAACAGACAAGTCCATGGTCTGTGGACGATTGTGTCGGGTGCTACTAAGCACCGTCTGCATCCTAGCATATATATATAACTAGAAATAAAATTGAAGAGTGAGAATTCTCACAAATAGCTATCCTAGCTCCACGGCACTTCTTTTGCAGGAAATCTTCATCGCTATCACATCTTCGTCATCTTCGTTGCCCGTAGCCACTACATATATTAAAATCACACATTTTTATATTTCGATGTTTTTAAAATAAAAATCACATTTTTATTTATTCACTTTCAATTTAAAAGTCGTACTTTTATAATCACTTAATATATTTAAAAGTCCAATCTTTATATATGATAAAAATCACATTTCATTAATTGTCAAAACTATAATCTTTTACATCAAAGTTTTAATCTTTTCATCGTCAAAGTTATAATCCGACATATAAATCAAAATCAAAATTTATTAACACCTTTATTTCTATTTAAAATATGAGTTTTTGAAATAATTTTCTTCCATATATAAAAAGCCGGTTTTTAAAACTAATTATTTTAAGTTAAAAATGGATAAAACTGGAAGCTTTAAATAAAACAAAATAAAATATAGTTAAAAACTTACAGGGTTTTTCTTCTAGAGGGAGGGGTTGTTCATTCGTGATTGGAGGATCGGGACATGGTGGTTTGGCGGTGAGACAGGGTGGCGGTGGACGAGCAGGCGGATGCGGTGGTCGGAGGTTCGCCTGAGGGTGGATGTGGGTGCGGCGGCGGCTTAATTGGAAGAGGAGGGAGAATCGCGATGGGGGGGGGGGGTTCGGGTCTCAACAGAAGAGGAGCGAGAAGGGAGCGAGAGGGGTGGAGGTGGCGGGCGACGCGAGGTGGGGCCCTCCGGCGGAGGCGCGGTGGAGGTAGGGGGAGCGACGGGGTCAACGGTGAAAAGGAGGATCGGTTTTTAATTTTCAATTTCTTTTTCTGATTGGAGAATAAAAAAGGGGGGGTACGGGGTTTTATAATATATATATTTATTTAATTAAATTATTTTATTCTCCAAAAAGCAACTTAAAATTTCGGACTCGAAACGGGACCCACCGCCTATCGTCCATAGCGTTTCACCCCCATTCCGAACACAATGGGATATACATCGTAAGCCGATTCGACTGTTTCGATCAGTTCCCGTTAAATTTACATTTAAATCACTATATTGAATTTTAAACGTACATTCCAAATTACTGGGGCCACATACTAACTAGAAAAATTCCAGAAAAATATTTTCTAGCTTCTTATTGACGATACGGTCCTAACAAAACTAGTTTCGTCGAATTCTGAGACCATTGGAAAAATGGCCAATTTCCAGTCGATTAAAATCAACTGAAACTGGTCAAACGCGTTTTCCTTTGCCACGCTCACATATTGATTCGAAAAATTATGAAATTTGAAACCTAGCAATAATTCGACAACACGGACCCAACAAAACTGGTTTCGTCGAAATCCGAGGTCATTTGCAAAATGTCCATTTTTAAGGGCCTGAATTCCATAGCGACTATTCAGAATTTTCAACTGGACATATCTTTTGATTCCCGCTACGAAATTCCAACTTGTCGGATTCGTTGGAAAGATATTATCAATTAGATCACAATGTTTTTGGTTTCACTAAAATCCGGATTGTTTTGCACCCGGTACATTCAATTGAAGTTTGAAATCGAATTATCGAACTACCGCGCCATTTTCAATTCTATTTATAATTATATATAATTATTTATATTCTAACGACGACGTATATAATATATACGTCGAATTATATTCAAAATAAATTTTACGTCGATATTATTTAAAATAATCTATTTTAAATATTCAAAATTCGCTAAAATCGCCCAAAATAAAAATTTTAAACTGGCCCAGATTTTGCGGGTTATTACAATCTCCCCCACTTAAAACTTTTCGTCCCCGAAAAGGAACAAAGTCGAAAGTGGTTTGATTATTCAGCTCTACGTTCGATCTGGCTTCCATTCTCCAACTTTTCAGTTTCTGAGAATTTTCAAAATTTCAAAAATTTGGCTAACACCCTAAATTTTCGAAAAATTTCGCCATAACCTCCCCTGCACCGGGAGCATCGGGGAATTTCAAATAGCTTCCCCGGTCCTTCAGATCTCAAAAAGAAAAAGAAAAAGCCAAGCGGCTAGCCAATAGGCTCACAAAATCATCATCACCCAAACAAAACAGGAAATTATGTAATAAACATGTACCTATTTGTCGGGCAAACAAATTTTATTCTTCGGCTCTAGCCTCCTTGCTATGACCTGTTCAATAAAAGTATATGTATATGCAAGCAAATGCGACCAATTTTCAATATAATTCAATATTTGATGCAATTAGGCATAATGGTTCAAAATTAGCAAACAAATAAACAAACAACACAAACATCAATCAATTAGTGGATTAGAGTTTCAAATTCATAAATTTGATATATATACAAAAATCATGTTTTTGATGCCAATTCACAACAATGTGTTCTAACTATATAAGTTTTGGTTCTCACACCAGTCTAATGGAAATATATCGATATCACACCTTCGTTACTCGAACATGAATACTAATGACAACTAGTCAATCATCAGAATCATCTTCGGGCCACTAGAGTATGATTCTATATCTATCCAGTATATTAAAACTTCGAATATACGTTCATGACGCGTATATGCAAAATCTTTATATACTCGATTGTCCATATTCCAAATAAATAAATATTCAAATACGTATAAAATGATTTAAATTCTCAAAACAAAATTGTTTTCATTTGAAAAATATACTCTTCTCACTCGTTCTAGGATACTACTGATCCTATCTCTAACGAGTCATTCTAATTGGATATTACTAATCCAATATCTGATGAATTCTTTCGTAAGGTTCTAATGTGCCTTGTTCTCTGAGCTTTGTAAACCAAAGCTCTGATACCAAATGTGACGGCCTGGAATTTCGCTCGGTCCGAATCAGTCGCTAAACCGATCTAGACCGTTCGAAACCCCTGAACGTTGAGAACAGGACAAATCAGAACACAAACAGAAGAACATTTCATTGTATATTACAACAGTTCCATCAGATACAAGAATATACAGAGTATAATTGAATAAATTACATTCGATATATATCAGAGATTACAATAAATTACATAGCAGCGGAAAATAATACAAAGCACAACTGAAGGTGATATACGGATACAGAGCTTTCCGGATATCATTCCAGCTGTAAACCAGGATCCTGTGAATATAAATATGCAAAACCAAAACTACTAGCTGCCCGTGCGGAAAATAGGGGCACCCAGAGTTTAGGTTAAAACAATAAACTCCAGGTCAGTCATGTGACTGGTGTGAGAACTAAAACAGTTATTTAAAGCTTTACTTTAAAAGAGAGTAATTCAAGGGACCACGCCGTATAACACGGAACGGGTCTCCTCCCAAGAATACCAGTGCATAGAATAAACAACGCAATGCTTTTTCGAAAAATGAAGCTATTATAAGACCCAGGTCCCATCACACAATGCAACGCAAGCCGGAGGATAGGGTTTTACCTTATAACAGCCAAACATGCTTGATACGTTTAAAACAAATCATTTGATACTATAATAAGTGTATAGTGTCAAAACAATTTCAATCATAAATATAAATCATAGACGGCATGAGTGCCCCATCCCACTATGTCGCCATACTAGGCTCTACAAATAAAGCCAAAATACACGTATTGGAAATTGGATTCCGTCATGAGTCGAGGCAAGGGGCAAGCTCCTCTCCGCGTTCGAGACACTCTAGCAAATGCCTCAGAGCTACGCAAGCTGGGCAACCCTGGATGCGGCTGGGCCGGTCCTCACTTACGTTAGAGGATTAATTATGCCTGAACACACGTTTCCCGGTCCTTACAGACCTATAATCGAGGCGCCTCATTCCAACAACCACAAAGGTGAAAAGTATATAAATGTCAGGGATGGTAAGTCACTGACACCACCAAAGCTAGAAAGAAACGTCGTGCTCTCCCAGCGGTCTGTATCCCGTTTTTAACTCATACCGAGGTGTGAGGCTCGCGAATACACGTTATACACAAATCTGCCACGTAGGCGTGCTTTGATCATCAACCACAAGACTTTGCTTTTCAACAGAAGCCTTGATCCTTGCATCTTAGCGTGCCACACAGGCAATTCATGCCATGCGACTGATGTCCATCGATATACAACCTCTGAGCTCGTACGTCTCAGAGAAGGGCGTTAAGCAAAAGAATAAATTCTCCGCCGCCAAACAGATGTATATTTAATAGAAATCAATCAACACAGAATAAAATCCAGTGTCAGACACACAATCCATTTACAAGTCCGTTCTGGGTCTGAACGAAACCGGAGGCACTTTCCTCGCATATCCATCCATCTCCAAGTACGTCTGGACGACCACCAACTATTTCCATCCTCTTGGGTGTACAGCCCAATCAGGATTGTCAGTAATTGCCCAAACGATGTGAAGACTTCCGGTCTTCGACCACCGTCTTCATCTTCGACTTATCGTCGAATCGGTTATTCAGAATGGGTGTAAACCCGGACTTTCCGAACAACCCGCGTATATTAAAAACAAATGTTACACAAACACAACATACGCCTCATTCCAATTCATTAGTCACTAACCGCAAATTAGCAAGAGAACAATTTCCCAAACATTAACCCCGAAGGCCGAAACCAACATCAGATCAATATCCAGGAAACCATTCTTCTTAACCAACCTACAGCTAGTTTCTAAATTTCATATTCTTAGGGAAAGATTCCCATTAATTTTATCCAAGATAAATTCTTTAAAATTTATCCTGTATCTTCCTTTGGATGTCGTTTCAAACCAAATTATGGTTTTTCGAAACTAGTCGAGATTAGCGAACCACAACGAAGTAATTATTTATTTTATTTCCCAATCCCAACCTATTCATCCCATGAAGCAAAACTGGTAATACTCCATATCTAACACCGTGGTGTTATCGGTAAAATTAATTACCATTTCACGTTCAAATCTAATTAAAGATTTAACTATCGCTTTGGAGCAAAACTGGTGATACTCCATATCTAACACCGTGGTGTTATCGGTAAAATTAATTACCATTTCACGTTCAAATCTAATTAAAGATTTAACTATCGCTTTGGAGCAAAACTGGTGATACTCCATTCTCGCTCATTTTCTAAATTTGGTAATTTAGATTATCAATTCGAATTTCAATCTAATTGCAGATTCATTAAAATTCCTTTTACTGGGTTAAAGAACTAGGTGTTATTTAAAACACAGTTCACGACAAACCCAAATCACCTTCTATTTATTTTCGGGTTAAAGAACTAGTGTTATTTTAAAACACCATTCACGATAAACCCATTTCAAATTTATTTAAATATATTTGAAATTCCGATTATTTAAAACCCCTTTTTAAATCTAATACATTTATTTAAAAACAATTGGGTTTTAAATTTAGTTCAAAACTAGTTCATTTCGATAAAAATCTATTTTTATCTTTTCAAATATGGAGTTTTCACCCCAATTTTTCCCCAAATCATTTCTTATGATTTTACACAAATTATTACTATTTTTAATAATTTTATCAAGGCCCGTACAGTCGATTTCCAACAATGGCCATCGAACTGCACTTATAGCGACCTTTTTCGAATTTGATTTGGACGTATCTCCAAATCCAACCGTTAGATTTTGAATTTCTAATATTCTTTAGAAAGCTCTTTCCGATACGAACCCAACGGTTCCGGTTTTAGGAGAATCCGACGGTCGGATCTCCCGTAATGTCCGTTTGAAATAAATGGTCGAAATTTACGAACTGCCGCGGCGCGGCGCGTTCTATTCAGGCCATTATATTATATATATAATATATATAATATATATTTCGTCGATTCCTATTTAAAACGAATTATATAAATAGTTTTAAAATTCGTTTCAAAAGCAATTTCAACTTCCATTTCAATTCAAATCAAAATTGAATTCTTTTTTATAAATTCGTTTTAAAATTCATTTCAATTCAATTCAAATTTCAATTCAATTTGAATTCATTTCAATTCGTTTTCAATTCAATTTGAATTCGTTTTCAATTCAATTTAATTCAATTCAAATTGGTTTTCTATTCGATTCAAATTCAAATTGGTTTTCTATTCGATTCACATTCATTTTCTATTCAAATCAATTTCGTTTCGTTTTCTATTCGAATCCAATTCATTATATATTCAATTGAAATCAAATTGGTTTTCTATTTCATTCAATTCGAAATCGTTTTATATTCAATTCAAATCGAAATCGTTATATATTCAATTCATATCGAAATCGTTATATATTCAATTCATTTCGAAATCGTTATATATTCAATTCATATCGAAATCGTTATAAATATCGTTCGCGTCAAAATGGCGCATCACTATTCAACACGGCTTTATATATTCTATTTCAAATATTTCTTTTTGTCAACACACAACTAATCTCAACGAATGAGTACCGTCCATGTGTGACTATTTTTGTTAAAATACTTCGTTCAACACATGACTAATCTCAACGGATGGGTACAGTCAACACATGAACCTTTACTTTATATTGATAAAGATGTAAATTTTATTATAAAAATAATTCGTTCAACACATGACTAATATCAACGAATGAGTATAGTCAACACATGAACCTTTATTATATATTGATAAAGATATAAATTTTATTATAAAAATAATTCGTTCAACACATGACTAATATCAACGAATGAGTATAGTCAACACATGAACCTTTATTATATATTATTCTTTATCTTCTAAATTGGAATGAGGCCCAATCAATCACCATATAAAATTAATTATATGGATTTTCATACAACACATGTATATAATAACATTGAAAAAGGATCAACCATCAACCAAAGTGCACTACACTGTATAAGCATCAAATATAAATATCTAACGCTTATAACAGCCTGTCAATCAATCGATCGACATATTTAATCAATCAGGATGAGTGAACTTCAAATTTCATCCCAACACCCGTGTGGGGTTTCAAACAATCAAACACAGATTTTATTTGTGCAGTTGGGCGATGTGTAAAATTTATCGACCCAATCGATGTCCGTCAAATCAGTGTACATAAACAAACCGTCTGATTTGTAAATGAATATTTATTTATTCACATTCACGTTAAAAATTATATTTTTAACGATAAAACATTTTATTTTAACATATGAATATCTATTCAGTTCATTCTTTAAATAAAATGACATTTTTATTTTCTAACATATTTTAGAAAATTTCGGCGGCATAACGGCACGATACTAGAAACGGGACAAGGCCTAGCCTTATCCCCGGTCTAGTGAAGGCCCACGCCATTCACACATCAATCATATCAATTTCATTTCACCAAACAATTCAAATCAACCCAAAACAATCTAACTAACTAACACAGCCAAACAGACAAGTCCATGGTCTGTGGACGATTGTGTCGGGTGCTACTAAGCACCGTCTGCATCCTAGCATATATATATAACTAGAAATAAAATTGAAGAGTGAGAATTCTCACAAATAGCTATCCTAGCTCCACGGCACTTCTTTTGCAGGAAATCTTCATCGCTATCACATCTTCGTCATCTTCGTTGCCCGTAGCCACTACATATATTAAAATCACACATTTTTATATTTCGATGTTTTTAAAATAAAAATCACATTTTTATTTATTCACTTTCAATTTAAAAGTCGTACTTTTATAATCACTTAATATATTTAAAAGTCCAATCTTTATATATGATAAAAATCACATTTCATTAATTGTCAAAACTATAATCTTTTACATCAAAGTTTTAATCTTTTCATCGTCAAAGTTATAATCCGACATATAAATCAAAATCAAAATTTATTAACACCTTTATTTCTATTTAAAATATGAGTTTTTGAAATAATTTTCTTCCATATATAAAAAGCCGGTTTTTAAAACTAATTATTTTAAGTTAAAAATGGATAAAACTGGAAGCTTTAAATAAAACAAAATAAAATATAGTTAAAAACTTACAGGGTTTTTCTTCTAGAGGGAGGGGTTGTTCATTCGTGATTGGAGGATCGGGACATGGTGGTTTGGCGGTGAGACAGGGTGGCGGTGGACGAGCAGGCGGATGCGGTGGTCGGAGGTTCGCCTGAGGGTGGATGTGGGTGCGGCGGCGGCTTAATTGGAAGAGGAGGGAGAATCGCGATGGGGGGGGTTCGGGTCTCAACAGAAGAGGAGCGAGAAGGGAGCGAGAGGGGTGGAGGTGGCGGGCGACGCGAGGTGGGGCCCTCCGGCGGAGGCGCGGTGGAGGTAGGGGGAGCGACGGGGTCAACGGTGAAAAGGAGGATCGGTTTTTAATTTTCAATTTCTTTTTCTGATTGGAGAATAAAAAAGGGGGGGTACGGGGTTTTATAATATATATATTTATTTAATTAAATTATTTTATTCTCCAAAAAGCAACTTAAAATTTCGGACTCGAAACGGGACCCACCGCCTGTCGTCCATAGCGTTTCACCCCCATTCCGAACACAATGGGATATACATCGTAAGCTGATTCGACTGTTTCGATCAGTTACCGTTAAATTTACATTTAAATCACTATATTGAATTTTAAACGTACATTCCAAATTACTGGGGCCACATACTAACTAGAAAAATTCCAGAAAAATATTTTCTAGCTTCTTATTGACGATACGGTCCTAACAAAACTAGTTTCGTCGAATTCTGAGACCATTGGAAAAATGGCCAATTTCCAGTCGATTAAAATCAACTGAAACTGGTCAAACGCGTTTTCCTTTGCCACGCTCACATATTGATTCGAAAAATTATGAAATTTGAAACCTAGCAATAATTCGACAACACGGACCCAACAAAACTGGTTTCGTCGAAATCCGAGGTCATTTGCAAAATGTCCATTTTTAAGGGCCTGAATTCCATAGCGACTATACAGAATTTTCAACTGGACATATCTTTTGATTCCCGCTACGAAATTCCAACTTGTCGGATTCGTTGGAAAGATATTATCAATTAGATCACAATGTTTTTGGTTTCACTAAAATCCGGATTGTTTTGCACCCGGTACATTCAATTGAAGTTTGAAATCGAATTATCGAACTACCGCGCCATTTTCAATTCTATTTATAATTATATATAATTATTTATATTCTAACGACGACGTATATAATATATACGTCGAATTATATTCAAAATAAATTTTACGTCGATATTATTTAAAATAATCTATTTTAAATATTAAAATTCGCTAAAATCGCCCAAAATAAAAATTTTAAACTGGCCCAGATTTTGCGGGTTATTACAA
The DNA here is from genome assembly GCA_030737875.1 of Allium sativum. Taxonomy (NCBI): domain Eukaryota; kingdom Viridiplantae; phylum Streptophyta; class Magnoliopsida; order Asparagales; family Amaryllidaceae; genus Allium; species Allium sativum. Next base: position 189,634,710 of record CM060925.1, on the reverse strand, counting down.
CCAGAATCTCTAGGGACAATGTATTTTTAAAATATATGTAATTTTTGTATAAATTAATTTGGAAAAAATCTTTTGGAATTGAAATTATAAAGTACTTCTACAGTGTATATTAATTTGAAAATATAATGTGTTTAGAAATATAAATCAATTCCAAAATAAAGTAATTTGGTATAAAGAATTTTAAGAAATAGATCAATTTGAGATATAAAGGGCCTTGAAAATAGAATTTGATTTAAAGTATAAAGTATTTTGGGAATATAAATTAATCTAAAATAAAGTATGTTTAAAGTATAGAGTATTTAGAGTATAAATTGATTTGTAGATAAAGTTTGTTCAGAAGTATAAGTTGACATGAAACATAAAACATAAAACATTTTGGAATATAAGTTAATTTGAAATAAGAAGTATTTTGAAATCTTATGATGAGAATTAATTTGAAATAAATTTGAGCATTAAAAAAAATTGAAACCAAATAGTTTTATGGACATTAATGTGACCAAAATGAATTTGTATGTCAAATAAAATGTCATTTGATTTGAATGTGAATCTAAATAAGCCTTCATAAATATGGTTATGTTTTGTAAATTATTTAGAAATATAAGTTTATTGTATTAACTAACTTGATTGAATCGAGTTATGTTTTGTAAATTGTTTAGTAATATAGCATGAGTCTGATGAACAAATCTGATATTGAAATCTCTTAATGGTTTAGAAAATGATTGTTTTTGAATTCCAACAAATGAGTTTTATTATATAAATTGCATATAGAAAATATCGATTTTAAATATAAAGAAAGTTTCGAAGAATATATTCGTAGAGGTAAATCGATCCATGTCTTTATTTTAGTATATTTAAGATATGCTAATGGTTAATAACTGATATTCAGATTAATAAATTACATATGTTAAACTATTGGTGAAATGCGAATTGTATATCGTGGAAAAATGACATTGATTTGGTTAAAACTAAGGAGGTCATTTGACTAAAGTATGAGAATTTGATTCCAGAAATTGATTTCTAAGGTTTTAAAGAAAAAGAGTAGTAGTATATATACAAGTATTTTCGAATAAAAATGTTTGAAGTATTTTCTAAAATATTTTCAAAAAGGAAATTATATGAATGGAGAACCCACTTTTATCGCTAGAAAGTAATTTCAATGATAATTTTACTTCATTGGAATTTATTCTCGAGTCTCAAAGTGGAGGAGACCTATAACGACCCAACTTTCGAACACATCGGAAGTGTGTCATTAATAAGAATAAGAATAGATAGAAGATAAAACTGAAGAAACATCAGAATCTCACAGCGGAATTTTTAAAAAAGATGGTACTTTATAATATTACACATCATGACATATTACATCAGAGCATAATAGATCTAGGGATACAAACCACTTCATAGTACAACTTTAATTATATATACCATCGATGACTAACGTGCAGACTTATAATTATACAGTAGACATGACAAGTAGAACAACACACAGAAAGTTTCCATCCAGCTTCCAAAGTTTTGTCAGGACCTGATTCACTTCTCTACTCAAAACAAGTGTTAGAGTACCCAAGAGTTCAAGAAAAACACAGAAAAATAAACTCCGGGTCAGTCAGGGGACTGGTATGAGTAAACGATTTAAAACAAATTAAAAAAATAAAAATATATCATAAGACCACGCCGTGAATACGGAACGGATTTTTACCATATGAGAATAAAACACTTTGTATACTTTAATTCGGATATTATCATAGTGTCTAGTGATTTTTCACAAATAATTTAGAATCTAGGAGAATGCTTGCATCTCACATTCTCCTATATAGTATACAAATAAAAACCGCTTGGCACGTATGGATAATGGATTTCCAACTATGACAAGGTATGGAACCACCTTCCAGTAGTGTATCTCTAGAGGCGAATACACTGGGTTCAACAAGAAAGTCTTACAACCCGCCCACACATGGCCGACCACTCATTTCTCTTGAGTGTATCAAATGTATATCTCCAATGGTTGTGTACGGCAACCATTTCCCGAACGGGACAGAATCGATAGAATAGGAAACAAAAGGAATTTCTCTAGATAGGTGATGCTACACCCTAATGGGAGCGACCCACATGGCCATGCTGCCTGCCCGATTTTTGTCATTTCCCGGTTGTGAGGCCTAAGGCTAGACTCACCTTTTTATCATCACTGTTTAATTTCTTTGAATGCCACATCATCAAAACTCGCCAACCACTAATTGACTTCTCCAAAAATATATTATAGGTATAAAGCGAGAGAAACAAATTCCTTTTCCACCATATAACTACGTTTGAAGAGATCAACGTACGTGATCAGTTAGAATTACTCTGTCAGACATTCGTCCATTCAAGTTGTACTGAGATTGGACAAACCGAAGGCACTGTTCAAGAAAAGCCCTTGCATAACTCCGTCTTTGATTATATTTGATAATTCTTGACTAGCGGCGTAAAAACCGGATCGTGTTAGAGTTTGTGCCCTAGAGGCAATTCATTTGATGAGATTGATAACAATGTTGATGTTATTATTTTATTTGGAATAAAATATAATTATATTGTATTTACTGCGTAATATAAATAATAATATAATAGAAGTCCTTAGAATAATAATACAGAATTATATAGTTCGAGTAAGAATGAACTTGAGATTATATAATGTGATAAGTATTATAATTCTTAAATGTCCCTAGTTGAGTTTTATTGTTTATATAGGATAACAATAAAGCGTTGAGATTAGTATATTGATTGACTGATGATCACATCTCATTGATCATTAATATACATTATATTAAAGTCAAGATATAAATACGTATTGGAGAATAGCGTATTGGGCTGACCCACCGTGAGATAACTACATGGAATATAATTAACAAGTATCATAAGTTGTTCTCATGGTGATAGTGATATAATGGTCCTCAGACCTGAAATCATTATAATTTTATTCGAGGATATTTGTGTTTTGATATCATCTAAAGTTATTTTGTAACAGAGTAATGATAATGGTGATTATTGGATATATCTAGAATCGAATATAAATTATGAATGATCTAGATGGAATTTAACCCTACGATATATTCGTAGTGATATCCATGGGCCTCTTGATTAAGTGAGACTGTTAAATGCATGGCCATGCTCAATTATTGATTTGTTCTAAATAGTCTACTTATTGATCAAGAAAACAGATTGAATTATAAAGAGGATGATACGATCCATGCCTCCAGTTTAATCTTGGATATAATGGTTAAAAGGATTAAATTATATTGATACACTATTCACAAAAGGTCATATCGAATCATCGATATTGTTGTAGCTTGGGTAGCAGTGATGTATTACTAGATGTCGTTCACTGTTTATGGTTTAAATGTTTAAATAGTTGCCAACGCTACAACAACCTATAGGGTCACACAATAGAACGTTGAAAGGAAACGAGACCATTATTTATATAAATATTAAATCGTTAATATTTTATTTTATTTGAAATGGTCTGACCGACCTATTCTTTCTTGGATCCGATTTTTTTTTTCACATTAGTTTTAAAAGGGTAATACGCTTACCTTTTTAATTGCAAGACAGAGAAATAAAATACCCTAATCAATGGGGATTAAAGAAAGGTGGCGGCTAAGAGGCTAGTACCTCCATTTCTTCTTCGATTTCGTGGTGATGACTTCGAGGGGCGTTCAAGTGGATACCAATAGAGGGCCGACGCTTTGTCGTGCTTTTGATTCGAACGATCGAGTTTCTTCGTGGCGCCAATTCGTTTGTTTCTTCATCATGCAAGGTATGAGTTCTAACCTAGTTTTGTTTGGATTTCAATTTTATAGCATAGATCTAGAAATTTAAGTGTTAAATCGATTATTAATTTTGGGTTTCAGTTAGATCTAGTTTCCCTAAATTACTTACAGTGGTATCAGAGCCTGATTTGCTATAATTTGAATTTCGAATTCTAATTTAGGTTTAGATTGTTCGCATTCCTAATTAATCGATACTATTTCTTATAGAAATTTTATGAATTTGATTCTAATTTGATTAATTAGGACTATTAAAATTTATTTTGTTTTATAATAACATGATGACTTGTTTATGAAACAAATGTACTAATTAAACAGAGTATGACTCTATTGTATTCATTTGGTTAGATCGAAGAATAACTTTTATTACTGAATAAAATAAATTTCCTTCGATCAGACTGTTGAATTTTTAAATAATTATGTATTGTTTCCACTGGTTACAGGATTTGTAGTAATTTCATTTATAAAATCCAATTTGTTCCGCTGCAATCAAAATTAGTATTTGATACTAAAAAAAATTGTTTATTGCAGATAAATTTGTTATTTGATACAAATTACCAAAAGGGGAATCTTCTTTAACACTTTATATTGATTCAGTTTCATGTTACTGTTATGTTGTGCTTATTATGGGTATTGGATTTTAACTGAACAACAATTTTAAATGTTAAAATATTATTCTTTTAAGTCGTCTAAACTGAGTTTAGTTGATTAATCTGTTGCATCTATGTTATTTCATAACATAATGATGTAATTTCATTTTTCAAAACCAATAGTTGATTTTGAAAAACCTAACCTGTATTGTTTTTTTCAAAATTTGATTTAAGAGCATAGTTTTCTAATTATTGAAATTAGTTTATACTTGTATGAATTCTCGCAAATTAAATCCTTGTGAACTTTGCGAGAGTTTTATGAAAATTCATGTATGCAGCGAAATTGTTTCACTACTTATAAAATTTGTATCTGATACAAATTTTAAATGAAATTATGAATTTACATGATGTAATGTATTGATCTGCTTGTACAGAAACAGTGATAAGCCAATCATTAAAACATATGATTAATAACTGATCTTAATCATAATTTTTTTTTCATTATCAAGACTAGTTTTTTTGATTGATAAAATAGAAAGAAAGTCTTCTGATTAATCTTGATTTACTGAAATCAATTATATGTAAATTTGTTAAGACAAATTTTGGTTTTGATCTTTATACTTGGATATAAATCAGAATTTAGACTGGTTTTGGTTTTAAATCAATACAAGTTTATTTGATTATAGAATCAGATATAAACACATATGGATTTTGTTATTTTAATCAAATAAATCTAATGCTTCTATTTTGATCTAGAACTGCTATTTTATGATTTAATCATGAATATATATTTTGTGATTATAGTATGAAAGAGTTCAAAATGTTCAAGAAGGCGATGTATGGTAAATCAGTATTATGAGTACTGATACTAATCATACATTGACTGTTACAAAGATTTGATTCAAATATGAAATGGTTTCACAATAAACAAAATTTGTTTTGTTATTAAAATTGAATTTTGAATTCATACTAGATTAAGCCAATATACTAATGACTATGAAGGCCTCAAATTTGGATCTGGAAGATTAGAACTGTTTAATCTAAACAGTGCTATGACACATAAATACTTCATAAGATGAGTTAATAGCAAAATCCAGTTTTAATTAAAATATGTGAGTACACATCTGCCCCTTTGGGTTGCCTGTGTTTAAATATAAATGTGACATATTTTATTTGGGTGATCAACATATGTGAATTGATATATGTGTATTCGACATGTTATATAAATGCTTTTGGACTCGAATGAACTGATCATATGTTTATAATGATAAATGTATGGTATAGTTCGATCTCAAAATCTGTAGGAAATATGAATTCCTGTTTAATCTTATTACTTACATATTTAATTATGTTGAGACTATATATTTATTTCATCCAATATTTAAAATATGTATGTTAAATTGTTTAACAAACTGACTAAATATATAAATATGTATGTATATTACATGATATATCTTTAGTTCCAACTAGATATGGCTTGTTTACATTGTAATGTACATGTGAATATTCGTCTTGGACTATTTATACTGTCGAACATTGATATGTGCATCGTCAATGATATGTTTATATGCATGTTTACCAAGTACTGTTTAATACTCTGTTTTGATACACTTAAAACTGTACATTGAAATGAATGCACATATAAATCATAAAAACTGCCTGGTTAGTAACTATGTAACTTTAGGTAGTTTCATAAGTTTGAAACTTATTATTAGATCCTACTTTGCATAGTTGGACTGAAAATTGGATTTTATACACTAATCAGACTATCAGTATGTTTGATATCCTTATAGTAATTATATTATCCATCGTGGTGCTTACCTCTACACACAAAATGGACTCAGGAAATTGCTCGTAAATGAATAAGCTACCTGATGATAATCAGTATGACATGGTTGGCCTTAATATTGGTTCATGATCTCCATGTTTACAAGGTCATTAATATCTGAAAGTAACAATAGAGTATTACACCTATTAACACTCATATGTTAACCACCTATATTATATATCAATAAAAGGACCGTCTTTTACTGATTATAAATCAGTTTTATTTTAGGATTCAAGAACCCAGATTCGATGATTAATTGAATCATTGGATCATAAACACACAAATATAGGATCTGTATGTATTTATGACCATTGAAAAAAGTATGGTGAAATTAAAATCAAGTCTGACTTAATTTTAGAGAATTAAAACCTGGTGTATTCTAAGATACAATTGCATTGAGTAATGTATACATATATTTGTTCTCAACCACCCTGTACAAGTAGATGTGCAATATATATACAGTTATAATGATAAGTATATATATACACACACATTTATATTCATATGTTATATTTTGAATTGTTATCTATAACATAATGACATGATGGTTGAATATTATACAGATTGTAGAACATGTATGAATGTCTGATTCATGCTACTTAACGCAATGATGAGATAAGTTTTATATGTATATAAATAAATATACGTTTGATGTATATGTGTGAGTTATTACATGTATGTGCATATGTTAATACATTTGATGTATTTTAATCATACTGACCCAATGAATTGAAACTGTTTTGACAGGTAAATGGTAATGCTAACTGAAATTGTTTCAGTAATAAGCAATTCCATCAATCAACATTGGCAAGAGCGACTGCTAACAACACTGCATAAGTCAGTGTATTTTGTATACATATGTAATTCAAGTTTATGTGCAATTTAATGTAAACTTAATATGTGTACTGTCTACTAATGTTGTATATGTAATGAACACTAATATGTAGTGTTTGCTAAAAGAAATTAATGTTGAATGGTTTTATATTATAGGACTATATTGGAATCTGTATAATTCCTATGATTAAACCATTATACTATTTAAGTTTATTGATGTTTCTCATGTTATTGGATCTGAAATTGTAATCAAAATGGACTGAGTACATATATTGATATATATGATTGCCTGGATGGTCCCTTTTGCTGGCTCAGTAAATTTGTTTACATGTATTTTAATATAAGTAACGTGGACTTGCCTTAAAATTAACAGTGAACCATAATGCATGAGTATGATTTGTTACTCGACCAAACAAATAAATAAGTCGACCATTACCTTGAAATGTTCAATGTTAAGAGAGGAAATCTACCAATATACATCAATGAATTTAATTATAATATATGTATAATTCATATATTTAATTTAAATCCGATTTATATTATGAATATAAAATACATATATTTTGATATATGTAAATAACTTTAATATTGTCTCCTATTATGAATTATAAATTCCCTTTAAAGCAAATTATTTTGTTATATTAAATCATGGTGAAGTCTTCCAATAGTACACCCATCAATGTCCAATCACATTGAATGTAGGTAACGCCAAAGCGTTGTGCATCCTTTTATTTTGGTTATATGAGGTAGGAGTAATTGTGGTGCTTCGACTATATTATTGGGTTTGATTTAAGTAAGGCTGCATAATACGATAATGGCCTTAGAGACAATAGCATGAATTATTCTATATTTGAGCAAATGAATAATACCGAACAAAATGTTCATCATGCGATCCAGGAATTATATACACGATATAATTGACATAAGATGTCTACCTAAAAGGTTGTGTTTTGGGATTAGCCAAAGCTAAGTCAAGGCATGACTAGATATGGATCTTGGAACACCATTATATATATATATATATATATATAAACAGAGGGATGTTAATTTGAGTGGGAGCGTATTTTAGTCTAAATAAAACATTTATAATAATACAAATTTTGATTGTCAAAATTGTATATTTTTATTGAATGAATATTAAGAATCGGTTAATATTTATTATCCACTATAGATATTAAATAATAGATAACTCCGATAATTTAAATTTGTTCTTGAGAAGGATAAATTGTATTAAATCAAATTTCTTGACTGACATTGAAATTTGAGGATTGTCCTCAAACAAATTAAAACGTAATTGTTCTAACAAATATACAGGATCTAAAATAAAAGTTAAAGTGTGACTTCAACTAAATGAGATATAAGTGTTATAATAATCTACTTATACATTTCTAGTATTAGATACTAGATATAAATCGTGTAACGACCCGCATTCTACGCGTCAAGGGGTCGTAGAATATTTATTTCATCATCATAGAAGGTCGCATGGTCATGTAACTTTGGGGACGACTATTAGGGTCATTTCCCATGTTCATGATTTTTGCCAATTTTTAAATGACCATTTTGCCCCTAGCTGATCTTGTTTCGTCCATAACTTTTGAATGGTAAGGAATTTTGACCTTAAACCACTTCATTGGATTCGGATGATGGTTTACAATTCCGTAGAGTGGTCACATTAGCCAAACGGACTTACCGTTTGGGAGATATGGCTGAATTAAGGTTCAGAAGGTGAAAAACAGCATTAGCGGGCTTAACTGGGTGATTAACAGCTAGGCCCATTAGGGGATTTCGGGATTAGAAGTATTTAAAGGCTGCTAGGGTTAGGAATTTCGGTTTTTAGTCAATTTCCAGCTACCACAAACATATCTTTTACCCTAGCCATGGTCTCCACTTTCTAAAAACACCCCAAATCACCTTCTAATCACTAATTAAGAAGATCTACACCAAATCAAGGAAGATTAGTGTCAAATCAGAGTTGGAGCTGCTGCTAAGCATTGAGATTCGATCCAAAACAGAGGGTATTTTAGATCTATAGTTTAATTTGTGGCAAAGGTGAGTGATTTGCATAGTTTTGCACTAATTACGATTAATTAAGGGTAATTAGTGAAGATTAACGAAATTAGACATGATAAAATTTTGGAAAAATATTTAAAAATTCGAAAATAATGTTTTAGACCGCTGTTGGAAATTTGGTTTGATTTGGTTAAGTTTTACTAATCATATCATTAGTTTTCCCTAAACATGCTTAAGGGAAAATATGGGGTTTTTGCTATGTTTGATCCATTTTACATGTTATGGTTGTTGTTTTGGTGTCTATGATTGATTGTACATGTTGCTATGACTGTATGGTATGATTTGTGATTGTCTAGATGTGTTATTTTGGTCGAAAACGCCGTCGAATGGCGTAAAACAATCGCTGGAAAGAAGTGCAGGAAATTGCCCGAACTGGATTGGATCGAAGGGGAAAAGCCCGATCCGACCTGCTCGCCTGGAAGCTCCACGATCCGACCCGCTGGTGAGAAGGAACTCCGATCCGAACCGATTCCCCTCACGAGCCAAGCATGCTTCCACAACCTGGAGTCACGATCCGAGCCAGTGGATGAAGCCGATCCGCTGGGAGTTCACCGACCCGATCCGCTGGGAGTTCTCCGATCCGCCCACGTGAGTATGAACTACCCCGACCCGAACCACTCTAGGGGGTGCGATCCGAACCAATGGCGTTGCATCATGAGTAGGACCTGACTATGAGTCATGAGCTAGAGGAGCACGACCCTACACGTATGGGGTATTCCGATCCGAACTGAGGAGCTGATGACCACGACCTGAAGCAAAGTGAAGTGAAGAAATGAAGACCGACCCGGAGAAGATGGTGACGACCAAAACCCGAGATGCAAAGGTATTCCAAGTGGGAAGTTTGTACTCAGGATCCAGTTGGGAACCAACGAGTCGACTTCATGAGTTGGGCTTTGCTGCGGGACGTGTGCAAAGGGGTTATCGATACCTATAATTTTGGTTTACCACTGAGAGACGGATTAGGGGCTTGTAGTGATAGTTATACGGGGTTGGACTCCGTCATGGCACAAAGATTAGGTGACCAAAGTAGTAGATATCGTATGCTTTACGCACTGAGCGAGAGATGTGAGGATAGTTGCTATTCTTGATTGTTTGCCATCACTATGACATGTACACCCCCACCCCCGTATTCTTTACACCATGTGTTAGTGGCTCCTTAGAGTATTGAGCCGTATATTGTGCTAACTCTTTGGTTGCAGGTTCAGGTACGGTTTAGTATACCTGTTATTGTTTTGTTTTGCTGCTTATCGCCCATACCAGACTTTTGTCTGACCCAGAGTTTTATGTCTCTTCTTATTACTCTGGGTGCTCCTAAACGAGCAGACTAGAGACAGATTAGGTGGTATGCATGAGTAGCTGTACCGGAGACGAGCAGGAGGCTTCCACGTATGATATATAGATATTCTCCCTGTGTTGTTGAAGGTCACTACTTGGGCATTAGTAGTGTACCTCCTTCTTTTGTTTTCTTTTGCTTTAGAGACAGTTTAAAGTTGTAATAATGGTGGTCATGGAACATAAGCTGTATTTGGATTTCCGCTGCTATGATGTTTAGTTTTAGTTTCAGCTTATGCACTGTCTCGCATGTTTTATGTCAAGTATGTTGTTATTATATTTTATTCCATGCGCTGTGAGACATTCTACAGGTTCCTTGTTGGTTCTTTCATCTTCTTTCCTTTCTTTGACGACCGTCCCATGCTAGCGGACATGTGTACAGCGCACTTTCAGAGAAAATGTCGGTTAATGCGGAGCGGGCCGTCACACTTGGTATCAGAGCCTAGGTTGCGTAGTTAACCTAGGGGAAGACATCAGGGAGAGATATTATACGTATATGAGAGCGCGTATTTTTTATATTTTGGTTTTCAAAAGCTAGCTATATATATACTATTAGTATATTTAAGGGTGGAGTCGCACTGCACTGGCACCACTGAAGAGATGGTTAATCGTTTTCTCTTTACAGATTGAACGATGAGCTGAAACTTGAGGAACACGGGTCCAAGGGCTAACAATAGGAATGACCCTGATATGAGGGCGATGTTCACCAACTTCATGAGAGAGATGCTTAGGGATGTGCAGAGGGCAGCTGCCAATGCTGGTAATGGTGGTGGTCCAGTAGTGCAGGCACCTAGGGCCGATTTCGCCAAGCTGAATAAGGATTATACTAGTCTTGGTGGGAAGCCGTTCCATGGAACGGAATCGGCTACGGATGTCCAAGATTGGTTGGATAGCTATGAACGTATCTTCGAAGACTTGGGTATCGAGGATGCGATGAAGAGAAGGCTAGCATCCCGTCAGCTGCAAGGACGGGCAATGAATTGGTGGAATGCTATTAGGGCAGCTACTCCAGAGGATCAAGTCACTTGGGATCAGTTTAGAACTCGTTTCAGTGATAAGTTTATCCCAGCTGCTCAGAAGTCAGAATTGTTTAGGAAGTTCTTAGAGCTTAAGCAGAATGGTAGGGCAGTCTTGGAGTATATTGCTGAGTTCGATACTTTATCGAAATATGGATTATCCCTTATAGATACCGCCGAGAAGAAGAACGAGAAGTTCATAACTGGTTTAGATGGGTACTTGGGGGAAAGGCTTATAAACCACATCGATGAGACGTTTGAATCGATTGTAGGAAAGGCATTAAGGTCAGAGAGTCTTTACCCTAAGCCAAAGACTGAGGTTGCTATTGCACCTGCAAAGGAGCCAAAGCCGCAAGCAGGCGGTGGAGGCAAGAATAATTCCCAGAATAAGAGGAAACAAGACCAAACCATGGATGGTCAGAATAAGAAAAATAAGAAAGATGGCGAGTGCTTTAGCTGTGGCAAGAAGGGCCACTATGCCAGAGATTGTTGGGAAAAGCCTGGGGAAAGGAAGTGCTTTAATTGTGGCTAAGTGGGACATCACAAGAATGAATATCCACAACCTCCTAAGGAGAAGCAGATCATGAAAGCATATGCTATCAACGCTGTTCCTTCTTCGTCGAATGCCCCAACTGCGGCGCAGAAGGAAAAAGGTGTCGTTATTCGAGGTATGCTTCCTATTTAAGATGTTTCTGTTCGAGTTTGTTTGATATCGGGACTTCCCATTCCTTCGTACCTAGTGACCTGGTAGATAAGTTGGAACTGGAACCCGAGGTAGTCGATAGACCTTTAGTAGTGACAAACCCGATAGGTGGTTTGACTAGCCTTTGTAGGATTTGTCGTAATTTGGTCTTATCGAGTCATGTATGTATGTTTGTTGTGATTGCTTTATTTTGAGCTTTACTAGGTCTAGCTTGATTTTGGGAGCCGATTGACTCCAAAGGTATAGAGTGATAGTAGATTGTGAAGAGTCTTTGACGACCATTATAATGGATGATGGACGAAAGGTGGTATTGGATCGCCTACCTTATGATGAAGATGATAACAGGAGTTAGAGAAGCAAATGTACATTGGATGTACATAAGTTTGGTCAGGACTTGGCCGGTCGATCGACGGTAGTCTCAAGCAAGATTGGCAAGGATAGCCAGAGTTAGTTATGGATGCTTGAGTGTTTGGATGTTTTGCTCATATCAACTCACATAGATTGTCTGAACTCGAGAGAGATATTTCCTTGGGTGCTTGTCTGATATTAGTTTAGGCCTTTGGGGCTTGTACTCGGGGAATGTCGAAGTCGACTAGGATGGTTTGCGTGAGATATAAGTAGTTGTTGTGATTTTCATTGGATGATATCTTGGTTTACTTGAGGAGTAATGGGCAGTTGTGACAGGATAAGACTATTCGATGGTATGGACTGCCCCGAGTTAGACTCGATAGGGTTATGAGATGACTCGAGTAGGACTTGAGAAAGATACAAAGTAATGGATTGTTTAGGACCCTATGCTGATGTTCTTTTTGAAAAAAATAGGATGTGTTCGTTGATCATGGAAGATGCAACGAATGTTAGGACGATTCAAGTTCGACTTGAACTCGTAAAAGAAAATCGGTGTTCGTTGATCTTGGAGCGGTAACAAATAGGGAGACGACTCACATTGGACTAGGGTTTGTAGGTAATGGATACTCAAAACTGGGTTTGAGTTTATGGGTAATAGATTGACTCGAGTTGGACTCGAGAAGGCTACAAGGAACTGGATTGGCTCGAGTTTGACTCGGGAGGGCAGCAAGATAATAGATAGACTTGGGTGGGACTCGAGTGTTTCAGGCGGACTAAAATCAGGGGTATCTGGGGACGCCCACTTACCTTGGATCCGTTGGACGTGATCTAGTTATCCTTGGAGGATAAACGTACGTTGGACGTACGGTAGTCCGTTTGGAGGCAGGGCTTCCATTAGTTATTGATGTTGGTTGGACCAGACATACAGGTATCGACGTATTCATGGCTTTAGTAGGTGATATATAGGATTTGTTTGATGGATTCTATGGTTGTTGTGTTTGTTCCTACCTTTCTTCTCTTGAGTGTCACCTGTAGGATCCTGTTGAATGGAAATAGTATAAATTTGTTGATCATGGTGATATAACGGGTGTAAGATACTTTACGTTAGACTTGAAGTATGTTGGGCATTGTGGAGCGTCCGTTGACCTTGGAGATTCAGCGGATATAGGAGCTTCAAGTTGGACTTGGACTCGAAGGTAGATTATCTAGATTCATTGGATGAGTCTAGTTCACCTTTAGAAGGTGAATGTACGTTGGACATGCAGTACGAGTATAAGTGGAGTACCTAGGTTCATTGGATGGGTCTAGTTTGCCTCTAGGAGGTGAATGTACGTTGGACGTGCAGTACGAATGTAGGAAGGACTCAAGTTGGACTTGAAAGGACATTTGGAATGTAGTTGGAAATTTGGCGTATAGGGTTGGATTACCTAAGAAGATGACAGTATAGACGGATGCCATAGTACCAGACTGGGTGCGATAGCTGATGCATTGGGTAGGAGACATGCCACTTTAGAGGCTATGTTTCTAGAATGCAAGCAACTAGAGTATATCACGAGAGATGACTTCAGACCTAAGTGCGAATTGGATTCAGAAACGCTAGTAAGCTTGACGATTAGATCGATCTGGATTGAGTGCGGATCGGTTCCAGTCAGAGGGACGATCCTAACCTATTGGAAATCACCTCTAGGGTAGAGATGAGAATCGATGGCGAGAGAACGACTATACTTAGGAAGTAGAGGATGACATAAGAAAGTCGTATCCAAAGCTCTTTGCCTGGTAAGATTTTAGCGGCGATGATTCTTCCCCTGTTAGTAAACCGCATGCCAGGATAGAATTGGTTCCGTTTGTTTTTCATGTTTGACTGTTGTGTATGGCTGGTAGGCATGCGGGATCCATTGTTTGTTCTTAGTTACGGAATTTCGGGGGCGAAATTTCTTAAGGGGGGAAGAGTGTAACGACCCGCATTCTACGCGTCAGAGGATCGTAGAATATTTATTTCATCATCATAGAAGGTGCATAGTCATGTAACTTTGGGGGACGACTATTAGGGTCATTTCCCATGTTCATGATTTTTGCCAATTTTTAAATGACTATTTTGCCCATAGATCTTGTTTCCTCCATAACTTTTGACTGGTAAGGAATTTTGACTTAAACCACTTCCATTGGATTCAGATGACGGTTTACAATTCCGTAGAGTGGTCACATTAGCCAAACGGACTTACCGTTTGGGAGATATGGCTGAATTAAGGTTCAGAAGGTGAAAAACAGCATTAGTGGGCTTAACCGGGTGATTAACAACTAGACCCATTGGGGAATTTCGGGATTAGAAGTATTTAAAGGCTGCTAGGGTTAGGAATTTTGTTTTTTAGTCATTTTCCAACCACCACAAACATATCTTTTACCCTAGCCATGGCCTCCACTTTCTAAAAACACCCCAAATCACCTTCTAATCACTAATTAAGACGATCTACACCAAATCAAGGAAGATTAGTGTCAAATCAGAGTTAGCTGCTGCTAAGCATTGGGATTCGATCCAAAATAGAGGATATTTTAGATCTATAGTTTAATTTGCGGCAAAGGTGAGTGATTTGCATAGTTTCGCACTAATTACGATTAATTAAGGGTAATTAGTGAAAATTAACGAAATTAGACATGATAAAATTTTGGAAAAATATTTATAAATTCAAAAATAATGTTTTAGACCTCTGTTGGAAATTTGGTTTGATTTGGTTAAGTTTTACTAATCATATCATTAGTTTTGCCCAAACATGCTTAAGGGAAAATATGGGGTTTTTGTTATGTTTGATCCATTTTACATGCTATGGTTGTTGTTTTGGTGTCTATGATTGATTGTACATGTTGCTATGACTGTATGGTATGATTTTTGATTGTTTAGAAGTGTTAGTTTGGTCGAAAACGCTGTCGAATGGCGTAAAACAGTCGTTGGAAAGAAGTGCAGGAAATTGCCCGAACCAGATCGGATCGAAAGGGAAAAGCCCGATCCGACCTGCTCGCCTGGAAGCTCCACGATCCGACCCTCTGGTGAGAAGGAACTCCGATCCGAACTGATTCCCCTCACGAGTCAAGCATGCTTCCACAACCTGGAGTCACGATCCGAGCCAATGGAGGAAGCCGATCCGCTGGGAGTTCTCCGATCCGCCCACGTGAGTATGAACTACCCCGACCCAAACCACTCTAGGGGGTGCGATCCGAACCAATGGTGTTGCATCACGAGGAGTCACGAGCTGGAGGAGCACGACCCGACCCGTATGGGGTATTCCGATCCGAACTGAGGAGCTGATGACCACGACCTGAAGCAAAATGAAGTGAAGAAATGAAGACCGACCCGGAGAAGAAGGTGACGACCAAAACTCGAGATGCAAAGGTAGTCCAAGTGGGAAGTTTGTACTCAGGTTCGAGTTGGGAACCAACGAGTCGACTTCATTAGTTGGGCTTTGCTGCGGGATGTGTGCAAAGGGGTTATCGATTCCTATAATTTTGGTTCACCACTGAGAGACGGATTAGGGGCTTGTAGTGATAGTTATACGGGGTTGGACTCCGTCATGGCCCAAAGATTAGGTGACAAAAGTAGTAGATATCGTATGCTTTACGCACTGAGCGAGAGATGTGAGGATAGTTGCTATGCTTGATTGTTTGCCATCACTATGACATGTACACCCCCATCCCTGTATTCTTTACACCATGTGTTAGTGACACCTTAGAGTATTGAGCGGTATATTGTGCTAACTCTTTGGTTGCAGGTCCAGGTTCAGGTATGGTTTAGTATACCTGTTATTGTTTTGTTTTGCTGCTTATCGCTCATACCAGACTTTTGTCTGACCCAGAGTTTTATGTCTCTTCTTATTACTCTGGGTGCTCCTAAACGAGCAGACTAGAGACAGGTTAGGTGGTATGCACGAGTAGCTGTACCGGAGACGAGCAAGAGGCTTCCACGTATGATATATAGATATTCTCCCTGTGTTGTTGAAGGTCACTGCTTGGGCATTAGTTGTGTACCTCCTTCTTTTGTTTTCTTTTGCTTTAGAGACAGTTTAAAGTTGTAATAATGATGGTCATGGAACATAAGCTGTACTTGGATTTCCGCTGCTATGATGTTTAGTTTTAGTTTTAGCTTATGTACTGTCTTGCATGTTTTATGTCAAGTATGTTGTTATTATATTTTATTCCATGCGCTGTGAGACATTCTACAGGTTCCTTGTTGGTTCTTCCATCTTCTTTCCTTTCTTTGACGACCGTCCCGTGCTAGAGGACATGTGTACAACGCACTTTCGGAGAAAATGTCGGTTAATGTGGGGCGGGCCGTCACAAATCACATAAATGTATGTTGATTTATAGAAATTGCAGAATAAGTAGAAATATGAGAAAAGGACAAGTGGACTTACGATTGGAAATGAAGCAAATGTTGCTGGATTATCTATAGGAAGTTGATTCTTGTTAATTATATTGGCTTGATTAAATAAATAAAATAATTGTCATTATTAAATTTCACATAAAATAAATGTTATAATAGATCTTGTTTAGACAAGTTTGAATTTCATTTGTAATAAAAGAATAACTATTATTCATTTTATTTAAATGAAATATCGTATGGAATTTCACAAATAGTTAATGGTATTTGTAAATCCTTAACTATAATGTACTTGACATTAATGATGATTGGATTAAATTTAGTGATTTAAATCCAATATACCTTTAGTATTACCGGTTAGCCCAGTAAACAAGAAAGTATATCAAAACTCCATAATGATGGAATTTTGAGATCATTTGATTTTGAATTAAATGAAGAATACATATCTTGTTTATTAGAAAAAATAACTGAATCACCTTTCACTTAACACAGCGATTGAGTAATAAGTATTGGGTCTCATACATAATGATGTATATGGAGCAATGAATACATAAACTAGAGACAGTTTTATTACTTCATTATATTTACTTATGATCAGTAGATACAGATATGTGTGTCTTATGAAACACATATCAGAATCATTTGAAAAAGTTCAAAGAATTCAAAGTGAAGTCAATAAACAATTTTAATAGAAAAAAATAAATATTTTTCGAACAGATCGAAAGAGAATATTTAAGCCAATTAATTAATGACTATCGAGACGAGTTTGAAATTGTTTCACAACTCGCTCCATCAAGAACACCATATTGGAGTGGGGTGTCTGAAAGGAAAAATAGCACATTATAAGATATAGTACGATTAATGATAAGTCATATAGATCCTCCAATAAATTAAACAATTGCATTTATTCCTACTAAAATGGTTTTGAAGACGCCATATAAGATATGGACTAGGGAATGTCCTAGTGTGTATGATTCGATGATTTGGGATGTAAAGACGTTTATTAAACGTCCTTCCTCTGATAAGATCAAACCTAAATCAAATAACTATTTTTTGGATATAAAATCTCTGAGAATAAAATGTTTATTGCTCGATTTGGTATCCATTTAAAGGAGAGCCAGTCTCTAAGATACTAATGAGAATGAAATAGAATTCGAAACGTTTCGCAACCACAAAATGCCACTGAATCTTGTATAGACAAGAAATTGAGTGGGAGTGATACAATAATTCAAATGTTATTTAATAACACATTAATTATTGCAAATAATGTTAGTTTAAAAACAAGAAATAAATAATGATTCTAAGAACGTAAATGTTTGGATTAAGAAGTTCATAAGTGAACTTAAATCATTGTTGATCCGTTGATTTATATTGCGATAATAATGTGGCTATTGCTTAGGCCTAAAACGTTAAACTCATTATCAATCCAAACATATATTTAAGAAATATAATTCTTATGTGAAATTGTTCACACAAGAAATTAACATATCTACAAAGTTACAAAAGTTGTAATGTTGCAGACCTACTGAATTAAAATCTGTCGCGGCAGAAGTTTAATAGTCACACTAGTTTCATAAGTATACAATACGTAAATGATTGACTCTAGTGCAAGTCGGAGATTGTTAGAGTTTGTGCCCTAGAGGCAATTCATTTGATGAGATTGATAACACTGTTGATGTTATTATTTTATTTGGAATAAAATATTGTTCTATTATATTGTATTTACTACGTAATATAAATAATAATATAATAGAAGTCCTTAGAATAATAATACGGAATTATGTAGTTCAAGTAAGACTGAACTTGAGATTATATAATGTGATAAGTATTATAATTCTTAAATGTCTCTAGTCGAGTTTTATTGTTTATATAGGACAACAATAAAGTGTTGAGATTAGTATATTGATTGACTGATGATCACATCTCATTGATCATTAATATACATGATATTAAAGTCAAGATATAAATATGTATTGGAGAATAGCATATTGGGCTGACCCACCGTGGGATAACTACATGGAATATAATTAACAAGTATCATAAGTTGTTCTCATGGTGATAGTGATATAATGGTCCTCAGACCTGAAATCATTATAATTTTATTCGAGGATATTTGTGTTTTGATATCATCTAAAGTTATTTCGTAACAGAGTAATGATAACGGTGATTATTGGATATATCTAGAATCGAATATAAATTATGAATGATCTAGATGGAATTTAACCCTACGATATATTCGTAGTGATATCCATAGGCCTCTTGATTAAGTGAGACTATGAAATGCATGGCCGTGCTCAAATGTTGATTTGTTCTAAACAGTCTACTTATTGATCAAGAAAGCAGATAGAATTATAAAGAGGATGATACGATCCACGCCTCCAGTTTAATCTTGGATATAATGGTTAAAAGGATTAAATTATATTGATGAACTATTCACAAAAGGTCATGTCGAATCATCGACATTGTTGTAGCTTGGGTAACAGTGATGTATTACTAGATGTCGGTCACTGTTTACGGTTTAAATGTTTAAATGGTTGCCAACGCTACAACAACCTATAGGGTCACACAAAAGAACGTTGAAAGGAAACGAGACCATTATTTATATAAATATTAAATCGTTAATATTTTATTTGAAATGGTCTGACCGACCTATTCTTTCTTGGATCCGATTTTTGTTCTCACGTTAGTTTTAAAAGGGTAATACGCTTACCTTTTTAATTGCGAGACAGAGAAATAAAATACCCTAATCAATGGGGATCAAAGAAAGGTGGCGGCTAAGAGGCTAGTACCTCCCTTTCTTCTTCAATTTCGTGATGATGACTTCGAGGGGCGTTCAAGTTGATACCAATAGAGGGCCGACGCTCTGTCGCGCTTTTGATTCGAACGATCGAGTTTCTTCGTGGCGCCAATTCGTTTGTTTCTTCATCATGAAAGGTATGAGTTCTAACCTAGTTATGTTTGGATTTCAATTTTATAGCATATATTTGCGAATTTAAGTGTTAAATCGATTATTAATTTAGGGTTTC
The DNA here is from genome assembly GCA_030737875.1 of Allium sativum. Taxonomy (NCBI): domain Eukaryota; kingdom Viridiplantae; phylum Streptophyta; class Magnoliopsida; order Asparagales; family Amaryllidaceae; genus Allium; species Allium sativum. The sequence continues at coordinate 189,614,797 of CM060925.1, read as the reverse complement.
AGTTAGATCTAGTTTCCCTAAATTACTTACAGATCGAAGTGGAATAAAAATTCCGGAATCTTCGAAACGATCAACGTTGATTTATTCTTTTAGGGACAAATGGTATTTTATATTCGAAAATAAATTCCTATGTTCATATTTATAAATTTGAAATTTATTTCAATTTATTTTTTAAAATGATTATCAACCTTAGTTGATAAAATTTCCAATGTTCAACTTCATTGTCCACCCGCCAATCTTGGCACGATTATTTATATCATAAAATTTTCATTTTTACTTATCGTTAACCACCTTCCGATAGTTGCATTAAAATCAGCACATAAATCTTATCAACTCCTCAGTTCCAAAATGATCGGATAATCTCTATTATAAATATTATTTAATTATTTAAAGAAATAATTAAAATATAAAACAACATCTTATTACATAGAAGTATTTGTCTTTACATTGGTTTGGCTTTTCAAACATATACAAATATTTCAACCTATTGTTAAATCCTAAGGATACTGTTACCCCAACTTATAAATGTTCCAAACCCAACAGTCCATGTCGGCCCATCCGAACTATTTATAGATTATAAATATATTTATAATTACCAAATTTCTATCTATATGTTTTAAATACAAACAGTTTGTACCAAATTTCATCACCATCCTCAAATATGTTCGTCCATTCAAAAGTGGTTCGACCCGGATTTTGATGAAAAACTGTTTTAATTTCCCACTTTAAACGAGCTTGGATAAAGGCTTCGGCCTCCCTTATTTTAATTAACAATTTGTTTATACGTGGCCCAAAATCAGAAGTCCACACATACTCTTCGTTAAAGCTTCACACGTGGCCTAAATTCCACCAATACACATATTCCTAAGGCCCACCCTCTTTTTATAAAATTTGCGTCCCACGTGTCCTCCTGATCCACGAAAATGAAGTTCCACTTCATATTTTAAAAGTTGATACCTGCTATTACTACTTCCTCCCATTTTTACTTCTCATCCCTGCTTGTTTTCACGTCCATGCTCCCACCGTGAACGCCTGCCACTCCGCCAAACTCCAGCTCCGGTGAGAAAGCCTCCACGTCCGTCAGTTCATAGTTTCCACACCCTTGTCCCTTTTACAATTTTCAAGACCTGCTATCAATACACCCTTCAAATCGTGATGTTCTCTGTTGCTTCTCCCCACTTCTACCTTGATGTTTTCTTCTTTTCTTTACCTTGAACGCTTGTTACCCTCCGACACCACTTCAATGAACAGACTTCCACGTCCCTTACATGTTTTACAGACCCATCTTCATAGGTCCACTTCTCCCATCCTTCCAGTTTTTGGTTGCATACCACTTCATTTCCCAGTATCCAAACTGTGCACCACTCAGAGTGCACATGCACACGGACATCTGCATGTAACCCAGTATTATTGTCGTCTCTAAATAAGTGCGAGCTGCACTGGTGCCCCTCGAACCACTCAAACCCTCCTCTGATAGTCTGTAGCGGAACTGGATCTTTCGACGGAACTTTCCGAGACCGAACGCCAACTTGAACTCAATCAAAAAGGAACTCAACGCCGTCATCCTCCACCATGGAACGGCTCCGACTTCACCTATAAACTGTCGACAATGTAGCCGACCATTTCGCTAAAAAAAACTTCCCACTTGCTCAATGTCGAAATGCCACCATTCACCCACAAAACAAATTCCGAAACCCACATGAATTAATGCCACTCGAAAGTTTGATTATTAGACAATGTTTAAAGATTTCCCATTCGCTTAATAAACTATCGTGTTTACCTCGTCCAACTCCTATCATTAACCAAGTTATCCGAATTGGCTCCGATTAACGTTCCGACTACCCCCTTTCTAGTTAATATAAATCCAAACTAAAGTCATAGTTATAAAACACTAAATGGTTTAGGAATACAAATCTACAACTAATTTGTGGTGAAAGATTATTTTTAGTTTTCTCTTTTGTTGTATCTTCTACTAGTACATATGAATCATCAACATGTAACTAATAGTTTAGTTTGTTATCTTATTCCTAACTGGTATCAATGCATTTACAAAGTGTAAGGTTGACTGGTACATACATCTTTAAAGTTGCCTATATATGTTTTTCTTTTCTTGTTCCAGTAAGCTCAACTTCCAAACAAAGCAGTTCCTGTTTACATCTAACTTAGCACAAAGACAAGCCTTCCATAGTTGAGACATCATAGATGATTTTAACAGTATACAGAGTAAAATAAAACAGAGTTTATGATGCCTAGTCATATGTTATTTTCAGTTGTCAAATACTTTAATTCACAGGCCAGTTTCGAAGATAAGTATTATGAAATATGAACTTAAGTGTTCAGGTAAATGTGAAACTCCCCCCCTCCCCCAAACTAATACTGCATCAGGAAACATAAAAAAAAACACTATCAAATGGGTATGACCGCACTTAGCAATGAATCACGATATGGGTAACAGGCAAATAGAGTATGGTCCTTAGCAATATGAACTTAGTTTAAACAAGTCACCGGGTTCATTTATCATGCAAGCATACATGGCTTTCAGAATGCATTTTTATCATGTCCAGTCATGTATTAAGCAGGTGTACACATCACAGGTTAGCATAAAATTCATTAGAGAATCAAAATGAATTATGTGTATGTTTACTCACCTCTCACGGCTTTGCTCTCAGCTTTAGCTTTTCCTCTATTGATTTTGGTTTGAACTGAGTTGCTTTGTGAAGAGAAATGTATCGGTATGTGCCCCTTATATAGGGATGATAAAATCATAAAATAATTTTTGCATTAAATGAATGTACTGAAAATAACGTGAACAAATGTTTTTCTTCAGACTGTTAAAGTGATTGAAAGGAAAAACTAGGTTCCTACTAGCTGTTGATATAGGAAAAATGCTATTTTTACAATTTCCCAAAAGTTGCGGCGTGTCTTCAAGCAATCAGAGAACATTTGGGTTTGTACAAGCCATACAAATACATAACTATTGGCTACTGGTAATGTCATATAAATATCTTATGTACTGTAAGAACCCGTAACTTCCCCATGAAGGAAAGAGCGGATACTTTGAGAACAACACACAAATGAACGCAGATGGAAGAACATTTCATTGCTATTACAACAATTCCATCAGATACAAAGGATATACAGAGTATGAATAACTATTATACAACAAAGAATTTCAGAGATTTAAATACAGTACTGCAGCGGAAAAATAATACAAAACACAATTGAAAGTAATACACGGATATAGAGCTTTTCGAGCATCGTTCCGGCTATAAATCAGGATCCTGTGAATATAAATCTGCAAAACCAAAACTACTAGCTGCCCGTGTCGAAAATAAGGGCACCTAGAGTTTAGTTTAAAACAATAAACTCCAGGTCAGCCATGTGACTGGTGTGAGAACTAAAATAGTCATTTAAAGCTTTACTTTAAAAGAGAGTAATTCAAGGGACCACGCCGTATAACACGGAACGGGTTTCCTCCCAAGAATACCAGTGCATAGAATAAACAGCGCAATGCTTTTTCGAAAAATGAAGCTATTATAAGACCTAGGTCCCATCACACAATGCAACGCAAGCCGAAGGATAGGGTTTTCCCTTATAATAGCCAAACATGCTTGGTACGTTTAAAACAAATCATTTGATACTATAATAAGTGTATAGTGTCAAAACATTTTCAATCATAAATATCAATCCTAGGCGGCATGGGTACCATCTATCATGTCGCCATACTAGGCTCTACAAATAAAACTGAAATACACGTATTGGAAATTGGATTTCCGTCATGAGTCGAAGCAAGGGGCAAGCTCCTCTCCGCTTCGAGACACTCTAGCAAATGATCAGGACTACACACTCTAGGCAGCCACTTGGATCGGTTGGGCCGGTCCTCTCTTACGTTTGAGGATTAGTTATTCCTGAACACACATTTCCCGGTCCTTACAGACCTAAAATCGAGGCGCCTCATTCCAACAACCACATAGGTGAAAATTATATAAATGTCAGGGCTGGTAAGTCACTAACACCACCAAAGCTAGAAAGAAACGTCGTGTTCTCCCAACGGTCTGTATCCTGTTTTTGACTCATACCGAGGTGTGAGGCTCGTGAATTCATGTTATACACAAAGCTGCCACGTAGGCCGTGCTTTGATCATCAACCACAAGACTTTGCTTTTCAACAGAAGCCTTGATCCATGCAACTCAGCGTGCCACACAGGCAGTTCATGCCATGCGATTGATATCTATCGATATATAACCTCTAAGCTCGTACGTCTCAGAGAAGGGCGTTAAGAAAGAGAATAAATTCTCCGCCGCCAAACAGATATATATTTAACAGAATAAAATCCAATGTCAGACACACAATCCATTTACAAGTTCATTCTGGGTCTGAACGAAACCAGAGGCACTTTCCTCGCATATCCATCGATCTCCAAGTACGTCTGGACGACCACCAACTGATTCCCTCATCTTGGGTGTACATCCCAATCAAGATCATCAGTAGTCACCCAAACGATGTGAAGACTTCCGGTCTTCAACCACCGTCTTCATCTTCGTCATATCGTCGAATCGGTTATTCAGAATGGGTATAAACCCGACCTTTCCGAACAACCTGCGTATATTAAAAACAAATGTTACACAAACAATACATACGCCTCATTTCAAACAACGGCCTTTCCCTAAGTAAAGGTTCTTATTAAGTACTCATCCGTTGAGATTAGTCATTTCAAACCAGATTATGGTTTTCCAAACTAGTCGAGATTAGCGAACCACTCCGAAGTAATTATTTATTTTATTTCCCAATCCCAACCTATTCATCCCATGAAGCAAAACTAGTAATACTCCATATCTAATACCACGGTGTTATCGGTAAAATTATTTACCATTTCACATTCAAATCTAATTAAAGATTTAACTATCGCTTTGGAGCAAAACTGGTGATACTCCATTCTCGCTCGCTTTCCAAATTTGATAATTTTCATTATCAATCCACATTTCAATCTAATTGCAGATTCATTAAAACTCCTTTTACTGGGTTAAAGAACTAGTGTCATTTAAAACACAGTTCACGACAAACCCAAATCATATTCTATTTATTATCGGGTTAAAGAACTAGTGTTATTTAAAACACCCTTCACGATAAACCCACGAATCAATTCTATTTATTATCTTTACAAATATGGAGTTTTTCATCCCAATTTTTCCCAAATCATTTCTTATGATTTTACACAAATTATTACTATTTTTAATAATTTTATCAAGGCCCGTACAGTCAATTTCCATCAACGGCCATCGAACTGCACTTACAGCGACCTTTTCCAAATTTGATTTGGACGTATCTCCAAATCCAACCGTTAGATTTCAAATTTATAATATTCTTTAGAAATCTCTTTTCGATACGAACCCAACGGTTCCGGTTTTAGGAGAATCCGACGGTCGGATCTCCCGTAATATTCGTTCGAAGTCAATGGTCGAAATTCGCGAACTGCCGCGGCGTGGCGCGTTCTATTCAGGCCATTATATTATATATATAATATATATTTCACCGATTCCTATTCAAAACAAATTTTATAAATAGTTTTAAATTCGTTTCAAAAACATTTCAACTTCCATTTCCAGTTTAAATCAAAATTGAATTCCTTCTTATAGATCCGTTTTAAAATTCTTTTAAATTCAATTCAATTCGAATTCATTTCAAATTGATTTTTTCTTCTATTTCAATTCGTTTTCAATTCAATTCGAATTCGTTTTATATTCAATTCAATTCGAATTCATTTTATATTCAATTCAATTCGAATTCGTTTTATATTCAATTCAATTCGAATTCGTTGTATATTCAATTCAATTCGAATTCGTTGTATATTCAATTCAATTCGAATTCGTTTTATATTCAATTCTTATATCTCTTTTCAATATTCATTATAAAAACGAATATAATCGATATAAATATCGTTCACGTCAAAATAGCGCATCTCTAATCAACACGGCTTTATATATTTCAATAATTATGTTATTCTATTCAACAAATGAATCTATATTTTTGTCAACACATGACTAATCTCAACGAATGAGTACTGTCCACGTGTGACTATTTTTGTTATTTAATATATTTTATAAAAATTATGGTATCTATCGTTTGATTTCAATTCAGACTCCAACCGTAAATTAGTAAGAGAACGATTCCCTAAATATTAACCCCGAAGGCCGAAACCAACATCAGATCAATATCCAGGAAACCATTCATCTTATCTATTTTCCAGTTAGTTTCTAATTTCATATATGATAAAGATGTAAATTTTATTGTTAAAATATTTCGTTCAACACATGACTAGTCTCAACGAATGAGTACGGTCAACACATGAACCTTTATTTTATAGTGATAAAGATGTAAATTTTATTGTTAAAATATTTCGTTCAACACATGACTAATCTCAACGGATGAGTACTGTCAACACATGAACCTTTACTTTATAATATTCTTTATTTTCTAAATTGGAATGAGGCCCAATCAATCACCATATAGCGTTAACTATATGGATTTTATACAACACATGTATATAATAGCAACGATAAATAATCAACCATCATCCAAAGTGCACTACACTGTATAAGCATCAAATATAGATATCTAACGCTTATAACAGCCTATCGATCAATCGATCGACATACAACAAATTATTGGGATTAGTGTATGCTGTATTTTATCCCAATACCCGTGTGGGGTTTCAAACAATCAAACACAGATTTTATTTGTGCAGTTGGGCTATGTGTAAAATTTATCGTCCCAATCAATGTCATTCAAATAGGTGTGCATAAACAAACCATCCGGTTTGTAAACGAATATTTATTTATTCATATTCACGTTAAAAATTATATTTTTAACGATCGAATTATTTTATTCAACCTATGAATATTCTATTCGGTTCATTTATTAAATAAAATGATATCTTTATTTTTCTAACTTATTTTAGAAAATTTCGGCGGCATAACGGCACGATACTAGAAACGGGACAAGGCCTAGCCTTATCCCCGGTCTAGTGATGGCCCATGCCATTCACACATCAATCAAATCAATTTCAATTCACCAAACCACCAACTCTAAATCAAATAATCTAACTAATCTATGCAACCAAACAAACAAGTCCATGGTCTGTGGACAGTGGTGTCGAGTGCTACTAAACACCGTCTACATCCTAGTATATATTATAATATAACTAGAAAAAGGAAATTTAAAAAGGTGAGAAGTTCTCACAGAGGGTTACACTCCGCCGTGCTTTGCTTTTGAACTGCTGAACTGACTGGATTTGCTTGGAATTCCTATGCAGTTCTTTTCACGCTGTTCAAATAAAAATTATATTTTTATTGCTTCTACTTTATAAAAATCATATTTTTATCGCTTTACTACATATGTAAAGATTACACTTTTCTTCTTTAAAAATCGAATTTTTCCTTCTTTACTATGATAAAAATTTCTTCTTCAAAAGATCATATCCTTTCTATTGTAAAAATCAAACCTTTTTACCTAAAAATCGTATTTTTATCTACAATAAAAATCCTCTTTTTATTTTAAAAGTTATTCTATTTTATTTTTCAAATCAAGAATGTTTACATTTCAAATCAATGACAATTTCAATTTTTAAACAAGGTAAAAATCAGTTTTTAAACAAGGTAAAAATCATATTTTTATTACTTCTATAATATAAAATCGTATTTTTCAACTAAAAATATTTCATTCACATAATAAAATCACACCTTTTACATCATAAAAATATAATCTTTAACTAATTAAATTTCTAATTTTTACTAGATTAATTCTAAGCTTTGTAATCAATGTGAATAAATAAATAGGAATAGAGAAAAAAACGAAACTCACAGTTCACATCGGAATGGGCTGTTGCTCCTTCGTCAGAGGGCGTCAGGGGAGGGGTCTGGCGGTTGGGTGGTGCTGCGGTCCAGCCTGAGGAAGCGGTGGGCCCTGGAGTCGCTGGCTGTGGCTGTTTCCATCGTAGGGGCTTTGGAGGGGTTCGGATTTGCTCGCAGGAGGTGGAGAACGAGAAGGGCGGAGCGATGGGGGATGACCGGAGTTGCGGAGGGAGGCGGCGCAGCCACTGGGGTGGCGTGCCGTGGACTGTGGGAGTTCGGGTGTTGGTTCCCCGTTTAGGAAAGGGGAGCGAGAGAAGGGAGTGAGAGAGGGAGAGATGCGGCCGGGGTTGGCGTTGGTCAGAAGAGGGTGGACGATGGTGGACGGAAAGGGGAACGATGATGAAGGGGGCGCCATTTTTATCGTGCAATCGATTTGGGGCGGTGTAACACCCCACCTCCGCCAGGGTCACTCGCAAAGGAATGCACTAGCTTTGGAGGGGCATTATTGGTAAACATGCATAATGATATAGCAAGGCAGGATATGACATATATATATATATATATGTAAATAAACAGAGTATGTAAATAAAACAGCGGAAGATTTAAAACTATTTCAAAACACAAGTCTGGCACATCAGAATGTCAATTTCCTAAAATTACAAGTCTGGATAAATACATCATCTGATAAACTGAAAATACATAAGTACTATCCCCAAATAAGAGTGATAAACCATAGCGGCTCAAGTCCAAAGCATACTTGAGCTATCCAAGGAAGCAGCTAAAATCCAAGCTAGGCTCCAGTATTCCCTCCCTGAGAACCTGGGGGGGAACGGAAGAAAAGAGGCGAAACAAAACGGGTCAGTCAAAAAGACTGAGTAAGCCCTGCTACGATCAGTCTATAAACTAATAAAGTTAACATCATGATGGAAACTGAGATGATCATAGATAACAACATACTGGCATGGTAAATTACCTACAAGATAGATAGAGGTATCATCGCATAAAACAAGGTTAAGTTTTGCACCACGGTGTACTAGCAAACCAACATAACAGGTATTGATCCCTTAGCCCAAACTTTGGCCCAATAACATGAAGTGACCTTAGTATAAGGTCCAACCCAACGGTCTAGTCGATCGGCTCCCTATAAGCCTAACACGTCAAGTGTTGATGTCCATACGGCCCACATATGGATGTAGGTAGTCTGTGCTGGGCCCACCTTTGGGTGTATCAAGCCCTCGGTTGTCGACCCCGGACACTTAAGCAATAATGCACAGCCCTAACCTACTGGTACCCGTGCCTCGAGTTTGTCCAACATCGGACTACGTGCACGTCCGTAGCCCGCCGGACCCGCACCGCTGTACCACTCAGCCGTCGCTTTGGTCGCTTACATCAGTCCAGTAATCGTGCCCCGCCCTAGCCTAGCCCCTAGGGTTGTGAATGATACCAAACTGGGATTACTGCTGGAACAGACCACGCTGCTAGGGTTTCCTAAGGAGGTTAAGTGTGATTTAACCCTTCACTAATCCTGGATTAAACTGGTTAAGTGTGGCTTAACCCCGTTCTAATCCCTTGAACTCCCAAATGGATTAAACTAGTTAAGTGTAACCAACGGTTCAGAACTTAACCACATTCTAATCCCCCGAATCCCCAAATTGGTTAAGTATTAGTGGACCCTGACTTAACCCTAATCATGAGGCATTAATTAATTTAATGCACCTTAACCTCTCACATTAGACCTTGTTGTGGTTACTAGTTAGGCCGGGCGGGTCCGGGTAGCTTTCCACCACAACTTGGTCTAACCTCGGGTCTTGGCACCCCATGACCAACTTCTCACATTGGGTCCTATTGTTTGTAGCCACTAGTTAAGCCGGTCGGTTCCGGGTAGAATTATGCTACAAACTCAACCCAACCTCGAGTTGGCCACACTTATGTTTTCTAAGTGTCATGTCCACTTTATTTCAAAACATAATCACAAGTCAAACAATTACTTGGGTAGACCTAACTTAATAGGTAAATTCCCAAGGGGTAGACCTAACTTAATAGGTAAATTCCCAATCTTATATTTTCATGTATTTTAAGTTTACCCCAAAACCCCCAACGTCATTCCATCGCTTACATATTCGTAGTAACGCATAAAGGATAGGAAGAGGGAACTTGGCACAACATATATGATAAACTTGCACAACAATCATGCATAACATGTTAGACTTGCACAACTTAGCATAGTGATCTTGCATATTACCATAAACATGCATAACATGTTAAACTTGCATAACTTAGCATAGTGAACTTGCATATTACCTTAATCATGCATAACTTGTCAAACATGCACAACTTGTCATTTTAAACTTGCATAAACATGCACAACTTGTCAAAACATGCACAACTTGTCAAAACATGCACAACTTGTCATTTTAAACTTGCATAAACATGCACAACTTGCCAAAACATGCACAACTTGTCAAAACATGCACAACTTGTCATTTTAAACTTGCATAAACATGCACAACTTGTCAAAACATGCACAACTTGTCAAAACATGCACAACTTGTCATTTTAAACTTGCATAAATATGCATAACTCAATAAACACTCAAATCATGGCTTAGCAAACTTGCATAAACATGCATAACTTAATAAACATACAAATCATGGCTTAGCAAACTTGCATAAACATGCATAACTTAATAAACATACAAATCATGGCTTAGCAAACTTGCATAAACATGCATAACTTATAAATCTTGCAAATCATGGCTTAGTATACATGCATAACTTAATAGATTTGCAAATCATGGCTTAGTATCCTTGCATAACATGCACAACTCAATAAACATACATAAACCCCAACTTTCATCACACATTAACTTTATAGTTTCTAAAATGAGGGTAAGAGGGCTTACAATGCTTATGCGGACTCAAATGAGTATAACAAATGCAAGAAACCCCTTATGCAACTAATTAAAGCCCCCAAATGCAAGAAAACTTGATCAAGACTCCTCCTTTATGATGCCAATAGAAGAACAAGCCTTTAATGCAAGCTAAGGAGGATCATACAAGCCTAAATATACTTGTATGCATGGAAAATTACTTGGAAATCAATTTAGGAATTGTATGAAGAGGGTGGAGGTCATGAGAGTTTTGATTTTGGCATAGTTTAGTTACTAGGATGATTAATGAGGCTTTAGGGTAGGATTAGGGGTATATTTATAGAAGATTAGAGTGTTTTTAGCCCTAGGATTAACCCTAGGATAGTTTTGGCCCGTCAGATCTCGGAATTCTCTAGAACCAGACCACACAACCAAGCCCAAACCAAAGTGGTGCGCCAGGCTAATCTGCCTGGCTAGCCCCTGTCGACAGGGCTGTCGACAGGGCAGTCGACTCCCTGGGGGCCCTGTCGACAGGCCTGTCGACATGGGGCCCCTGGCGGGAATTTTCCCGCCTTGGCCCAGCTGGCCCAATTCTTTAAATTTGAATCTGTTTTTACTTAGGATTTTTCTGAAGACTTCAATGGGCCTTAACTGGGTCATACGGACTCCGATTTTCGAAAACTCGGACTCTATTTCGCGTATTTTTCCGAGACGAACGCAATGGCATAGCCCGTTTCCCTTGATTCCCATTTTATAATTTAGTTCTGCCTCAATTTACATTATTACAGGTTATTGAAAATACGGGTTGTTACATTCTCCCCTCCTTAAAGGATTTCGTCCCCGAAATCTTCAAGTTAGGAAGAACGTATCCTACCATCCAATCATCCATCTACTCAAAGCATCATCCACGAGCAATCATTGTCCTTACCAGATTCTAAATGCTGGATGAACATATGCAAAAGTGTGTGTATATGTACTTATCTAATGCAGAGATCAGGCGGTTACTGATACAGTAAACCTCCTTAATGCATATGTATGTCAGTGAGAATCAGGCGGTTACTGATACAGTAAACCTCCTTAATGCATATGTATGTCAGTGAAATGAATCCATATGTATGCAAATTCCTACCATAATTCATAGTATCTATATGAGTGCACATAACATTCATCCATATGCAACATCCCTGTGGTAGCACAACAAGTTTCAACCATGAATAAGCATAAACACTCATGCATATGCAACATGAAGAGTGTGTGAGCCGATCTAGTGCCTAATGTGTATAATGCATCCACGAGTAACCACTTGCAAACACTTCCAACCACTTGCAAACATCAAGCATAACATGTTTCAAACACATGTTTCAACCAAAAGGGTTTCTACCTAAGGTTCTCATGACAAGATGGACACGATAAACTAGATAAACTAGACAAACTCCTTTTTGGATTACAAGAAATCCATTCAAACTTTGACATATAGTACTAACCGATGAGTCTTAACCCCCTTATGGAGTTTACAACAGAAATAAGATCGAGAATGGGACCGAGAGGATATATGCAAAAGACAACTTGCAAGCAAGCTCCACAGGAAAACGAGGATCAAGGATGCGCTCTTAAAAAGAGATATGATGCGCGTATCTAGTCTTCACTCTTCTTAGTCACGTTTCCTTGAGCTTAACTCCACTGTGCTTCGACTATCTTCCACTTCATGATTCCTTGGCTTCCTAACTCCTATTTCCCAAATTCGAGTTGGAACTCATTTCATTATTGCCTCTCGTCTTTCTTTCCCCCTTATTCTTCTTTCTGTATACTTGGCTTAAGCATAATTATAACCTCATGATTCGTGCAAGCTCTCCAAAATTCACTAGTGAATCCTGGATCTCGTCTTCTTACCATAAGGTATTCCATGCAGCAGAACTTTTCTTGAAAATACCAATCCACGTTGCCAATTGCCCTTATAAACGTGATTTCCTATAACTCAGGCTAAATTGACACGAACCATCCGCCTATAGGCCGTACCTAGATCCAGTTGCCTACCCATGGCTTCTTGTAGGTTATTTCAAAACTGGCCAACTTCTTGAGGGTAAACCGTTGCTGACTATGATGCAGTCCTCTTGCTCTTCACTGGACTGTAATGAGCACTCTTCGTGAGTCTACCTACTACGACCCACATACCCGTATTCCCTTTCTTTGATCTAGGTAGTCCATCCACATAATCTATCGAGAGGTTTTCATACTTTCCTTGCGGAACCTCCAATGGAGGTAATGGCCCACTGGGCTTCCCTGACTAGGCCTTAACCTGGTGGCACAACATGCATCCTAAGACCAACCCGGCCACCTCCTCGAGTGATGCGCATCTTCAAGAACCTTCTTTACCAAGTCTTTCACTCGAGGAACACATAATCTCTTGTCGCGCCTCAGTCATCCTTTATAATATATCTAGCGAGGTGACTTAACATCTCGCCTCGAATCAACTGGTCCATGTTCTTGACTAACTGCGGGTCTTCTTCCTATGAAACCCCCTTCTTGACCCAGAAGAGTAAGTCTAAGCCCAGGTAATGCTAACTAACTAGCCAAACGGAGAAAGCTTCTTACTTCAATTGCCCTTCTCAGAGTTTTCCGGTCTCAAACCGCAGCCACTTTAGCGGAATCCACCGCTAAGCCTTACTTAGGAACTATGTGCCCAAGAAATCCAACTCCTTTCCTCCAAAGTGACATTTGGAGAACTTGACCTTCCACTGGTGGCTCTAAGCGTATCCATCTCCTCCTTGAGATGTATAGCATGTTCTTCCTCGTTCTTTTGAGGAGATCAAAATATCGTCTATGACGACCCTGACAAACTTGTTCAAGGACTCCCTAAACACCCTACCCATCAAGTTCACGTAATATGCGGGTGCCTTAGTCAAACCAAATAGCATGACTAGCCATTCTAAAAATCCATCTAGAGTCCTAAACGCAGTCTTGTCAATTCCATCCTCAGCCCTCCTAAGCTGATGGAATCTGGTAACTGGATCAAAAGAAAACAGATGCTCCTACAGGCTGATCGAACAAATCATCGATCCTTGGTAACGGTTATCTATTCCTCTCACATAAGCGAAACAAACTGTCCACGTCAGTAACGAATACTATTGGAGCACCCTACTCGAAAATGCTTCGTCTCAGGAAGTTCTCTTCAAGCAACTCCTTGACTTGCTTTCTTAATTCTCACCTCGTGAGGTCATGTGCCTAACCGGCCACGAAACTGGCTTGGTATTACCGACCAGATAATGCGGAAATCTATTCCACGTCTAAGGGTAACCCCTTTCACTTCCCCCAAGATATCAGGATGTTCTCGGACCACCCTCACAGATTGCAAACTATCGATAGACGGGTTGAGGGACTCAAGATAACAATCATGACGGGACCCATAGGGTTGCTAGAAATTTCTAGGGTATTACCGAGGCGAGTCATGAGCCTCACACCCCTATATACAAAACCCCAGAATGGCTCCAAAACCGGACAACCATTCCATGCCCAAAACCAACCCATATCCCCTGAAACTGAGAATAAAACATCCCACGAGAATTCTATACTCAAGATAGAAATTTTCAAATCCACTCAGACCATAGACAAACGGGCAGGACCCCCAATTGGATTTGAAACACATACGGGATCATCAACTATACTAGTACTTAGGTGCAAAACTTTCAACTGGATCAGATGAAATAAAACTATGCGATGTGCCAGAATCAAACAAAGTTCGAACAGGGAAAATCAGAAAATGTAAACAAGATTTTCAACAGAAACACTACCTCTATCATGAGCTGGAAGAACGGTGTTGAGGGGATGAATTCGCCCTCCAGATAGTCCTGTACACCGAGTCTGACCTTGCCCTTGTTTCCTTGGGCAATCCTTGCTGAAATGTCCAAACTCACCACAATCAAAGCATTCGCCCCGCTTTCTCTTCTCCTTCTTCCTACATTCCCTAGCTATATGTCCAACTTCACCACAGAAGTTACATTTCATATTCTTGCCCCGTTTCCCGGAATTTACTCTCTTGCCTTGGGACTCATTCGCCTTGACCTCTTTCTTGTCGTTGCTACCTTCTTCTTGAAGTAGGGCCAAATTCACTAAACTCTCGAAAGTCGCCCCCAAGGGTATGTGAGACATGGCCAAACTATGTAATGGCTCGTTTAATCCTAGAGCAAAGTGTAGGGCCTTCTTCTGAGCTGTATTAACTAAGTCTAAATCGACCCGAGCCAGTTGATTAAACTTATCTATGTATTCCCTAATAGTCATGTCCCCTTGCTTCAGTGATAAGAATCTCAGTCCAAACCTTCCTCTAAAGTCATCCCAAGTCTCAATTGGACTAGTAGCGGTGGTGACTACCCACCAACGTGCAGCTTCTTCCTTTAGCAACCATACTGCCAATAAAACCTTCCTGCGGTCACCTATATCAAAGGTGGCTAAAAGATCTTCGGTCTCTTTCAACCAATTCCTTGCCTCTACAACAGTCTCGGTTCCAAAGAAATTCTTGCAACCCATCGCCTTAAAATCTTGGCAAATCTCTGCGAAGTCAGTTTGAGGATGCTGAGGGGAAGGAGGAAGAGGAACATCAGCTATGGGAGGAGGAGGAGGAACAGCGGCCTCGACTGGAAGGACATCATTAGAGACACCTGGGACCGGTGCCGTGACTTCCAAGTACCGACGAAACCAATCGGGTATTATTACCCCTTCGGGCAAGATGAGATTATCAGACATGCTGGAAACGAAAAGAAGAGAGTTTAAACGAGGAGTCAAAGGATAGTGCTAATGGCTTTTGGGGAATAGCCCTTTAAAACAGCTAGACTTCTCTTTGGAAAATACTTTATACTTGGTTTTGAAAATAGTTTTTCAAAAGTTTAAAAAAAAACCTTTTTATCCCTTCTCGTAAACCATATGCTCTGATACCAAATGTAACACCCCACCTCCGCCAGGGTCACTCGCAAAGGAATGCACTAGCTTTGGAGGGGCATTATTGGTAAACATGCATAATGATATAGCAAGGCAGGATATGACATATATATATATATATATATATATATATGTAAATAAACAGAGTATGTAAATAAAACAGCGGAAGATTTAAAACTATTTCAAAACACAAGTCTGGCACATCAGAATGTCAATTTCCTAAAATTACAAGTCTGGATAAATACATCATCTGATAAACTGAAAATACATAAGTACTATCCCCAAATAAGAGTGATAAACCATAGCGGCTCAAGTCCAAAGCATACTTGAGCTATCCAAGGAAGCAGCTAAAATCCAAGCTAGGCTCCAGTATTCCCTCCCTGAGAACCTGGGGGGGGAACGGAAGAAAAGAGGCGAAACAAAACGGGTCAGTCAAAAAGACTGAGTAAGCCCTGCTACGATCAGTCTATAAACTAATAAAGTTAACATCATGATGGAAACTGAGATGATCATAGATAACAACATACTGGCATGGTAAATTACCTACAAGATAGATAGAGGTATCATCGCATAAAACAAGGTTAAGTTTTGCACCACGGTGTACTAGCAAACCAACATAACAGGTATTGATCCCTTAGCCCAAACTTTGGCCCAATAACATGAAGTGACCTTAGTATAAGGTCCAACCCAACGGTCTAGTCGATCGGCTCCCTATAAGCCTAACACGTCAAGTGTTGATGTCCATACGGCCCACATATGGATGTAGGTAGTCTGTGCTGGGCCCACCTTTGGGTGTATCAAGCCCTCGGTTGTCGACCCCGGACACTTAAGCAATAATGCACAGCCCTAACCTACTGGTACCCGTGCCTCGAGTTTGTCCAACATCGGACTACGTGCACGTCCGTAGCCCGCCGGACCCGCACCGCTGTACCACTCAGCCGTCGCTTTGGTCGCTTACATCAGTCCAGTAATCGTGCCCCGCCCTAGCCTAGCCCCTAGGGTTGTGAATGATACCAAACTGGGATTACTGCTGGAACAGACCACGCTGCTAGGGTTTCCTAAGGAGGTTAAGTGTGATTTAACCCTTCACTAATCCTGGATTAAACTGGTTAAGTGTGGCTTAACCCCGTTCTAATCCCTTGAACTCCCAAATGGATTAAACTAGTTAAGTGTAACCAACGGTTCAGAACTTAACCACATTCTAATCCCCCGAATCCCCAAATTGGTTAAGTATTAGTGGACCCTGACTTAACCCTAATCATGAGGCATTAATTAATTTAATGCACCTTAACCTCTCACATTAGACCTTGTTGTGGTTACTAGTTAGGCCGGGCGGGTCCGGGTAGCTTTCCACCACAACTTGGTCTAACCTCGGGTCTTGGCACCCCATGACCAACTTCTCACATTGGGTCCTATTGTTTGTAGCCACTAGTTAAGCCGGTCGGTTCCGGGTAGAATTATGCTACAAACTCAACCCAACCTCGAGTTGGCCACACTTATGTTTTCTAAGTGTCATGTCCACTTTATTTCAAAACATAATCACAAGTCAAACAATTACTTGGGTAGACCTAACTTAATAGGTAAATTCCCAAGGGGTAGACCTAACTTAATAGGTAAATTCCCAATCTTATATTTTCATGTATTTTAAGTTTACCCCAAAACCCCCAACGTCATTCCATCGCTTACATATTCGTAGTAACGCATAAAGGATAGGAAGAGGGAACTTGGCACAACATATATGATAAACTTGCACAACAATCATGCATAACATGTTAGACTTGCACAACTTAGCATAGTGATCTTGCATATTACCATAAACATGCATAACATGTTAAACTTGCATAACTTAGCATAGTGAACTTGCATATTACCTTAATCATGCATAACTTGTCAAACATGCACAACTTGTCATTTTAAACTTGCATAAACATGCACAACTTGTCAAAACATGCACAACTTGTCAAAACATGCACAACTTGTCATTTTAAACTTGCATAAACATGCACAACTTGCCAAAACATGCACAACTTGTCAAAACATGCACAACTTGTCATTTTAAACTTGCATAAACATGCACAACTTGTCAAAACATGCACAACTTGTCAAAACATGCACAACTTGTCATTTTAAACTTGCATAAATATGCATAACTCAATAAACACTCAAATCATGGCTTAGCAAACTTGCATAAACATGCATAACTTAATAAACATACAAATCATGGCTTAGCAAACTTGCATAAACATGCATAACTTAATAAACATACAAATCATGGCTTAGCAAACTTGCATAAACATGCATAACTTATAAATCTTGCAAATCATGGCTTAGTATACATGCATAACTTAATAGATTTGCAAATCATGGCTTAGTATCCTTGCATAACATGCACAACTCAATAAACATACATAAACCCCAACTTTCATCACACATTAACTTTATAGTTTCTAAAATGAGGGTAAGAGGGCTTACAATGCTTATGCGGACTCAAATGAGTATAACAAATGCAAGAAACCCCTTATGCAACTAATTAAAGCCCCCAAATGCAAGAAAACTTGATCAAGACTCCTCCTTTATGATGCCAATAGAAGAACAAGCCTTTAATGCAAGCTAAGGAGGATCATACAAGCCTAAATATACTTGTATGCATGGAAAATTACTTGGAAATCAATTTAGGAATTGTATGAAGAGGGTGGAGGTCATGAGAGTTTTGATTTTGGCATAGTTTAGTTACTAGGATGATTAATGAGGCTTTAGGGTAGGATTAGGGGTATATTTATAGAAGATTAGAGTGTTTTTAGCCCTAGGATTAACCCTAGGATAGTTTTGGCCCGTCAGATCTCGGAATTCTCTAGAACCAGACCACACAACCAAGCCCAAACCAAAGTGGTGCGCCAGGCTAATCTGCCTGGCTAGCCCCTGTCGACAGGGCTGTCGACTCCCTGGGGGCCCTGTCGACAGGCCTGTCGACATGGGGCCCCTGGCGGGAATTTTCCCGCCTTGGCCCAGCTGGCCCAATTCTTTAAATTTGAATCTGTTTTTACTTAGGATTTTTCTGAAGACTTCAATGGGCCTTAACTGGGTCATACGGACTCCGATTTTCGAAAACTCGGACTCTATTTCGCGTATTTTTCCGAGACGAACGCAATGGCATAGCCCGTTTCCCTTGATTCCCATTTTATAATTTAGTTCTGCCTCAATTTACATTATTACAGGTTATTGAAAATACGGGTTGTTACAGGCGGGTTCTGGGAAGATGGATTGGGAGGAAAGGGTTTAAGTGAAAATTGGTTTATATATTATTATTTTATTATTTAATTCTTTAAAAGGTTGACTTTCAATTCGAATCCCTATTCAAACCCAACGACTGTCGCCCCTAGCTAATTATCCACATTCCGAACACAATGGGGTATGTATCGCAAGCCAGTTCCATCGTTTCGATCTGTTTTCGTTCAAATCAACATGTGATTCTATATATTGGATTTGAACGCGCATTTCAATTTACTGGGGTCACATACTAACTCGAAAAATTCCAAAAAAAAATATTTTCTAGCTTCGTATTGACGATACGGTCCTAACAAAAATAATTTCGTCGAATTCTGAGACTGTTTGAAAAATAGCCAATTTCTAGTCGATTAAAATCAACTAAAACTGGTCAAACGTGTTTTTATTTGCCACGCTCACATATTGAATCTAAAAATTATGAAAATTGGAATCTAGCAATAATTTGACGTCACGGATCCAACAAAAGTGGTTTCGTCGAAATCCGAGATCGTTTGCAAAATGGCTATTTTTAAGGGCCTGAATTCCATAGCGACTATTCAGAATTTTCAACTGGACATATCTTTTGAGCCCCGCTATGAAATTTCAATTATTCGGATTCTTTGGAAAGATATTCCCAATTAGATCCTATTATTTTTGGTTTCGCTAAAATCCGGCTTATTTTGCACCCGGTACGTTCAATTGAAGTTTGAAATCGAATTATCGAACTACCGCGCCATTTTCAATTCCTTTATAATTTAAAATAAATATTTATATTCTAACGACGATGTATATAATATATACGTTCGATTTCCTTTAAAAAAAATTCATTGATATTATTTAAAATAATTTATTTTAAATATTAAAATTCAATAAAATTGTCAAAATAAAAATTTTAAACTGGCTCGCATTTCCGGGTTGTTACATGTACCCTAAGCTTTGTCAAGTATCATCACTCTTCTTTGCTTAAAATCGGTGCAAAGAAATGTGCGATCTCTTAGCTTATGCTAAATCACGCTCCAACCTTACAGCTAATAGTCTCAGGAGGTCACACGGATTGAAGATTGACACAAATTGTTATTAAAATCCTTACTTTGCTTCCAAGTTTTGACAAAACTGAAATTCTTCATTTCTTCATTACTATTTTTCGACATTTATCAGTTCCTGACTGTAAATCGGTAAGTGAACAACCGTCTAAATATCAACCCCGAAGACCGAAATCAACATCAGATCGATACCCAGAAAATTATCTAACTCAACCAATCTCCAGTTAGGTTCTAGATTCTTAGCTCTATATCTTAAATCCTCATCAACTCATATTACTTCCAAATATCCTTGATTTTATTTGGAAAATAGATCCCAAGTCTTATTCACTTCATTGATTTGAATCAATCTTGTTCAAGCATATGAATCTGTCCCAGATTCTCTTTTTAAACTTGAATCCATATTCAACTCATCAGTCAATTCACTTAACTCCGTTAAGTATTATCCACAGTCGCCATTAACTTAGTTGATTATCTCCATTTCGGGACTCACAAAAATGATTTTATTTCACAAATCGACCAGTTCACTTTCCCTTAGTTCATATCCAATTAATACTTAAGTCTAGACTTAATTACAGGAAATCCAAATTTTAATTCAATTTATAATTCTAACTTGATTTCTTGTATCAATATGATTAGATATTATTCTAATTTAATTCAACCATATTTAATTTATCCTAAGGCTGCCCCTAGTTAATTAACTCCTTTTATTTAAAAAGAGTAAGGTACATTCCAGAACTTCTTCCATTTTCACATTCTTAGAAGTTGATGGCTTATCCATTAAGGCATAGACTTTTGGTTGTGTTTCCTTCTTTATAAGCAGACAATCTTTAATCAAATGTCCGGGTTGTTAACACTTATAGCATAAAATCTGTTTGACATTAGTATTACACGGTTCCTGTGGTTTCTGTTGAGGTTGCTCTGGCTTCTCCGTCGCTGGCTTCGTACAAAACCTAGCAATGTGTCCCTTCTCCTTACAGTTGTGGCATTGTGTATCCTTATAACACTCTTTAGCCTTTTTTTCCCCATTTTTGGTATTCCCTTGTTGTTCCAATTTGGATCAAATTTCCTTTTATTGGGATTCTCGCCACTGGGTTCTCCTGTCTGTGCTTTTGCCACTGGCTTCTTTCCCTCAAGTGCCTCATAACGAACTGCCATATCCACCAGATCAACAAATGGAATCTTGAGATGCCCAATCATTTTCACTTGCAGGCTATCCTTTAATACAGCCATAAACATTTCATTCTTCTTGAGTGGGGTTTTGATTAACTCTGGCCCGAAACAGGAAAGTGAATTGAACTTATTTTCATATTCGGATATTTTCATGTTCCCTTGTTTGAGATCGATGAAATCCCGATACATCCTGGTTTTGCCAGCGGCAGGAAGAAATTGCGCTTCAAATGCCTCTTTAAACTTTTCCCAAGTAAAATCTTCTTCGGGAACATTTGTAGTTTGAGCATCCCACCAAATTGCAGCAGCTTCTTGGAGTTTCCATGAAGCTAAGAGACGTTTCTGCTCATCATTCAATTTTATTCCTTTGAAAATCCTCTCACAGGACCTCAACCATGCTTGAACCTCAATGAAAGACTCAGTCCCTTTGAATACCTTCCCTCCTAGAGTAGTATATTCCTTATAGATGGTTGCAAAGCTTTTATCCTGCTGGATGGGCGTAACTTCCTCCATTGTTTCTCCTTGATCTTGGGAGGCAGTATTACGACCAGTAGTAGTGGAAGTTCCACTAGCTCGACCTCTTCGTGCATGGGTACTCATACTTAATTACCTGAATATGACAGGTAGATAATCAAGACTTGATTGGATATAACTAACTTAGGTATATCATTCAAGTTGATCTAAATCTATTTTAAATTTATTATAAAAATACACTCTCTCACACTCACCCAAAGCCTAGGTAATCAATAACCTAAGCTCTGATACCAACTGTAATGGGTCTAGGCTTTTCAACCATCAACCACTGGGCTAACCTCCCAACGTGGCACTACCGAGATACCTCAGAACTGCTTTTACGGCCAGCCTCGCGACTCGACCAACCCTCATTGTCGGGACATGTAGGGGTAAAAGTCTCTCGTTTGCTACCAAACGCGAAGCGAGAACCACCTATCATGCGTACCAATTAAGCAACCAGCTCTGATACCAACTGTAACGACCCAACTTTCGAACACATCGGAAGTCGTGTCATTAATAAGAATAAGAATAGATAGAAGATAAAACTACAGAAACATCAGAATCTCACAGCGGAATTTTTACAAAAGATGGTGCTTTATAATATTACACATCAGGACATATTACATCAGAGCATAATAGATCTAGGGATACTGTAATGGCCTGCAAATCCGTACTATCTGAGTTGACTGATAACACCACACGTCCAACCCAAATTGCACATAAATACGAATCATTATTAGAAAGAAGTTAGAGGATGAGAAATAGAAAGAAAGAAATGTTAGAATAGAAGAAAATAAAGATCACAAACTCATAGCGGAATGAATAAAATTTATTAGATAACATAAACTTTGAAATACAATTTGGTAACTTTATATACATACCATCCTCAGAGCACAATAGCTATTTCTGGAACAGTTATAAACACCTGTTTCCAGATACCACATAGTACACAGTGGAAATATGATAGACTATAGCTAACAGGTGAAACCTCCTACTTCCAGCTCTTCCAAGTGAGTCTGGAAAATCCCGACTACTTGACTGCCCGTACAAATTTGGGCACCCAAGAGTTTAGGGAAAACAAAAAAAATAAACTCTGGGTCAGTCATGGGACTGGTGTGAGTAAACTCCAACCATTTGTTCAACTTTCAAAATCCTTTCGAAAGAAAAGATAATAGTAAGACCGATCCACACATAAACACGGATGGTTTTTACCTCACGATAACCTAAAATATTTTTGATATCAAATCCAGTGATATTATAATAATGTCTACATCAAATAAATAGAATCTAGCGGAACGCTTGCATCTCACGCTCCATATATAATATAAAATTTAAAACCGCAGGGCGCTTATTGGAGGTTGGATTTCCAACATGACAAGGTATGGAACCACCTTCCGATAGTGTATCTCTAGAGGGGAATACACTGGGTTCAACAAGAACGTCTTGCAACCCGGCCCACACATGAACGACCACTCATTTCGCTTGAGTGTATCGAATGTATATCACCAACGGTTGGGATCAGCAACCGTTTCCCGAATGGGACAGCATCGATAGATTAAATAAGTAAAAGGAATTTTTTTAGATAGGTGATTATACACCCTAATGGGAGCGACCCACATAGCCATGCTGCCTCCCCGATTTTTGTCATTTCCCGGTTGTTGAGGCTTGAGGCTACGATTTCTTATCATTCATTTATAACCCAATCACTTTGAATGCCACATTGTCATATCCGTTAATCATTAATTGATTTGCACAAATATATTCTGGATATTATGCTAAGGGAATAAATCCGTTGCCACCATGTATATTTATACAGACCAACATATTCGACCATTGGAAATACTCTGTCAGGCATTCGTCCATATACGTTCGTTCTGGGATTGAACGAAACCGAAGGCACAATTTCTATTAATAGAAAAAGTCCTTGCACTTTACTCCGTCTTTGATTATCTTCATATAATCAGATTCGCAACGCTACTGCCAATACGGAGTGGTTCTCGGATAACAATCCAACCGGTCTCTCCATATTGACAACGATATTGGCAAATACTTCGATAGTCGGTTATTTAACTATTGAAGAAAAACAAACATCCATTCAAAGCATCAAACGAATCACTGGGCCATTTTATTAATATTTCATTAATTAAATCACTTCTCCACTTCCTTTATCAATATTCATTAACTAAATATTTTCAATTATCATCTTGGCCTCTTACCCATTTGGAAAACATTTCCATATCTCGCCTTCTTTTATTTTCTACACTTAGAAAATATTTTCTATTTATAATTGGAGAACATTCCAATTACTTATTTCTTTCCCGACTATTCATTTATATACTTAGGAAATATTTATTGTGATATTTCCAAAATTTCACTTATTTGGGTAAAAACGAATGTGGTGTAAAACATCGTTACAACCCAAAATACTATATTCAACTAAATCTTATTCAAATATTGATTATCGAGATTAAATCTTGCTATTTATCAGTTAGTAATGAAAACAATCGAGTTGGGGTAAAATTACCTCTCAGACCTTGACTAAAAACATCTTTAACTTCAAAACAGACAAAACTATTATTCCCGAAAAATCAACACCATACAAACAAATTATTCATTTTTAAACGTATATATGTTTCTCTTTCTATTTCCAGATTTATCGATTTCCTTTTTTTATAATATTCTAATTTTAAATTCATTTACTTATCTAATTCTATATATATCAATACATTGATTTCAACTATCAAATTTTCTTAAAAATATTCTAACTCCTTAAATTTCCGAAAAATTTCGCCGTAAACTCCTTTGTACCGGGAGCATCGGGAAAATCCCCAAACCGCCACACAGGCCTCTCCAATCAAAAAGAAAAAGCCAAGCGGCTTGCCGATACGGCGCATAAAACCTCATATGAAATTTAAACGTGTACCTTTTTGTCGGGCACACGAATTATAAATCTTCATACACTTCATTCCATACCTGTCTAACACATGTTCAGCTGTTTTCAATTCAATTTCAACTCAATCCAATCGTTTGAATTCTGTTTCGCCCATTTATTCCTTAAATTAGCTTCTTAGCCTATTTCACTTGTTATTTGAACATATCACGTTCAAATATAAATTAATTTATTTTCAAAACAATCAAATGCCATTTCTAATTCAAGTTTCATATTCGATTTTGAATATGAATTTACAAACCCTTTTTTTATCCAAAGTCCAATTTCGATTTAAAATTCCTTTAACTAATTTTTCCTCACATTACTTAATTCTACTCAACAATTAAACATCTGGTTTGATTTTGTTTCAAAAATCATTTCATTACTTCACTCGAGTTCAGATATTATTTATAACTCAAATCAGGATTTTTCCTATATGAAATTCGGATTTTATTTGCTCAAAAATAATTTTATTTATTTAAAAAAACCGTTATGGTTTTATAATGGTTATGGCGTTTTTTTCCTGAAAATTTGATTTTGACATAACTCAAAATCTATTCGACGAAATCCAGATTTTCCTCCTCCATTAGAAAACTACTATCAAATCGGTCCTGATGTTTCTTGTTTCAAAGAATTCCGACTTCAATTGAGTTCCGTATACTCAATTGAAGTCTGAAACGCCAATTTATGAAGTGTCGCGCTGCGGCGAGTTCATTTTAATTTTATTTATATATATAAACGTTTAAAATTCGTTTATAATAAATTCAACTCCATTTTGATATATTTTTAATATATATCAAATCTGTTTTCCCAATTCAACATCATATTTCCGATTTTCTAAAATTGTCGATTTTTCCTAACTTGGAAATAAATTTATTTATAGTTCCATCTTCTATATTTAATTCCAATTCCTTTTACCAATTATAAATCCTTTGGATTTATTTCTATTCTGTTTAAAAATCCGCATTGAAATATATTTCATCGTTCCCATTTCGAAATGATTTCAACTTTCTATTTTCAAATTCTATTTTCAATTCTATTTGAATTTTCTATATTCAAATTCCATTTGAATTTTCTACATACAAATTCTATTTTCACTTCTATTTGAATTTTCTATATTCAAATTCTATTTGAATTTTCTATTTAAATAAATTCGAATTAATCGAATTCAAACCATAAATCCTTACGGATTTACTTTAGTTCAATTTATATTCTGAACACCAGAATAAATTCCATTGTTTATTTCTTTAAAACGATTTCCTCATTTTTTATTTTTAAATTCACATTTGAATTTAAATATTCAAATTATCAAATGATAATTTCTCCACTTTATTTATAAACCCCGTTTATAAATTCAATTCAATTCCCTGATTATCCAATGAAAATCATTCTATTTTATTTATAAACACCATTTATAAATTCACTTCAATTTCTTGTATTATTTAATTTATAAACATCGTTTATAAATTCAATACTTGTTTTATTTATTTCCAAAACAAGTTAATATCTTTAGCCCATTCTAACTAAAAATCTATTTTAGAAAAATAAAATTTTTCTTTTTTAAAACTCAAATATCATTTTCATGATATTTTTATAAATCAACATTTTGGCCCTCGGTGATATTTAAACAGTCAAACCAACCAATTCAATCAACACGTCATATGTGATAATATATATATGAGAACAAACAAATAGTAAATTTTGAGGAATCCAGTTGGATTCCTCCAACCTGCTTTCCTACATCCACAGACGTTAGCCAACATAAATAATACCCATCCTGCTTCGAGGCAGGATATCGCGGTATGAAGGTTATCCACTATATATATTGTGGGGCGCATAGGGAGATCATCCGCTAATGATACCGCGAGCATCCGCTAATGATACTGCGGGAATCCAACCACCAATATATATATATATATATAATAGCCACAAACATCAATCCTAAATAACTAATATATATTAATGATAGCCATAGTAATATTTTTAATGCAACCAAACAACCAACAGATATTTTAACGATAAAAATAAATTTTAATATAAAATCAGAGTGAGATTTACTCACCGTGATTTTAATTTGGTCCATTCTGATTCCAATCTTATTCCATCTAAAGATTTTGTAGCTCAACACCGACACAACTTGGTTTGATCAATTAACCTAATAAGATTCATTTATTCCCTTTATTAATTACACAGTCGGATATATGACATAAAGTTTGCAATTGCAATTTGATTTAAACGATTATCACAGTAATTTCAGATATATGAGAATTAATCGTAACGAGCTTTATTCAACAAGCTTAATTTGTCACAAACTCAATTAATAGATCGTTTTAAATTGTTAAATTCCAATTTTAATAAAATTGCTATATTTGAAAAAAAATAGAGCATTGAAATACTTAAGTTTTGAATCGATTTAAGTAAAATTAAATAGTGAAATTTAATTAACACTACTCACCTATTTTGTTTGAAACATCTCAGCACCTGACCTCCTCCTTCCCTCCTCACGCAAAGAAATAACCACCTGAAACCAACAGTGTATTCACCTTCGCAAACTACACAAGACAAATACCAAATTCCCAGACTCGACATCCCCTCTTGAACACCATCGAATGACTGAACCAATCACCCTCTACATCTCCGTCACCAATGCAGCAACTCAGTATCCTTATCCTGAGCTCGAACTCCACGCCTCTTATGTGAACTCGGCAGTTTAAAAAAAAAGGGTGCGACAAGAAATGAAATCGAACTCCATCAGAACTGATTCACTGACGCTCCTCCTCATTTGTTCACCAAATCGCAACAAGCTTCCCCAAATCGCAAGCGTTTTAAGCGTTGATTTGAGCTTCAAAACGATACTCCACAAACCCCTCCATCAAATCGCAAGTGCCCAGACCTTCGAATGCCACTCACCTCGCACTCTAATTCTGACTCAAGTCAGCTAGCCCCAAATCGACAGACGACTACAGGAGCCTCGCAATTGATTTAAATCGCGACTCGTATTCTCTTGTCTTTTTTTTATTGGATCAAAGAACTTAATTTTTTACTGGAGGAAAGGAATTTGAAGACTTGTTCGATTGTGAGGATGGCAGAATAACGAGGGCGATGGTCTTATATAGGTGATGATGGAGCGCGATAAGAACAACATCATTCAGAGTGTGGTAGGTTACATGCATAGACACGAGGTAGGGGAAGACTAAAGTACACTGTATTTAATATCGATCTGATATCAAATTTAATTCGATTTGAAATAAAGGGATTTTTATTCTTTTTAAACAGATTCTGATTTGATTTAGTACTTATCCACAATACAATATCTTGGGGTCCATTAATTGAAATCACGAACCACTATTCTAGCGTACCGACCGACATTTCAATGTAATAACCCTATTCTGAACTCAACAGTAAATATTCTGAAATTAAATTTCAACATATATACCATATTAAATTAATATAATATAATGTAAATTCAAAACAAACCATTTTCTAAATAATAAATTATTATTATCGTTTTTAATTCAAATAAAATTCATATAAATCATTTGAATCATTTTGACTCCAGTTTAAAATTCCGAATTGAATTATTTCAGATTCTCATATTACGATGATTATATTCGAAATAAATCGTATTTCGATTATTAAATCGATAAATCAAGATAAAGAATCCATTTATATTATCAACTCAATACTCAAACAATATTAAATAATTTTAAAATAAACTGTTCGAAAATCCGGGTCGTTACAGATACAAACCAATTCATAGTACAACTTTAATTATACATATCATCGATGACTAACGTGCAGACTTATAATTATACAGTAGACATGACAAGTAGAACAACACACAGAAAGTTTCCATCCAGCTTCCAAAGTTTTTTCAGGACCTGATTCACTTGTCTACTCATAACAATTGTTATGAGTACCCAAGAGTTTAAGAAAAACATAGAAAAATAAACTCCGGGTCAGTCAGGCGACTGGTATGAGTGAACGATTTAAAACAAATTAAAGAAATAAAAATATCTCATAAGACGACGCCGCGAATACGGAACAGGTTTTTACCTTATGAGAATAAAACACTTTGTATACCTCAAATCGGAAATTATCATAGTGTCTAGTGATTTTTCACAAATAATTTAGAATCTAGGAGAATGCTTGCATCTCACATTCTCCTATATAGTATACAAATAAAAACCACTTGGCGCGTATGGATAATGGATTTCCAACTATGACAAGGTATGGAACCACCTTCCGATAGTGTATCTCTAGAGGCGAATACACTAGGTTCAACAAGAACGTCTTGCAACCCGACCCACACATGACCGACTACTCATTTCTCTTGAGTGTATCGAATGTATATCACCAATGGTTGTTTACGGAAACCATTTCCCGAACGGGACAGAATCGATAGAATAAGAAACAAAAGGAATTTCTCTAGATAGGTGATGCTACACCCTAATGGGAGTGACCTACATTGCCATGCTGCCTGCCCAATTTTTGTCATTTCCCGGTTGTGAGGCTTGAGGCTAGACTCACCTTTTTATCATCACTGTTTAATTTCTTTGAAAGCCACATCGTCAAAACTCGCCAACCACTAATTGACTTCTCCAAAAATATATTATAGGTATAAAGCAAGAGAAACGAATTCCTCTGCCACTATATAACTACATTTGAAGAGATCAACATACATGATCAGTTAGAATTACTCTGTCAGACATTCGTCCATACAAGTTGTCCTGGGATTGGACAAACCGAAGGCACTATTCAAGAATAGCCCTTGCATAACTCCGTCTTTGATTATATTTGATAATTCTTGACTAGCGGCGTAAAAACCGGATCGAAGTGGAATAAAAATTCCGGACTCTTCGAAACGATCAACGTTGATTTATTCTTTTAGGGACAAATGGTATTTTATATTCGAAAATAAATTCATGTGTTCATATTTATAAATTTGAAATTTATTTCAATTTATTTTTTAAAATGATTATCAACCTTAGTTTATAAAATTTCCAATGTTCAACTTCAAAAATATTTCCATTATTATTTACGGTTGTACACCCGCCAATCTTGGCGCGAATATTTATATCATAAAATTTTCATTTTTACTTATCGCTAACCACCTTCCGATAGTTGCATTAAAATCAGCACATAAATCTTATCAACTCCTTAGTTCCAAAATGATTGGATAATCCCTTGTTTAAATATTATTTAAATTATTTAAAGAAATAATTAAAATATAAAACAACATTTTATTACATAGAAGTATTTGTCTTTACATTGGTCTGGATTTCAAACATATACAAATATTTCAATCTATTGTTAAATCCTAAGGATAGTGTTACCCCAACTTATAACTGTTCCAAACCCAACAGTCCACGTCGGCCCATCCAAACTGCTTAAAAATTATAAATATATTTATAATTACCGAATTTCTATTCGTATGTTTTAAATACAAAAAGTTTGTACCAAATTTCATCACCATCCTCAAATATGTCTGTCCATTCAAAAGTGGTTCGACCCGGATTTTGATGAAAAACTGTTTTAATTTCCCACTTTAAACGAGCTTGGATAAAGGCTTCGGCCTCCCTTATTTTAATTAACAATTTGTTTATACGTGGCCCAAAATCAGAAGTCCACACATACTCTTCGTTAAAACTTCACACGTGACCCAAATTTCACCAATACACATATTCCAAAGGCCCACCCTCTTTTTATAAAACTTGTGTCCCACGTGTCCCCCTGATCCACGAAAATGAAGTTCCACTTCATATTTTAAAAGCCGATACCTACTACTACTACTACTTCCTCCCATTTTTACTTCTCATCCCTACTTGTTTTCACGTCCATGCTCCCACCGAGAACGCATGCCACTCCGCCAAACTCCAGCTCCGGTGAGAAAGCCTCTTCATCCATCAGTTCATAGTTTCCACTCCCTTGTCCCTTTTACAATTTTCAAGACCTGCTATCAATACACCCTTCAAATCGTGATGTTCTCTGTTGCTTCTCCCCACTTCTACCTTGATGTTTTCTTCTTTTCTTTACCTTGAACGCTTGTTACCCTCCGACACCACATCATTGAACAGTCTTCCACGTCCCCTACATGTTTTACAGACCCATCTTCATAGGTCCACTTCTCCCATCCTTCCAGTAGTTTAATTGCATGCCACTTCATTTCCCAGTACCCAAACTGTGCACCACTCAGTGTGCACATGCACACGGACATCAGCCTGTAACCCAGTATTCTTGTCGTCTCTAACTAAGTGCGAGCTGAACTGGTGCCCCTCGAACCACTCGAACCCTCCTCCAATAGTCTGTAGCGGAACTGGATCCTTCGACGGAACTTTCTGAGACCGAATGCCAACTTGAACTCAATCAAAAAGGAACTCAACGCCATCATCCTTCACCATGGAACAGCTCCGGCTTCGCCTGTAAACTATAGACAATGTAGCCGACCATTTCGCTGAAAAAACTCCCCACTTGCTCAATGCCGAAATGCCACCATTCATCCACAAAACAAATTCCGAAACCCACATGAATTAATGCCACTCGAAAGTTTGATTATTAGACAATGTTTAAAGATTTCCCATTCGCTTAATAAACTATCGGGTTTCCCTCGACCAACTCCTATCGTCAACCAAGTTATCTGAATTGGCTCCGATTACCGTTCCGACTACCCCCTTTCTAGTTAATATAAATCCAAACTAAAGTCATAGTTATAAAACACTAGATGGTTTAGGAATACAAATCTACAACTAATTTGTGGTGAAAGATTAATTTTAGTTTTCTCTTTTGTTGTGTCTTCTACTAGTGCATATGAAGCATCAACATGTAATTAATAGTTCAATTTGTTATCTTATTCCTAACTTGTATCAATGTATTTACAAAGTGTAAGGTTGACTGGTAAATACATCTTTAAAGTTGCCTATATATGTTTTTCTTTTCTTGTTCCAGTAAGCTCAACTTCCAAACAAAGCAGTTCCTGTTTACATCTAACTTTAGCACAAAGACAAGCCTTCCATAGTTGAGACATCGTAGACGATTTTAACAGTACACATAGTAAAATAAAACAGAGTTTATGGTGCCTAGTCATATGTTATTTTCAGTTGTCAAATACTTTAATTCGCAGGACATTTTCGAAGATAAGTATTATGAAATATGAACTTAAGTGTTCAGGTAAATGTGAAACACCCCCTCCCTCAAACTAATACTGCATCAGGAAACATAAAAAAAACACTATCAAATGGGTATGTCTGCACTTAGCAATGAATCACGATATAGGTAACAGGCAAATAGAGTATGGTCCTTAGCAATAGGAACTTAGTTTAAACAAGTCACCGGGTTCAATTATCATGCAAGCATACATGGATTTCAGCATGCATTTTTATCATGTCCAGTCATGTATCAAGCAGGTGTGCACATCACAGGTTTACATAAAATTCCATTAGAGAATCAAAATGAATTATGTGTATGTTTACTCACCTCTCATGGCTTCGTTCTCAGCTTTAGTTTTTCCTCTACTGGTTTTGGTTCGAACTGAGTTGCTTTGTGAAGAGAAATGTATGGGCATGTGCCCCCTTATATAGAGATGATAAAATCATAAAATAATTGTTGCATTAAATGAATGAATGGAAAATAACGTGAGCAAATGTTTTTCTTCAAACTGTTAAAGTGATTGAAAGAAAAAACTAGGTTCCTACTAGCTATTGATATAGGAAAAATGCTATTTTTACAATTTCCCAAAAGTTACGGCATGTCTTCAAGCAATCAAAGGTCATTTGGTTTTGTACAAGCCATACAAATACATAACTATTGGCTGCTAGTAATGTCACATAAATATCTTGTGTACCCTAAGCTTTGTCAAATATCATCACTCTTCTCTACTTAAAATCGGTGAAAAGAAATGTGCAATCTCTTAGTTTATGCTAAGTCACACTCCAGCCTTACAGCTAATAGTCTCAGGAGGTCACATGGATTTAAGATTAACACAAATTGTTATTAAAATCCTTACTTTGCTTCCAAGTTTTGACAAAACTGAAATTCCCCAGTACAAAAAGATATTTCGGCCTTTGTGAAATATTATGCTTATCTAATCCTAGTTGGTGTAGCTTTCTAGTTAAATTCCTAGGGTATGCAGGCTATATGAATTTCTAAACTTAGTCTCCTTGTGATGAGTTGAAACAGAACATTTGCAAAATTGGAGAACACTTGCCTTTCCCTTAAATAAACATACGCAGGTTAGGGATCTTCATATACATAGACAAGAGAAATTTATTTGATTTGTTCTCAAGCATTACATTTAATTATATTTTTTAATTTATTGTTTTATGTGATTGAAAATTTTTGTTTTAACAATGTTAGTTAAAACCGGGTCGTTACAATACCACTTTGGTAGCTTTGCTACTTGTTTTTCTTAGTCAAACAAAGCTTGATTTGTGATGCATGATTTGGTATGCAAATATATATATATATATACATTGAATGATTGAAAGAAAATATGGAAGTGATCCTCGAGTTTAGTCAAATGGTAATCCTATGCATTAGGATAGTGTAATTGTAAATCTCGAAGAGATGTCCTAATAAGAAATGATTGAATTCATGATTTTCAATTATTGAATTGAAAATAGATTTTTCCAACTATTTGAATAATCCAACCCTTTGTATAATAAGCTTTGTGTTTTAAGTGAGTATAATTTAAAATAAGCACAAAGCAAGTAAAATATTAGAAGTGCAAATAAAGAAATTGACAGTATGAAAATTTGAAATATCTTAAATAAAATTTTGTTTTGAGAAATATTTTAACAAAAGTAATAATTGAGAAAAAATATTTTAACTTCACTTTATGAATCACATGGTTTTGATATTAAATTGCAAACTTAGATTAATGTGTTAAAATATTAAAATTGAAGGTATGAATCAATTTAACTGCTTCAATAGTGGCTTTAATTTATTGAAATTTAGCTTTGTTGTTTGAAAGTTGAAGATAAATGCAAGGTTTAAATGATTTAAAATTTGAATTGGTTAACTGAAGGATGCTATTAAGTTTAGTGGTTTTGATATATTAAATGGAAAATTTAACTTGTGAAGAATTGATTTAAGGGATGAATTAAATATTCGAAAATTTAAAGCCTATAATACGGAATGAATGAAGAATTCAAACTTCAAATGGAAATTGAAAACGAGAAATTGAAAGAGAAATTTGAGTAGTAATCCAACTTGAACACTTGGTTCAAACTGAAATGATTTCAATTGAATCTTTAGTTAAAATTGAGTTTATCTTTGACAGCGGAATTAATGTCAACTAAAAATTTGAGAGTTCGAAAAATTGATTCAGATTGAGATATTTTTGGAAATTTGTATTGTTCGTTTTACAATTATTATATGTTTTACCATCGTTTTATTTGAACTGAAGTATTAAAATTATTTATCGTGTTTAATTATTATATACCAAATTTATTTTTATTCTAAGCAACTTTGCAAACTATTTTGTATCAAAACTTGTTTTATTTCAAACCTATTTTGTAAAACCTATCTAATTTTATACAAACTTGTTTATTTTACTCAAACCTATTTTATTTCAAGTCTATTATTTTATTTAAACTTTTGTACTTAATTATTTTGAAAAAGAAATGTGTAATTCCGATCCGAGCAATTAAGTCTGAAATGATTGAATGTAAATATTCAATTGAATATTGATATTTGTGAACTCAAATCGGAAGTAAAGTTTTAATAATGAATTGATTGTCAATATGAAATGGATTTGAAATGATATTGAATATTCAAATCAATTGTGAAATCAGAACTAAATTAATGCTAAAATGAAAATTTTGAAGATTTATCGACTTGTGAATATTGTGATTTGAAATGTTTGAAACTTATATGACTTATATAGGTATGAGATTAATTTGAAAACCACTTATTTGGAAGATAATTGATTGAAATAATTGTCTTATATAATAGAATTTATATGAGAATGATACGTTCGAAAAATGTGATTTGAAAAGAAAATCTTATGTAAATTGATACTTACGTAAGTGCGATATATACGAAACGTGAAATAAAGTACTATATATTTAGTATGCATGTTTTCCAAATGAAGATATGGGAAGCACCATTCATTGAAAATTGAAAATCGTAGCTACGTTGGTGCTCCGTTGACTGGAGTATCCATCGATTTCGGAATCCCACTCGGTGGGATCACATTGATTATTATTACTTATCTGTTCTAGCGTAATTCGAGGGGTGCGATGCCTACAGTTACAAGCGATTCCAATGGGATAGTGGCGCAACCGCCGCGTAACTGCGATCTAGACGCCATAGCAAAATTCTGGGGGTGCGATGCCTACGGTTACAAGCGATTCCACTGAGATAATGGCTTAACCGCTGCGCAACTGCGATATATGGCAACAATCATGGCGAGATTCGAGGGGTGTGACACCACGATCCATGGAGGAACGTATTTTCCATATCTATTTTAAATGTTTGAAGTATTTTCACTGGGAGTTAAAACAAGTATATTTAGTACTTAAAGAGTTTAGTCATGCGTCTGGCCAGCGTATGCCTAACGTTTATAAGAACGACAGTAAACTTGTCAAACTTCGAGTTATCAAATATTTTCAAACATTAAATAACAAATCAATAACTTGCAATTAAATTTATATAACGTCAACATAATAAACTAAGAAAGAAAAGTTTTAAATGTCTTGAGAATTACAATAGCTTTGGATTTTTAATAAAATACTAATTTTTTATTTCAAAAGTTATTTTTAAACACGACAATCATATTTTCAAAATTTAAGTTTGTTATAAATAATTTAAGTTGTGACTATAAGAAAATTTGAACTTTAATAATAAAAATTTGAAATTAATAAATAGATTTATAACAAATGAAATTAATTAATAATGTAAGGACGAATTTTCGAATTTAAAATCCTATAATTTATTTTGTTCCAAACTTCGTAAAATTTGTATAAGTAAGAATATTGTTTGTTAAATACATAAGCATTTTTTTTAACAACCTCCCCTTTTCGAGGACGAAAAGTTCTGAGTGGGGGAGATTGTAACATCCCATATTTTTCGATCATTTGAATTTTAAAACGTAATTAGATTTATTTATGACTATTATTGGCATTTAATAATTTATTTTATGTAAAAACTATGTATTTTCTGCTGTGTAAAAATATTGTAAAACTCTGAAATTTTTGTAAAAATTATTCCGCTACATGTTATTGTGTTCTGTGATTCTGTGTATTGATTCTGTTAAACCTCATAAGAAATAACAATCTGTCGTTTCGAGCGGTTTAAGTTGGTTTAACTATCGACTTGAAGCGGTCAAAAAGGCAGGTCGTTATAGTTTATGAGGTTTAATAGAACATAATAACATGCAGTGAAATTTTTTTACAAAAATATCAGAGTTTTACAATATTTTTACACAACAGAAAATACATAGCTTGTACATAAAATAAATTATTAAATTCCAATAACAACCATAAATAAATTTAATTATATTTTAAAAGTCAAATACTCGAAAAACACGGGATGTTACAATCTCCCCCCACTTAGAACTTTTCGTCCTCGAAAAGGAGAGGTTTTTAAAAAAATATTCTTATGTACATAACAGAAATATTCTTACTTATACAAATTTTACAAAGTTTGGAACAAAATAAAATATAGGATTTTAAATTCGAAAATTCATCCTTACATTATTAATTAAATTCATTTGTTATAAATCCATTTATTAATTTCAAACTCTTTATTTCAAACATTTTTTTATTAAAGTTCATGTTTTCTTATAATCACAACTTTAATTACTTATAACAAACTTAAATTTTGAAAATATGATTCTCGTGTTTGAAAATAATTTTTGAAATCAAAAATAAGTTTTTTATTAAAAATTCAAAATTCTTGTAATTCTCAAGGCATTTAAAAAATTTCTTTCTTAGTTTATTATGTTGAAGTTATATAAATTTAATTACAGGTTATTGATTTGTTATTTAATGTTTGAAAATACTTGATAACTCGAAGTTTAACAAGTTTAATGTCGTTCTTATCAACGTTAGGCATACGCTGGCCATGCACATGACTAAAAATCTTTAAGTACTAAATATACTTGTTTCAACTCGCAGTGAAAATACTTAAAACATTTAAAATAGATATGGAAAATACGTTCCTCCATGGATCGCGGTTTCGCTACTATCCCAGTAGAATCGCTTGTAACCATAGGTGTCACACCCTCGAATTTCACCATGGTTGTTGTCATAGATCGCAGTTACGCGGCGGTTACACCACTATCCCATTGGAATCGCTTGTAACTGTAGGCATCGCGCCCCTATCGAATTTCGCTATGGCGTCTAGATCGCAGTTACGCGGCGGTTGCACCACCAACCCAATGGAATAGCTTGTAACTATAGACATCATGCCCCTCAAATTACGCTAGAACAGATAAGTAACAATAATCAATGTGATTCCACCGAGTGGGATTCCGATATCGATGAATGCTCCAATCAACGGAGCACCAACGTAGCTACGATTTTCAATTTTCAATGGAAGACACTTCCCATATCTTCATTTGGAAAACATACATACTAAATATATAGCACTTCATTTCACGTTTCGCATATATCATACTTACATAAGTATCAATTTACACAAAATTTTCTTTTCAAATCACGTTTTTTCAACCTATCATTCTCATATAAATTCTATTATATAAGACAATTATTTCAATCAGTTATCTTCCAAATCAGTGGTTTTTGAATTAATCTTATACCTATGTAAGTCATAAGTTTCGAACATTTCAAATCACAATATTCATAAGTCGATAAATCTACAAAATTTTCATTTCAATATCAATTTAGTTTTGATTTCACAATTGATTTGAATATTCAATATCATTTCAAATCTAGTTCATATTGACAATCAATTCATTATTAAAACTTTACTTTCGATTTGAGTTACATATCACAAATATCTTCATTCAATTGAATATTTACATTCAATCATTTCAGACTAAATTTCTCGGATCAGAATTACCTATTTCTATTTCAAAATAACTAAGAACAAAATAGTTTAAGTAAAATAATAGGCTTAAAATAAAATAGGTTTGAGTAATAAACAGGTTTTTGACAAAATAAGTTTGTATAAAATTCGACAGGTTTTATAAAATAGGTTTGAAATAAAACAAGTTTTGATACAAAATAGTTTGCAAAATTGCTCAGAATAAAAATAGATTTGGTATACAATAATTAAACATGATAAATAATTTTAATACTTCAGTTCAAATAAAACGATGGTAAAACATATAATGTGGAAATTAGCGTCAAGGGCTTACTAGGCCGATCGAATTTTTTTTAAGGACACG
The DNA here is from genome assembly GCA_030737875.1 of Allium sativum. Classification (NCBI taxonomy): domain Eukaryota; kingdom Viridiplantae; phylum Streptophyta; class Magnoliopsida; order Asparagales; family Amaryllidaceae; genus Allium; species Allium sativum. The sequence goes on along the minus strand of CM060925.1, from coordinate 189,576,882 downwards.
GCTTCGTCGGAATTTGTTTTAAGGACAAAAATTTATACGCTCCTCATTTCAGAAACCCTTTCGCCCCTTTCTCAAATTGAAAAACCGATCTTCATCAAATTTCTTTACTTCCATCTGCATCTTCTTCAAATTTCGATTTAATATCTACAGATGGATTTGTATTAGCGTCAACGAATTAACACAAATTAGTACAAATCAATAAAAACCGCAGGTAATGAGCACAAATCGCCATAAATCGCATGTATTCATCTTCTTCAAACTTCATGTGTAGCAAATCAGCGCAAATCAGTTCATCATGAACGATTTTATCTTTTTCCCAAAAAATCATATAACTTATACTTTTAACAGAAAAAAGATAAACGGTTTTATCTTTTTCGCAGAAAATCATATAACTTATGCTTTTAACTGAAAAAAGATAAATGGTTTCTCAGAAAATCTTATAATTTAATCTTCATTGGTTATTTTGTAATGGCATAGTAAAATTTTAGTAGAAAATGATGGGCTGAACCTTGCTAAACTACCAACAAATAGTAGCTACAAAAAGATAAAGCAAAGACCAAAGACACTTATAATATAATAAAATACAAAGAAAAGGTATTACAAATATGACTTGTTAATGATAAAAAATAACTTTTGATTACAAAATTGCATTTTTGTAATTAACAATTTTTAGATGTTTAGTAGAATATCTTATTTTATTTCAGATTTAAAAGATAGTTGATTCTATCTTTTAGTAAAAGATAAAATATAAGTTAAATCAAATATCTTATTTTATTTCAGATTTAAAAAAGATAATTGAATTTTTTTTATAGCTAAAAATGATTACAATTGTTCTGTTAATTTATTATTTTCACTTGTTGTTTCATAAAGCCATAAAGGGGTGCCATGATACCTGTTGTACATGATACGAGTAGTGAGAAATATGAATGTATAAATAGCAAATGTCCCTAAAAAGATAAACGTATGTATCTTTTTCTGTTCTGTTGTATTGTACAACTAATACATATCAATAGCTTCATTTTATAGACTATACTTTTGTTTTAAACAAAATAACAAAAGATAAAAGAACTTTTCTTTTATATTATTAACATTTTTTATTCTTTTAAGGACTAAATTCCATAGCAATTAAACACTTCAGGGAGACATTTTTAACAGAAAAAAGATAAACGGTTTTATCTTTTCCTAGAAAATCATATAACTTACTTTTAACAGAAAAAAGATAAACAGTTTTATCTTTTTCGCGAAAAATCATATAACTTATACTTTTAACAGAAAAAAGATAAATGGTTTCTCATAAAATCATATAATTTTACCTTCATTGGCTATTTTGTAATGCATAGTAAAAATTTAGTAGAAGATGATGGGCTAAACCTTGCTAAACTACCAACAAATAGTAGCTACAAAAAGATAAAGCAAAGACCAAAGACACTTATAATATAATAAAATACAAAGAAAAGGTATTACAAATATGACTTGTTAATGATAAAAATTAACTTTTGATTACAAAATTGCATTTTTGTAATTAACAATTTATAGATGTTTAGTAGAATATCTTATTTTATTTCAGATTCAAAAAAAAAGTTGATTCTATCTTTTAGTAAAGGATAAAAGATAAGTTAAATCGAATATCTTATTTTATTTCAGATTTAAAAAAGATAATTGAATTTTTTTTAGAGCTAAAAATGATTACAATTGTTCTGTTAATTTACTATTTTCACTTGTTGTTTCATATAATCATAAAGGGGTGCCATGATACATGTTGTATATGATACGAGTGGTGAGAAATATGAATGTATAAATAGCAAATGTCGCTAAAAAGATAAACATATGTATCTTTTTTCTGTTCTGTTGTATTGTACAGCTAATACATATAAGCAGCTTCATTGTATAAACTATACTTTTGTTTTAAACAAAATAACAAAATATAAAAGAACTTTTCTTTTATATTATTAACATTTTTTATTCTTTTAAGGACTAAATTTCATGGCAATTAAACACTTTAGGGCACCGTTTTTAACAGAAAAAAGGTAAACGATTTTATCTTTTTCCCAAAAAATCATATAACTTACTTTTAACAGAAAAAAGATAAACAGTTTTATCTTTTTCACGGAAAATCATATAACTTATACTTTTAACAGAAAAAAGATAAATGGTTTCTCAGAAAATCATATAATTTTACCTTCATTGGTTATTTTGTAATGGCATAGTAAAAATTTAGTAGACGATGATAGGATGAACCTTGCTAAACTACCAACAAATAGTAGCTACAAAAAGATAAAGCAAAAACCAAAGACACTTATAATATAATAAAATACAAAGAAAAGGTATAACAAATATGACTTGTTAATGATAAAAATTAACTTTTGATTACAAAATTGCAATTTTGTAATTAACAATTTTTTGATGTTTAGTAGAATATCTTATTCTATTTCAGATTTGAAAAAGATAGTTGATTCTATCTTTTAGTAAAAGATAAAAGATAAGTTAAATCGAATATCTTATTTGATTCAGATTTAAAAAAGATAATTGAATTTTTTTAGAGCTAAAAATGATTACAATTTTTCTGTTAATTTAGTATTTTCACTTGTTGTTTCATAAAGTCATAAAGGGGTGCCATGATACCTGTTGTATATGATAAGAGTGGTGAGAAATATGAATGTATAAATAGCAAATGTCGCTAAAAAGATAAACGTATGTATCTTTTTTCGGTTCTGTTGTATTGTACAACTAATACATATCAGCAACTTTATTGTATAGACTATACTTTTGTTTTAAACAAAATAACGAAAGATAAAAAGAACTTTTCTTTTATATTATTAACATTTTTTATTCTTTTAAGGACTGAATTCCATGGTAATTAAACACTTCAGGGCGCCATTTTTAACATAAAAAAGATAAACGGTTTTATCTTTTTTTCAGGAAATCACATAACTTATATGCTGATTAAGTAAAATTTAAAAAAACACTGTTTTATATTTTTATTCAACTATTAGGATTGAAAACTCGGTGTGTATCATTTAAATCAGACACAACAACATAATCAAAACGCATGAAAAGACAAAATAAGAATAAAAAAGAGTAATCAATTTAACTCTTTGAATAGAACTAACAACATCGTATTCCAAATAACAGTTAAACACAAACACTTGCACGAAGCCAATGCATTATTTGTACTATGTCATACTAAATAAAGTGCCAATAAAAAAAATAGAATGAACCCATATACATCGGACTTGAATCAACCCATATACAAAAAACTGAAAATGCAACAAAATACACTATAAAAGTGTCTATATATACAGACACTTATAATTAAAAGATACAATTTGTGATGATAGCTTCTGGTGCTATTTTGTATAAAAGATAAGTTCTTTTATCTATTCATATAGAATGAAAATGCATAAGAATTTATCAAATGTTGGAGAAGATTGCCAAATGAATCGTTCAAAGAATGCCAGCAATAATGTTGCCTTTCTTTTTCTCATGTGAATCACCAACACACCAGTAAATAATGTTAGTGATGATCATCCACTAACACTTGATGCAAAAGCCAAAGCAATAGCCTGAGCCCAAATCTTCATACATGCTTTTACTTCTCTTGGATCGCTTCCTGTGTGCACAAATAAAAAACTGCTAATAGAGCACAACCTCAAATCAAGCGTCTGTAATGACCCGCATTCTACGTATCGGGGGATCGTAGAATATTTATTTCTTTCCCGTATGAAGTCGTATGGTCATGTAACTTTGGGAAACATCCATTAGAGTTATTTCCCATGTTCATGATTTTTGTCGATTGCTAAATGACCATTTTGCCCTAGTTGGTACTGTTTTGGCCATAACTTTTGATTGGAAAGGAATTTTTACCTGAAACCACTTCCATTTGATTCGTTTGATGGTTTACCTTTCCGTAGAGTGGTCATAATAGCCAAACGGACTTACCGTTTGGGAGATATGGCTGAAACAAGGTTTGGAGGGTGAAAAACTGCTTAACCGGGCCAAATCGGGTGATTAGTGAGTAGGCCCATAACCCATTTTGGGATTAGGGTTATGGGGAGGCTGAAATGAGATAGAGGATCATTCCATTTCAATTTTCTAGCCTCCACTTATCACCAAGGAACCCTAAAAATGGCCTCCAACCTCTAAATCACCTCCAAATCACCTTTTGGTTAAGGATTTAGCTTAGCAACCCCTAATCAAGGAAGATCTTCACCAAAGCAACCTTGGAGCTGCTATTTAGCATAAATATTCACATCAAATCAGAGCTTTATTTCAGATCTTAGTTTATTTTGTGGCTAAGGTGAGTGATTTGCATAGTTTTACACTAATTATGGCTAATTAGGGGTGATTAGTGTTAATTAGCGAATTTAAACATGATAAAATTCTGGAAAAATGTTTATAAAATTCGGAATGATGTTTTAGACCTTTGATATGAATTTGGGTTAATTTGGTTAAGTTTTGCTAATTATATCATAAGTTTCACCTAAACATGCTTAGGGAAAAATAGGGGGTTTTGGCTATGTTTGATCCAATTTAACCTATCATATTGCTGTTTTGGATGTTTGTGGTCGATTATATATGTTTCTATGACTGTATGGTATGCTTTGTGATTGATTAGAATAGTTGGAATGGTCGAAAACGCCGTCGAGGGGCGTAAACAACTCGCTGGACAAGGTGCAGGGATTCGGATCGCATAGGGGATTGAGGGTCGATCGGATCGCCCTATGGGATCGTGGGACATCACCACGAGTCGAGTCATCTCCTCCGAACCGAACCATCTGCACAAGGCCCACGAGCACCAACCGTGAACTGCTACCTGATCTGATCCACTCGTGCTTCATATCACGATCCGAACAAGAGGAAAGCAGCATCCACGATCTGATGCACAACGAGACGACGATCCGAACCAGGAGAGAGCCACGAGCTGGAGGAGCGCGATCCGATCCGTATGGGGTATTCCGATCCGAACCGAGGAGAGGAGCACGATCCGAAGCAAAGAGAAAGAGGACCGCAATGACGATCCGAACCGTGGCAAGCTGGAGACCCCGACCCGATCCGCCAGGGGTGATGGCGACCCGAACCGATCCAGTGAAGAAGGAGCTTCTGATCCGACCCGACCCAGTGTTGACCAATAACCCGAGATGCAAAGGTAGTCCAGATGGAAGTTAGAGCTCAGGATCCAGTTGGGAACCAATGAGTTCACTTCATAGTTGGACTTTGCTGCGGGACATGTGCTAAGGAGTTGACGACGTCCATAACTTCGATTCACCAATAAAAGTGAAGGATGGCTACTTATCAGTGCAGTAGGGTCATTATGACCTGAGGGGCAACGTGATGGTAGCAAGACTACGTTATCAGTGCAGTAGGGTCATTACGACCTGAGGGGCAAGGTGATGCGTAGTAAGACTATGAGCCAGCGCAGATGGGGTGAATAACTACATGGGGCAAGTGGACATAGTAAGGATTGTTAAGGCTATGAGCCAGCGCAGATGGGGTGAATAACTCCATGGGGCAAGTGGACATAGCGAGGAATTAGTGGCTACGTTATCAGTGCAGTGAAGCCATTTATGACTTCATGGGGCAAAGTGATCGTAGCAAGGTATGTTGGGTGATCGAAGTGGTGAGTATCGTATGCTTTACGCACCGAGTGAGAGATGTGAGGATGGATGCTATGCTTGATTGTTTGCCATCATTATGACATGCACACCTCCCCCACCTCCGTATCTTTACACTGTTTGATATGGTACCTTAGAGTGTTGTACAGTTTGTAGTGCTAACTCTTTGGTTGCAGGTTCAGGTATGTTTTTAGTCTACCTGTTATTGTTCACTTTAGATGCTTATCACTCATACCAGGCTTTATGTCTGACCCAGAGTTTTATGTCTCCTCTTATTACTCTGGGTGCTCACACGAGCAGACTAGAGACAGGTTAGCTGGTGATGCGCGAGTAGCTGATTCGGAGGCGGGCAGGAGGCTTCCACATATGATATATATATACACATTCTCCCTGCGTCGTTGGTGGTCGCTACTTGGGCATTAGTAGTGTACCTCCTTTATCTTACTTTTGCTTTGAGACAGTTTGAAAGTTGTAATAAGCTGTATTTTGGATTTCCGCTGCTATGATGTTTAGTTCTGATTGTCAGCTTATGCACTGTCTCACCTGTTTTATGTCAAGTATGTTGTTATTATATTTTATTCTATGCGCTGTGAGACATTCTACAGGTTCTCGTATGTTCATTTCCTTCTTCCTTTTCCTTCTGACGACCCGTTCCATGCTAACTGGACATGTGTACAGCGCACTTTTGGAGTAAATGTCGGTTGGTGCGGGGCGGGCCGTCACAGTCATGCTACACACTGAGTGCACATAAGCAAAAATCAAAGGAATTTCATCTTGAAAAAAATGAATACAAAAGAGGATAAAAATTCTCCATCTAAATTTAAAGGCCAGGCTTCACTTGAAGAAACAAGGAGACTTCTAACCTATTTTAAGACAAACCATAAATATTTAATTATAGTTAAAAGATAAAACCATTTAAATGGTTTTCTATTATTAAAACTAAATGGTTTTCTGAGAAAAAGATAAAACCATTTATCTTTTTTCTGTTAAAAGTATAAGTTATATGATTTCCTAAGAAAAAGATAAAACCATTATCTTTTTAAGTTGTCAACAAATTAACATGTACCACTAAATATATACGTATGAACAATTTCATCATCACTATAAATTGATTCATATTACGTGTTATTAACCCACTGAATATATATATATATATATGATTAACAAAACAACAAATATGTTTACATGTATCAGTAATTTTCAAATATTGCTAAATTTCAATACGTAATTAAATGATTAAAATCAAAAGATAAACACCTTTGTCTTTTTAAGTTGTCAAACAATATAAATTGTACCACTGAACATATACGTATGAACAGTTTTATATAGCAAATAAAATCAATCAGTGAATGACAACTTATTTCAGCTAACAAAAACAATCGATATGTAGAAAAAAAATCGAGATACAACAAACAACAAAGATAAACAAGTACTTACTTGTTCAACCAACAACTGAACAGAAATCGTGTCTTGTGAATAGTAAATAGAAATTGCGTCTTAGTTTCTTCAGCTGAATAAAGGTGAGGCGATTAACATCAGCAATCAACAATAAAAAATAGTAGAAATAAACAATTACTTACTTGTTTAGCTGAGAAAAATGATGTGGTTTGATTTTTTTCAACAAATCAACTGAGTCGATTTCGTTTCGAAAGTAGATTAGCAGTAGATTTGATTTCGAAAGTATAAAGATGAAGATGAAAGTGGATTTGAAATCAATTTGGGGTTTTTTTGAGCTTCAATAATGCTTACAGAAATGAAGGAACAAATAGCAGAATTAGTTTTTGTCCTAGAAAATAATTATTGTAATGGCATGTCCTAGAAACTTATTAGTGGATGCAAGGAGGCCCTTATGGTAAAATGCCCCTATAATAATTGTAAAATAAACAATACAAATTTCCAAGAAATATTCCAATCTGAATCAATTTTTTGAACTTTCAAATTTTTAGTTGACACTAATTGCGCTGTCAAAGATAAACTCAATTTTAACTAAAGATTCATTTGGAAACCTTTCAGTTTGAACCAAGTGTTCAAGTCACAACTCAAATTTCTCTTTCAATTTCACATCTTCAATTTCCATTTGAAGTTTGATTTCTTCATTCATTCCATATTATTGGCTTCAAATTTTCAAATATTTAATTCATTCCTTAAATCAATTCTTCACAAGTTAAATTTTCCATTTAATCTATCAAAACCATTAAACTTAACAGAATCCTTCAGTTAACCGATTCAAATTTTAAATCATTTAAACCTTGCATTTATCTTCAACTTTCAAACAACAAACTAAATTTCAATAAATTAAAGCCACTCATTGAAGTAGTTAAGTTGATTTATACCTTCAATTTAAATATTTTAACACATTAATTTAAGTTTGCTATTTAATATCAAAACCATGTGATTCATAAAGTCAAGCTAAAATATATTTTTCTCAAGTATTACTTTTGTTAAAATATTCTTCAAAACAAAATATTTCAGAAAACACTTCAAACATTTTTATTCGAAAATACTTGTATATACACTACTACCCTTTTTCTTTAAAACCTTAGAAATCAATTTCAGGAATCAAATTCTCATACTCTAGTCAAACGACCTCCTTAGTTTTAACCAAATCAATGTCATTTTTTCACGATATACATGTTGTGAAAAATTGCGCCTTTGCGGAAGAACAATAAGCAAGATCTAGATTTATCAATTGTACATCAATCTAATATGTTAGCAATTATTCTGTTACATCAACAAAATAGTAAATAACTATAACAGAGAAACAAAGAGACACACAATATTTATACTGGTTCCACTATCCTCCAGATAGTGTACATCCAGTCCAAAAGAGAGAGATTTTATTCCACATGAGAGAATTACAAGAGATTACAAAATAAGAGTTTACATATCCAAACCTCAATCAGATTTAACAAGAAGAAATACCATTGGGGATCACTGGCTCCAAGCCAGGATGGGTTTACACTAAAGTCTACCCCTCAATATATAGCCAGTGCAAATCTATGTGAGTCATCAATTAAATTACCAACATATGGTAATAATATAATGGAGGCAAATTACCATAGCAACAATTGTGCAAACATAAAAAGTAAATCAATTCGTTTCTATAAAATAGATGGAAGAAATTAATCCCTTCATTTATTTCTCTACCACCTCATCAAATGCAATCAATGCATTCCCATTATAAAATATTTACTTTCCATTCTTTGCAAATTTGCTCCAATCAATTTGTGATTTTGTATCACCAAATTTAACACTCCGCCTTGATGCAAAATCACATGTCTGCAACACCCCCATCTCCAATCAAATTCTCTTCACAACATAAAACTCTTCAACAGAACTCCACCTTTAATCAAAATCTCACAATGAGATAGAAACCAAAAATGAATATTTGCCTAATGGGTTCCAGCAAAGCTACCCCCCATCACACCATTGTTAACGAGCTCAGACTACGTCCCCGCCCGCCAACAAAATGTTGCAAATATCCAAAATAACAAAAAAGGCAGATTCCAAAGTAATCTCAACACCACCAAGACTAAAAAAATAATTCTCTTAATCGCCAAAAAATCTCTCTCTTGCCACTTAATCAAAACCATTACAAGCTTCACCCACCGCCTGCAAAAGACGCATCTACCACCATGAGCTGCACCACGCATAAACCAACGGTCTAAAAGTGCTTGCAATTCCATCGACACCCGTCTACCACTTGATCTGAGCTCCTTCCTCGATCACTCTGGATCCCTCAAGCATCATCAACGTGAAGACCCCTGTCTAAATCACAATGATCTCTATCTCGACACCCGTCTATCACTTGACCTGAGCTCCTTTCCTGATCATCTTGGATCCCTCGAGCATCATCAACATGAAGACCCCTGTCAGAAACATGATCAAAACTTCCCAAATCCATAGCCCCTTCAACACAGTAAACTCCATATCACGTCAAAGTTCCCAGATTGGAACGCTCTTTTCTCTCAACATAATCTCCTCCACCAAAGTCTCCTTTTCTCCAAAATAGTAATAGCATAATCACCACTGAATCTACCAACCTTTGTAGAAATAATTGATGCACAATTTAAAACAAATCGCCTCGCTCCGATACCAATCTATTACGAAAAATTGAGCCTTTGCGGAAGAACAATAAGCAGGATCTAGATTTTCCAATTGAGCACCAATCTAATATGTTAGCAATTATTCTATTGCATCAACAAAATAGTAAATAACTATAACAGAGAAACAAAGAGACACACAATATTTATACTGGTTCCACTATCCTCCAGATAGTGTACGTCCAGTCCAAAAGAGAGAGATTTTATTCCACATGAGAGAATTACAAGACATTACAAAATAAGAGTTTACATATCCAAACCTCAATCAGGTTTAACAAGAAGAGATACCATTGGGGATCACTGGCTCCAAGCCAGGATGGGTTTACACTAAAGTCTACCCCTCAATATATAGCCAGTGCAAATCTATGTGAGTCATCAATTAAATTACCAACATATGGTAATAATATAATGGAGGCAAATTACCATAGCAACAATTGTGCAAACATAGGAAGCAAATCAATTCTTTTCTTTAAAATAGATGGAAGAAATTAATCCCTTCATTTATTTCTCTACCACCTCATCAAATGCAATCAATGCATTCCCATTATAAAATATTTACTTTCCATTCTTTGCAAATTTGCTCCAATCAATTTGTGATTTTGTATCACCAAATTTAACAATACATTTCATATTTCACCAATGGTTTAACATCTATAATTTATTAATCCGAATATTAGTTATTAACCATTAGCATATCCTAAATATACTAAAATAAAGACAAGCATCGATTTACCTCTACGAATATATTCTTCGAAACTTCGTAACTTTCTTTATATTAAAATCGATATTTTCTATACGCAATTTATATAATAAAACTCATTTGTTGGAATTCAAAAACAATCATTTTCTAAACCATTAAGAGATTTCAAAATACTTAATTCAATAACAAATTTGTTAATCATACTCATACTATATTACTAAACAATTTACAAACATAACTCGATTCAATCAAGTTAGTTAATACAATATTCTTATATTTCCAAATAATTTACAAAACATTACCTTACTTTTGAAGGCTTATTTAGATTCCCATTCAATTCAAATGATATTTTATTTGATACACAAATTTATTTTGGCCACATTAACGTCCAAAAATTTATTTGATTTCAAATATTTTTTTTTATACTCAAATTTATTTCAAATTATTTCTCAATATAAGATTTCAAAATTTCAAAATACTTCATATTTCAAATTAAATTATATTCCATAATGTTTTATGTTTCATGTCAATTTATACTTCTAGACAAACTTTATTTCCAAATCAATTTATACTCTAAATACTCTATACTCTAAACATACTTTATTTCAGATTAATTTATATTCCCAAAATACTTTATACTTTAAATCAAATTCCATTTTCAAGGCCCTTTATTATTCAAATTGATCTATTTCTCAAAATTCTTTACATCAAATTACTTTATTTTTGAATTGATTTATATTTCAAAACACGTTATATTTTCAAATTAATATACACTTCAAAAGTACTTTATAATTTCAATTCCATAATATTTTTTTCAAATTAATTTATACAAATATTACATAAATATTCAAAATACGTTGTCCCTAGAGACTCTGGTGATAATTCTTGTTAAACCCCATAAATTAAGCTTTGATAAACCAAAGCTCTAATACCAACTGTAACGACCTGCCTTTTTGATCGCTTAAAATCGGTAGTTAAACTACCTTAAACCGCTCGAAAGACAGATTGTTATTGCTTATGAGGTTTAACATAATCAATACACAAAATCACAGAACACAATAACATGCAGCGGAATAATTTTTACAAAAATATCAGAGTTTTATAATATTTTTACAATAGAAAATGCATAGCTTTTACATAAAATAAATTATTAAATTCCAACAACAATCGTAAATAAATCTAATTACATTTTAAAATTCAATTGATCGGAAAATACGGGATGTTACAATTACATAATAGGAATGGAGAACACGAGGTTATGAAATGTCACGCAATGAACGTACTTCTAAAGGAACCTTGCATTTTAATTAAGTGGGCTAATAAAATTTATGCACTCCACAAATTCCCAAAATCTAAAGATTTCTAGAGGCTTGATCAAATGCATAGAGAGAACGTACAAATATGATGTACATACTAGATTAAGCACAAATTTAGCATGTTTATTAATATAGCTTTCCTTTTTTTTCACAAATTTCCAAAAAAGACAAGTCGTTTCTCGTGCGATAAGACAAAGATGCGATGTTTCAAGTTGAATTGAAAGGAGAAGCTTCCAAACCGTATGATTGGGTTCAACTTCATCTATTGTGCAACAGATATGCGAAAATATAACGTTACCTATGGTGAAGCAGCTATAAAAAAATAACTTTTAACATTGGAAAGTTTCATCAACAGTACCTTCTTTTGTTCCTTTCTAGCATTGGAAAGTTTCATCAACAGTACCTTCTTTCGTAGGTTTTGATCAACATTTTAAAAGATGAATTAGTTATACCTGCTTTCGTTTATTAGTAATATTGACGTTTGCAGCATTGAACTGGATTTATGACATGGTCTTGTAGTTCACTCCAAATAAAGGAGTACATTTATTTTTAAATAACAAAATGATGCGTTGACATGTTTTGACAAATAACTATTTTTTTTAATGTGTTCTGCGATATTATAAAAAACGTATCATGCAAATAGAGTTGAATTGATCATTCTTCATTGCATTTTTTGTCTATTTCTTTAAGAGAATTTTTTTAACGCATTTATATTCATCATTCAAATTTATAACTTTAATTTTTTTCTTTGTGATACTTTCAAAGTGAGTTGATTTGAAGGATAGATATTAACTACTAGTATTTGGGTATTAGCATAAAATTAAGTCTGTAAATTATTCACAAATTTATTATATATTTCTCTTAGTTTCTATTGATTTTAAATTATAGTGTAATATCTTGGCAATTTCTTATTGTTGCATTAAACTCCATTTTTTGAGAAAGAAAATATATTTACTTTGGTACATAATTGATGCAGTCAGAAAATTATCGGCAAAATAATGCGATTTTAATGTAGCTAGGCTAAGTTTATTTGCTTTTTAATAGTATACGTTATTTGTCTAATACGTTAACATTAAATAAGAATACAATGACATATTACATCACCAAACTCATGTCAACTACCATCTGATTTTCTACGCTAACATTTAAAGGTTTCACTATTACCATATTTTTGAATAACTATCACTCTGTTATTGATGAGATTTGCAATGGTAAAGTATTAACCATAATAAACATTAGAATAAATTTTAGATGAATGATGAAATTTATCGAAGTTAAATCTTTGCTACGAAGAATTTCCAAAAATAGATTACTTTTTTTAATTCTTTCTTTTATTATTTATCTCGTAAATAGAAATTCAAAACAAACCCAATAAACAATCTTATTGTACTACATCAATGTATATAATGTAGTATGCATCGGGAAATATGATAATTACCACCAAATAAGAAGCATGATAAGTAGGAAACTCAATGTAAAATTTGATTAGTCTTCAACTCACTTATAGTCTTCATCGTCAGACATAATGAGATATTAAACAAATAATTCCATATGGCAGTACCATTTGAAACTAATCAAATAAAAAAATTAAAATGCAATCATCAATAGTTCACAAACCACTAGAACCATCATAGAGCTCTAACAAATTAAGTGAATTCCTAGAAAGCTCGACACTTTGATCATTAGAGTCAGGCATATCAATATTAAGTATCATCCCCTAATAACCACCACAATATATTAGCCTTTTTACAATGGGAAATACTTGTCCTAACAGAGGATTTTGTAATGGGCTAGCGCCCATCATTTATGCAATATGGTAATTAGGGGTGAGTAATATTCGGTTAGAACCGAATTAACCGACAAAACCATTTCATTTTGATCCGTTCGGTTTTGAAACTAAATAAGTTTGAATTCGGTTTATCAATTTTTTTTTCTTTTATTGGTTTAACTGAATTAAGCTAACTTTTAATTTATTATATAATTTAATGGTACTGTAGTACTTTAAATAATTGTTTAGTGATAAAATACAAAAGCATTTGTTAAAATAGGCCAAATTTTATTATAAACATAAAATATACTAAATAAAATTCCTCCAAACATACGTTTATGTCTTATTTTAGGTGAAATAATCAATTGAAGAATGGCATATTCTTCAAGTTTCGTTAAATCGGTTATCGGCTGAATAAACTGAAATTATTTCGGTTCGATTTGATCTGAAATTTTTTTAACCTCAAAACCAACCGAACACTCACCCCTAGTAGTAATAAACACAAAAAAAATACTATGTTTTAAAACCGTTGAAAATACATGTTGTAATAAACATTTTTATAGAATGGTCCACGGCTGTTGCAGTATGTTCTTTTACAACCGCAAGTCCCATTTGCAATGTGATCTTCAATAGTTGTCTTTGCGCGTTGCAATAAGTTCTTTAACACCAGTTTCTGCCCTTTGTTAAAAATATTAAATGAGAAAAAATACCTATTGCATTACACTCATAAATTAAAAAATTAATGTGTAGTTGAAGCCAAACTATTGTACTAATGACAAACATAATCATTCATTTCTACTATAATTAACCAAAATAAAATTTCTAAATGCCAAAAGGATTTGTTAAACAACGTGAGCTATGTTAGAGATAATCATCAAATATGTTTCCTTTTATTTATGAGTTATATTAGGATTGTATTATTTATGAATTACATTAGGATTCTATTAATTATGAGTTATATTAGGATTGTATTAATTTGGTCTATATTTGGTATAGATTCAAATATGCTCTAGAATATTCTATTCTAGAATGCTCTCTCCCATCTATAAATATGTGATTATGTAATTATGTAATCAAGAAATAAAATTCTATTTTCTGTTTTCACATGGTATCAGAGCAACATTAAATAAAATTACACTCTTGTCTTTCTCAATCTCTTATCATGGCTAATGATAACAATCCTCCTACTGTTTCTATCAATGCTGATCCTTATGCTATCCATCACTCTGATAGTCCCTCTACTGTTCTTGTCACACCTCTCTTAACTGGTGATAATTATGCCTCTTGGAGTCGTGCCATTACAATGGCGTTACGAGCCAAGAGCAAATTGGGTTTCGTCGACGGTTCCTTACCGATCCCAATGGTGGAAACTGACATTGTCAATTGGTGCCGCTGCAACGATCATGTTGGCAGCTGGATACTCAATTCTGTATCTCAGGAAATCAGGCCAAGTATTCTCTATGCCGACAGCGCTGCCCAGATATGGATGGATCTCAAAGAGCGCTTTTCTCAGTCTAATGCGCCGAAGATATATCAGTTAAAACTCTCTATCTCCTCACTCAAACAAGAAGGTATGAGTGTTTCATTGTACTTCACCCAACTTAAATATTTGTGGGATGAGTTGAGTAGAATTATTTCAATTGATCCGTGTACTTGCGGAAATGGAAAGTGTATTATTGAACAGCAAAATCAGGATCGAGCCATGGAATTCGTTCAAGGACTGCATGATAGCTTCTCTGCTGTGCGTAGTCAGATTCTCCTTATGGAGCCATTTCCGTCCATTCAGCGGATTTACAATCTTGTGCGTCAAGAAGAGAAGCAACAAGAGTTGAATGTTCGATCAACCCCAGCTGTTGAGTCTGCTGCCTTCCAAGCTTCAAAGCCACCATATCGTGGGCTGTCAAAGAGGCAACGTCCATTATGTGATCACTGCAACCGATATGGACATAATCGAGATAAATGCTATCAACTGCATGGCTTCCCAAGCAAGCAAGAAAAGCGCGCAGCTGAACATGGATCAACCTCTCATGTTGTGCCAAATAATCATCTGACAACTCAACAGTACAACAAGTTGCTTGCTCTCTTGGCCAAAGACGAAGTTGGTGAACTCTCGGCTAACTTAGAAGGTACAATTCTGTCTTGTATGTCTTCTTGTTGGATTATAAATTCAGGTGCATCAAATCATATATGCACATCACTGTCAATTTTTTCTTCATATGTTCCATTGCAAAAACATAAGTCTGTTCAATTACCTGATGGCACTTTTGCATCAGTGACTCACATTGGGATTGTTAAACATTCAAAATCCATTATTCTCAAAGATGTATTTTTTATCCCATCATTCAAATTCAATTTATTATCTGTCTCACAATTAGCAAAACAACTTAATTGTGAAGTATTTTTTTCTAAATTTCAATGTCATTTTCAGGACCTGTTGACGAACAGGACGATTGGTCGGGGTAGAGTTCATTGTGGCCTTTACTACTTGGAGGATGTTTCCCATTTGAATTCAGTTTTTTCATTTCAGCATTCAAATAATTTTGATTTTTGGCACTCTCGCCTTGGTCATCCTAGTAGTTCTTATTTTAAATTTCTTGTTAATAATTTTCCGGATATATCCGCGAATAATAAATTTATTTGTGATGTTTGCCCACAAGCTAAGCAATGTCGTGGTTCATTTCCGCAAAGTGTATCTTGTTCTTCTGTATGTTTGAATTATTACATGTTGATGTTTGGGGATCATTTAATGTTCCATCTAAAAATGGTTCACGTTTTTTCTTACCATTGTTGATGATTATTCAAGATGCACTTGGGTCTATTTAATGAAATTCAAGTCTCAAACCTTTTATATGATAAAAAAAAATTTTAATCAAGTTAATAGACAATTTGGACTGTCAATCTCCACTATACAATCTGGAGATGGTGGTATTTTTATTCCACAACTTCAAGCTCTTCGATCTGACAATGGAACTGAGTTTCTTTCATTAGAGTTTCAAAATTGGTTTCATTCTCATGGTATAATCCATCAACGAAGTTGTGTAGCCACTCCTCAACAAAACGGGATTGTGGACCGTAAACATTGACATTTGCTTGATGTTGCTCGTCCACTACGATTTCAAGCTAATCTTCCCCTCTCATTTTGGGGCGAATGTGTTCTCACCGCTGCATTTCTCATAAATAAATTACCCACACATACTCTTAATTTCAAATCTCCTCATGAAGTTTTATTTGGAAAGGTTCCGTCCTATTCATCTTTACGTGTGTTTGGCTGTCTGTGTTTTGCGAAAAATATGCATATTAAAAATAAATTTGATGCACGAGGTAAGCCACACATTTTTGTTGGTTACCCTTATGGTCAAAAAGGATATCGACTTTATGATCCTTATTCTCATCGCATAATAGTCTCGCGTGACGTTATTTTTCATGAATCAGTTTTTCCGTATAAAAACATTTCAGATCATAGATCTAACGACATTTTCATCACTCCACTAGATGATGATTTACCTACAAATTTCACACCATTTCAAAATGATTCATCAGTACCAACTAATATTTCTTCATCTAATACAACTGAAAATGGTGAAAATTCACTTCAAAATCATTCTCCAAATCTGATTCCAACAGAAATCGCTGATTCAAATCAGTCTCAGCAAACTAATAATAATTCTTCAATTATAATTCCCACGAATACTGCTGATTTAAATCGTCCTCAGCGAATTCGATGAAGGCCATTACATCTCAATGATTATGCATGCAACGTCTCTCCTTCATCTACTTCTTTTCCTTTATCCAAATATTTCTCTTTGGAAAAGTTTAGTCATTCTCATCATGTTTTTTTGTCCAAAATTATTAATCATGATGAACCTCAAACTTATTCTCAAGCAGTTCAATCTTCTGCTTGGCGTGATACAATGTATGTTGAAATTCGTGCTCTCGAAGCAAACAAAACATGGTCTGTTTGCTCATTACCACCAAATAAAACACCAATTGTTGCAAATGGGTATATAAAATTAAATATTGCTCTGATGGTCCTATTGAACGATATAAAGCACGTTTAGTAGCCAAAGGTTACACCCAAGTTGAAGGAATTGATTACCATGATACTTTTGCTCCGGTAGCAAAATTGGTCACCGTTCGTCTACTTCTTTCTATCGCTACAATTAAAAATTGGTCTCTTTATCAATTAGACGTAAATAATGCTTTCCTCCAAGGTGATCTAAATGAGGAAGTTTATATGAAACTTCCTCCTGGTTTTCCTCATCATGGTGACAATCAAGTTTGTAAGCTCCATAAATCTATTTATGGACTTAAACAAGCTTCGCGTCAATGGTTCTCTAAGTTTTCTTCTACTTTAATTCAATGTGGTTTTCGTCAATCTAATTCCGATTACAGTCTCTTTACGTATATTTGTGATTATATTTCAGTATTTGTTCTTGTTTACGTAGATGATATTATCATTACAGGAAACAATGAATCTTTTATTTCCATGACAAAACAATTTCTCGCCAAATCTTTCTCCATTAAAGATCTTGGGCATCTAAGTTATTTTCTTGGTATTGAAGTTTCTCGTTCCAAAAAGGGATTATTTTTGTGTCAACGTAAGTACACACTTGACATATTAAAGGATTCAGGTATGCTTGGTTCTCGTACAACTCCAATTCCTATGGAACAACATTGTCGACTTCTTCCAGATGACGGCAATCCCTTGCCTGATCCGTCTCTTTATCGACGACTCATCGGTCGTCTCTTATATCTTACAGTTACTCGTCCTGACATTCAATATATTGTCAACAAACTTAGCCAATTTATGTAAAGCCCTTGTTCCACACATCTTGATGCTGCAAATAAAGTCCTTCGATATCTCAAAGGTTCTATTGGTAAAGATTTATTCCTATCGGCAACGAGTTCTTTTTCTCTGGTCGGTTTTGCTGATTCTGACTGGGCAGGTTGCCCCGTTACTCGCCTTTCTACTACCGGTTATTTTAAAATGCTTGGTTCTAGTCCCATCTCCTAGAAATCAAAGAAACAACCGACTGTTTCTCGATCATCTGCTGAAGCCGAGTATCGGTCTCTTGTTGCTATTACCGCTGAAGCCCAATGGTTACATTCAATCTTATCTGAACTTGGTTTTCCACCATCTGTTCCTATATCAATACATTGCGATAGCCAAGCTGCAATTCATATTGCATCAAATCCCGTCTTCCATGAACGAACTAAGCACATCGAAATAGATTGTCATTTCGTTCGTGAAAAGATTCTCTCCGGTATTATTACTCCTTCCTTGTAACACTCCATGTCCATGTAACGAGTCAGATTTTTCCCGGCCTTAATCGATCGCAAAATCGACCAAAACCGTTCAAATACTGCCTACGTTAACTTTGGGCATACAACACATCAGAACAACAACAACAGACTTTTATAAACATTATACAAATGTTACATCAGAGTACAGAATATATCAGAGTACATCGAAATTAAAATACAGCGGAAGAAAATTTTACCATAAATTTAATACAGTGCAGCGGAAATAAAATAGATACAGCGGAAGACAACTATGCTCTGGACACAGCTTTAAGCTTCAATCCAGGATCCTGCTAAAGAGATAAACCTGTAGACAAACTGCTCGACTGCCCGTGTGGAGAAGAGGGCACCCGAGTTTCCAAAAAGGTGGAAACAAACAACGGGTCAGTCATGGGACTGGTGTGAGAATTCTTAACTAATTAATTGTAACACCCCGTATTTTGGGTTAATACTAAAATTCACTAATTACAGGATAAATAATCTCAGATGTGGGAATTAGGGGAAACGGGCTGCGTTATTGCATTCGTCTCGGAAAAATACGCAAAATAGAGTCCGAGTTTTCGAAAATCGGAGTCCGTATGGCCCTGTTATGGCCCAATGAAGTTTGCAGAAAATTCAAAACTAAAAACAGATTTAAGAATTTAAAATTCAGATTTTAAATTGGAACAAGTGGGGTCAGGCGGGAAAAATCCCGCCCTGACCATGTCGACAGGGCTGTCGACAGGCCTGTCGACAGGGGTGTCGACTTGCCTGTCGACTTGCCTGTCGACAGGGGCGTGGCGTCCAGTGAACCTGGGTGCACCAGGTTGGGCTTTAGGCTGGCTTGGAGGGCTGGTTCTAGAGATTTCCGAAATCTAAGGGTCCTAATCTAATCTAGGGTTAATCTAAGGGCCTAAAACACTCACCTAATCTATAAATACACCCTAAACCCCCCTAATCCTTACCAAAAATAGAGATGATGGCCTCATGCCGCCAAATTAAATCTTAGAGGGAGCCTCCACTAATTCATGAAGGAAGTTGCAAGCTAATCAATCTCTAATCATTATCTTCTTCATATTTAGCAACTAATTCCACTTCATAAGTTTGCTAATATTGGGTTTGGTGAGTTTCTATCACTTTAACATCAATTGCTAAAGTAAGTATGATTGGGTGTAATGAGACTTATGGTCTTGAATGCGGATTAGTGAGTTTGAATCATTAGAAATGATATGCATGTTCAATAAGTTGGTTTATGCATGTTTAACAAGTGGGTTTATGCATGTTTAATAAGTGGGTTTATGCATATTTAATAAGTGGGCTTATGCATGCTTATGCAAGTATGTGAATGCTTATGCAAGTTATGTATATGCTTAAATGCAAGTTTAATGTGATATGCAAGTTATGCATGCTTATGTAAGTATATGGATGCTTATGCAAGTATGTGAATGCTTATGCAAGTTATGTATATGCTTAAATGCAAGTTTAATGTGATATGCAAGTTATGCATGCTTATGCAAGTATATGCATGCTTATGCAAGTATGTGAATGCTTATGCAAGTTATGTGTATGTTTAAATGCATGTTTAACATGTTATGCAAGTTATGAGAATGCTTATATGCAAGTTTAACATGTTATGCAAGATATGTATATGATAATATGCAAAGTTTGGGTTAAATGTAGTTGGGTTAATATATGCTCATATATGCAAGTTGACATCCTCTTAACCCATGACAAAGTTATATGCCAAGATTTGGTTAAACCCATGATATTTGTGATGGATCTTCCCTTGATTATGTCATGAAATGAGAACGATTTACGTGGGGAACGATGGGGTTAATAAATATGTTAATAAAAGTATGATTTGGTATGATTAAGCATACCATAAAAAAATAAATTAACATAAGTGGGAATTTACCTATTGAGTTAGGTCTACCCCATGGGAATTTACCTATTGAGTTAGGTCTACCCATGTTATGAAAAACTTGATATTAATTAGGGATAATTAATATGGGGGTGATTAATTAGGTGTAATTAATCAACTAAGACACGAGGTTGGACCCTTTTGTAGCGGAAGTCTGCCCGGAACCGACCGGCCATCCAGCGGCTACAAATGATTGGCCCAATGTGAGAGGTCTTAGTCATAAATTAAATACGTGATTAAAGTAGAGACACGAGGTTAGACCCTTTTGATGACAGAAGTCTGCCCGGAACCAACCAGCATATCCAGCAGTCATAAAAGACGGTCTAATGTGGGAGGTCTTTATGAGGTCATGATCTTAATTAATTAATTAAGAAACACTTAACCACATTAGCATGTAGAGGGACATGAGGGGTTAAGTGGGTGCCTTGGGTGGCATGTGGAAATCTAGTGGGTTGCCTTGGGTGGCAATAGAAAAATACGATTAGAATACTTAACCAAGTGGAAACATGTAATTAAACATGATTAAAGGGTTAAGTGGGATGCACTAGAAAAAGGGACAAACTTAGGTGGGTAGCTTGTGGGGGCCCATTTCAACCAGTAACCCATATGTATCATATTGGGCTCGACCCATGTCGAGGATGGGACACGCGTACTGGGCTTGACTATAAGAGGCCAAAACGGGTTAGCGGTGGCAACGCAAGTCCAACGGGTTTCATATGCGTGTGTGGACCCGGGCTGGTAGGTAAGACGTTGTTGCATCGTGTAGATATAAGCCGTGCACCGTTAGTATTGGGTTGCCACTTTAGGGGAGTGATACACCCCACTGTGGGACCAGCACGGGTATCTACGGTAGGGAGCCGATCATTGGGGAGTAGTGGGGTACACCTAGTGGAGATAGGGGCAGACGACACCTATGAGGTCAGCTAGGGGTACATGAAACTACTAGTTATATCTTTCTTTTAAGTCCTTGGGTGGGATCAATCTTTGAGTAGGAATGACTGGTGTGGTGCAGTTAGTAATTATCCTTGGGTGGGTAGATACGTCTTTACAGTTATCTTAGTTTATCCTAAGTATACCAAGCTGCTTAGTGTAGCCATTCATCCCCAGACATTACCGTGGGTCAAGTTTATGTCTTCTCTGGTTACTTTAATGATTGTATTGTTAAAGTTATAGGACTCGCTCAGACTTATGTCTGACCCCGTTGTTTTTATCTTTTTCCCAACCCTCAGGTCCTACGGTGGATCCTAGCAGTAGTGGAGCTTGATTGGATTGCTGTTCCAGTCTTTAGGAGCTTGGATAGATGTAAAGCTCCAGTTACCCAGTTATCTTTTCTTTTGTCCTGGCTATTGTATGAGAGAGTGGGATTATGTACTTCTTTATTTTGATGGATATTGTACTTGACTTTTATTGTGGTTTTATGATGTAACCAGACATGTTTATTTCCGCTGTTATGAGATGATGTTTTAAATTTCAAGTACTATTTATATCTGTCTTGTTGTAATTTTTATGTTCTATATTCACTAAAATACTCCACCGATGCTATGGCATTCCCTTAGAGAGTGACCATAGCGGACGTGGGGTGTTACACGTGGTATCAGAGCAAAGGTTACCGGAACAGATAAAATTTTTAGAAAACTATTTTTCTAAAAACATTTTTGGAAGAGATATTTTCAAAAACATGTCTTTAAAGAGAAAAGTTTTTGAAAGAAAAGCATAATCCCCAATAGCCATATCTATATCCTTCGAATTCTCCGTTTTGAATCTTTCCTTTTTCGTTTCAGCATGGCTGAGGATCTTAACTTTCCGGAGGGTGTAACGGTACCAGTATGGTATAGGAGATTGATGGAGGCTAGGGCCACCACTGCGGGTCCAGCAAATGTTCCTCCTCCAACCGTAGCACCCGATCTTCCTCCTCCCCCTCCTCCTCGCACGGATACTTTTGCTAAGACTTGCAAGGAGTTTAAAGCTATGGGAGGGAAACCTTTTCAAGGATCTGAAACTTTTGTGGAGGCTAGAGATTGGCTTAAGGAGGTGGAAGAGTTGATAGATATCTTTGAGATGGAAGAAGGAAAGAAAGTCAAGTTAGCTGCTTGGTTAATGAAGGGAGAGGCCTCATTCTGGTGGGAGGTCACTAATGGAGAACGCCCCGTTGACTCTTGGGCGGATTTTAGGCAAAGATTTGTGGCAAAGTTTCTCTCAAGGGCGGAGGAAAACTTGTATATGGAAAGATTCTTGACTCTTAAGCAAGGAAATCTCTCGGTAAAGGAATATGTTAACAAGTTTAATCAATTGGCAAGGTTTGGCCTAGACATGGTGAATACACCGGAGAAGAAGGCTTTGAGGTTCGTGAAAGGCTTGAATGAACCGATGCATGGGTTGGCTATGACTCATATCCCTATGGGGGCCACCTTCGAGAAGCTAGTTGACATGGCACTCATGCATGAAGAAGGGAAGGGTCCCAATGCTAGTCAAGCGCCCGAGAAGAAGGGAGATCAAAAGAGACCTCAGCAACAACAGCAAAACAAAGGTGGGAAAGGCAACGGTGGCAAGAGCAAGAAGAAGACGTGTTTCAATTGTGGGACACCTGGCCACCTAAGCAAGGATTGTCGCAAGAAGAAGAAGACCGGCTGCTTCCACTGTGGCGAAGCAGGACATCTTGTGAAAGACTGTCCTAAGAAAGGGCAAAGGACGGGATCTACCTCAGGAGGACAGGTGCAAGCTCTTATGGCACCGGGTCAGGCTAGGGGGCAAGTACAGGCTCTCGCGGTTCCACCGATTCAGGAGAGAGGTAGAACTATTTTCCGTGGAAAGTCTGGTTTTTCTATTTGATCATCCTGTCCGTACATTGTTTGATTCAGGCGCATCGCATTCTTTTATCTCATCATCATTAGTTGAGTCACTGCACTTAGACACCAGTCTGGTAGATGATCCCTTGGTTGTTTCAAACCCAATTGGGGGCTCCACTTATTTGTCCATGATATGTTTGGGTTTGAAGATTTCTATACTTAGCATTGAGTTTAGATGTGATGCTTTTGTTTTGGGCTTCATGGGCTATGGGTTGATTTTGGGCATGGACTGGTTATCCAGTAATGGTGCCATTCTTGATTGCGAAAGGAGAGTTGTTAGGCTCATAACCCGCTTGGGTAACACTCTCGAGATCTCTTGTAATCCCATGGATTCTGTTATGCTAAGTTATCTTGAATCGCTTGACGCTTCAGTCGAAAGTTTGCAATCTGTTAGAGTGGTCCGGGAATATCCGGATGTGTTTGAGGAGGTGAAGGGCTTACCTCCGAAGCGGGAGATTGACTTCCGAATATATCTGGTGGATAATGCTAAACCTGTATCTTTACCAGTGCGCCACATGGCTCCTCGTGAGAGGAGGGAACTCCATAAGCAAGTAGGCGAGTTGCTTGAGAAGGGGTTCATAAGACGAAGTATATCGGAGTGGGGTGCTCCAGTAGTTTTTGCTACAAAGGCGGATGGGTCCCTCAGACTTTGTGTAGACTATAGGGAACTCAACAAGCTCACAAAGAAGAATAGACACCCATTGCCGAGGATTGATGATCTTTTCGATCAGTTGGTTGGCGCTTCAGTATTTTCTCAATTGGACTTAGCCACGGGGTTTCATCAGTTGAGGGTGGCTGAGGATAGCATAGACAAGACTGCCTTTAGGACTCCGGATGGTTTCTATGAGTGGCTGGTGATGCCATTTGGGTTGACGAACGCCCCTGCATACTTTGTTGATTTGATGAGTAGGGTGTTTAGGGAGTTCCTTAATAAATTCGTGGTGGTCTTTGTGGATGATATCTTAGTATTTTCTAAGAGTGAAGAAGAGCATGCCTTACATCTTGGGGAGGTATTGAAGACTCTTCGAGCACATAGCGTTAAGGCTAAATTCTCTAAATGTCACTTCTGGAGGAAGGAGGTGCGGTTCTTGGGGCACGTGGTCTCCAAGGAAGGGATAGCTGTGGATCCCGCGAAGGTAGTATCAATTCAAGATTGGAAGGTTCCGAAGAATGCTACCGAAGTAAGAAGTTTCTTGGGGTTGGCGGGTTATTATAGGAAGTTTATTAAAGACTTCGCGAAGATATCAGCCCCATTAACCCGCTTAACGAAGAAGAATCTTGTTTTCACATGGGACGTAGATTGTGATGATGCGTTCCGACGGTTAAAGAGAGCTTTAACCACTGCTCCAGTTTTAGTATTGCCAGATGGGAGCAAGCCATTTGTTGTCTATACCGATGCTTGTGGGACAGGACTTGGCGCAGTCTTAATGCAAGAGGGAAGGGTGATAGCCTATGGTGGAAGGCAGTTAAGGCCACATGAGAAAAATTACCCTACCCATGATTTAGAGTTGGCTGCTATTGTTTTTGCGCTTAAGATCTGGCGCCATTATCTTCTTGGTGAGAGATTTGAATTGTTCACTGACCACAAATCATTGAAGTACTTGTTTTCTCAAAAGGATTTGAATTTGAGACAGCAAAGGTGGATGGAGTTCTTAGCATCCTATGATTTCGAGATAGCGTATACCCCTGGCAAGGGTAACGTGGTGGCAGACGCCTTGAGTAGAAAGAGGTTGTCATTGAGTCCATTGTTCGTGGAACGACGAAGCTTGGAATTTATCTCGATGTTTGATTTCAGACCTTCCATTGATTATATACCCGGTTTGCTAGCATCCTTGGAGGTCCGACCTACTCTTCTGGGGCGGATTGGGGAAGCCCAGAGGGACGACCCACAGTTGGTTGAGTTGATAGAGAAGCTCATAAGGGGGGAGTCGTCCAGCCATTTGAGTAGGTACACCCTAGACGATAGGGGGTGCTTGCGTAGAGACGGTAGACTTTGTGTACCGCAAGATGAAGGGTTGAGGAAGGTTATTCTTGATGATGCACACCGTTCTAGGATGACCATTCATCCCGGTGGGGACAAGATGTACCAAGATATGAAGAGGGTTTTCTTCTGGGCCGGTATGAAGAAAGATGTGGCCGAATATGTAGCTCGATGCTTGGTATGTCAACAGGTGAAAGCGGAGCAAAAGAAACCTGGTGGGTTGCTTCACCCGTTGGAAGTTCCGCAATGGAAGTGGGATAGCGTCTCGATGGATTTTATTGACGGGTTACCCAGATCGAGAAAGGGTAATACAGGAATTTGGGTGGTGGTAGACAGACTTACTAAGAGCGCCCATTTCATACCTGTGAAGAGCAAGAGGACTGCTCCATGGCTAGCTTCAGTATATCTTCGAGAGATAGTTCAATTGCATGGGGTACCCTCTAGCATAGTGAGTGATCGAGATCCTATCTTCACTAGCGAGTTCTGGAGAAGTTTGCAGGAAGCAGTGGGAACTCAATTGTGTCTGAGCACCGCATACCATCCTCAGACGGACGGCCAGACTGAGAGGGTGAATCGTGTCCTAGAAGACCTTTTGAGGCTGTGTATCTTAGATTTTGGAGGTTCATGGGAAGAGCATCTTCCATTGGTGGAGTTCGCATATAATAACAGCTTTCAGTCCAGTATTGGTATGGCTCCTTTCGAAGCTCTCTATGGAAGGCCTTGTCGATCACCTACATGTTGGTGGGAATCTACGGATAAGATCTTGCTTGGGCCTGATATGATTAGGGAGACTTCTGAGAAAATTGACTTGATTCGAAGAAGGATGAAAGCAGCGCAGGATAGGCAAAAATCTTATGCGGACAAGAGAAGGACGGACCTTGAGTTTGAAGTTGGGGACATGGTCTTTGTCAAGGTGTCTCCGTTACGAAATGTGGTTCGTTTTGGATCTGTTGGGAAGTTAGCACCAAGGTTCGTAGGGCCGTTTCCTATTAAGGAAAGGGTTGGACGGATGGCATATAGAGTGGAGTTGCCCGACAGACTTAGTGGTGTACATGATGTATTCCATGTGTCCCATTTGAGGAAGTGCTTACATGAGACCGCAGAGGTGGTAGAGCCGAGCTTGCTTAAAGAAGTGGAAGTAGAGCGTGATGCGACTATTCGACGAGCTCCTACCCGCATCCTTGGGTCAGAGACTAGGAAATTGAGGAATCGAGAGGTTCATCTAGTCAAAGTGCAATGGGGAGAAGACGAGGGCAACGCAACTTGGGAAACGGAAGTAAAGATGCGTTCATTGTACCCGTTCCTTTTTGAGGGTAAGTCTTTTAGCTTCTCCTTTATCGTTTGTCTAGTATTTATCTTATCTTTAGTATGTCCTCTCATTAGTACCTTTGACCTTTAGATAGGGTAAACCTATGGTTGAAACATGTGTTTGAGACATGTTATGTTTGGTGGATGCATGTGGATGCAAGTGGTTGCTAGTGGTTTCTCGTGGATGCATATGCACACACTCTAGGCACTAGATCGGCTCAATCACTTCATATTGCATATTGCATAAAATTGTGTGTAGGAAGCTATATTTATGGATGTCTAGTGATTGTGTTATCATATGGATGATGCATTTTGGTGAATGATTGTGCACTCATGTAGATATTGTATGTGTCGATAGGGTTCTTTCGCATACATAATGGATGCATGGCACTATCATGGTTTGCATATGTTCATACATTAGATAGGGAACATATACACACACTCTTTGCATATGCTCATACATCATTAGAAATTGTTCTAAGGATAGTGGATGTCCGTGTTTGATGGATTGAGTAGATGGTTGTTTGGATGGTAGGATATTCATTCTCCTTAGCTTAGAGATTTCGGGGACGAAATCCTTTAAGGAGGGGAGAATGTAACACCCCGTATTTTGGGTTAATACTAAAATTCACTAATTACAGGATAAATAATCTCAGATGTGGGAATTAGGGGAAACGGGCTGCGTTATTGCATTCGTCTCGGAAAAATACGCAAAATAGAGTCCGAGTTTTCGAAAATCGGAGTCCGTATGGCCCGGTTATGGCCCAATGAAGTTTGCAGAAAATTCAAAACTAAAAACAGATTTAAGAATTTTAAATTGGAACAAGTGGGGTCAGGCGGGAAAAATCCCGCCCTGACCATGTCGACAGGGCTGTCGACAGGCCTGTCGACAGGGGTGTCGACTTGCTTGTCGACTTGCCTGTCGACAGGGGCGTGGCGTCCAGTGAACCTGGGTGCACCAGGTTGGGCTTTAGGCTGGCTTGGAGGGCTGGTTCTAGAGATTTCCGAAATCTAAGGGTCCTAATCTAATCTAGGGTTAATCTAAGGGCCTAAAACACTCACCTAATCTATAAATACACCCTAAACCCCCCTAATCCTTACCAAAAATAGAGATGATGGCCTCATGCCGCCAAATTAAATCTTAGAGGGAGCCTCCACTAATTCATGAAGGAAGTTGCAAGCTAATCAATCTCTAATCATTATCTTCTTCATATTTAGCAACTAATTCCACTTCATAAGTTTACTAATATTGGGTTTGGTGAGTTTCTATCACTTTAACATCAATTGCTAAAGTAAGTATGATTGGGTGTAATGAGACTTATGGTCTTGAATGCGGATTAGTGAGTTTGAATCATTAGTAATGATATGCATGTTCAATAAGTTGGTTTATGCATGTTTAACAAGTGGGTTTATGCATGTTTAATAAGTGGGTTTATGCATATTTAATAAGTGGGCTTATGCATGCTTATGCAAGTATGTGAATGCTTATGCAAGTTATGTATATGCTTAAATGCAAGTTTAATGTGATATGCAAGTTATGCATGCTTATGTAAGTATATGGATGCTTATGCAAGTATGTGAATGCTTATGCAAGTTATGTATATGCTTAAATGCAAGTTTAATGTGATATGCAAGTTATGCATGCTTATGCAAGTATATGCATGCTTATGCAAGTATGTGAATGCTTATGCAAGTTATGTGTATGTTTACATGCATGTTTAACATGTTATGCAAGTTATGAGAATGCTTATATGCAAGTTTAACATGTTATGCAAGATATGTATATGATAATATGCAAAGTTTGGGTTAAATGTAGTTGGGTTAATATATGCTCATATATGCAAGTTGACATCCTCTTAACCCATGACAAAGTTATATGCCAAGATTTGGTTAAACCCATGATATTTGTGATGGATCTTCCCTTGATTATGTCATGAAATGAGAACGATTTACGTGGGGAACGATGGGGTTAATAAATATGTTAATAAAAGTATGATTTGGTATGATTAAGCATACCATAAAAAAATAAATTAACATAAGTGGGAATTTACCTATTGAGTTAGGTCTACCCCATGGGAATTTACCTATTGAGTTAGGTCTACCCATGTTATGAAAAACTTGATATTAATTAGGGATAATTAATATGGGGGTGATTAATTAGGTGTAATTAATCAACTAAGACACGAGGTTGGACCCTTTTGTAGCGGAAGTCTGCCCGGAACCGACCGGCCATCCAGCGGCTACAAATGACTGGCCCAATGTGAGAGGTCTTAGTCATAAATTAAATACGTGATTAAAGTAGAGACACGAGGTTAGACCCTTTTGATGACAGAAGTCTGCCCGGAACCAACCGGCATATCCAGCAGTCATAAAAGACGGTCTAATGTGGGAGGTCTTTATGAGGTCATGATCTTAATTAATTAATTAAGAAACACTTAACCACATTAGCATGTAGAGGGACATGAGGGGTTAAGTGGGTGCCTTGGGTGGCATGTGGAAATCTAGTGGGTTGCCTTGGGTGGCAATAGAAAAATACGATTAGAATACTTAACCAAGTGGAAACATGTAATTAAACATGATTAAAGGGTTAAGTGGGATGCACTAGAAAAAGGGACAAGCTTAGGTGGGTAGCTTGTGGGGGCCCATTTCAACCAGTAACCCATATGTATCATATTGGGCTCGACCCATGTCGAGGACGGGACACGCGTACTGGGCTTGACTATAAGAGGCCAAAACGGGTTAGCGGTGGCAACGCAAGTCCAACGGGTTTCATATGCGTGTGTGGACCCGGGCTGGTAGGTAAGACGTTGTTGCATCGTGTAGATATAAGCCGTGCACCGTTAGTATTGGGTTGCCACTTTAGGGGAGTGATACACCCCACTGTGGGACCAGCACGGGTATCTACGGTAGGGAGCCGATCATTGGGGAGTAGTGGGGTACACCTAGTGGAGATAGGGGCAGACGGCACCTATGAGGTCAGCTAGGGGTACATGAAACTACTAGTTATATCTTTCTTTTAAGTCCTTGGGTGGGATCAATCTTTGAGTAGGAATGACTGGTGTGGTGCAGTTAGTAATTATCCTTGGGTGGGTAGATACGTCTTTACAGTTATCTTAGTTTATCCTAAGTATACCAAGCTGCTTAGTGTAGCCATTCATCCCCAGACATTACCGTGGGTCAAGTTTATGTCTTCTCTGGTTACTTTAATGATTGTATTGTTAAAGTTATAGGACTCGCTCAGACTTATGTCTGACCCCGTTGTTTTTATCTTTTTCCCAACCCTCAGGTCCTACGGTGGATCCTAGCAGTAGTGGAGCTTGATTGGATTGCTGTTCCAGTCTTTAGGAGCTTGGATAGATGTAAAGCTCCAGTTACCCAGTTATCTTTTCTTTTGTCCTGGCTATTGTATGAGAGAGTGGGATTATGTACTTCTTTATTTTGATGGATATTGTACTTGACTTTTATTGTGGTTTTATGATGTAACCAGACATGTTTATTTCCGCTGTTATGAGATGATGTTTTAAATTTCAAGTACTATTTATATCTGTCTTGTTGTAATTTTTCTGTTCTATATTCACTAAAATACTCCACCGATGCTATGGCATTCCCTTAGAGAGTGACCATAGCGGACGCGGGGTGTTACATTAATCACTATTAATAGGACAAATCCAAAGACCGCGCCGCTAACGCGGAACGGGTTTTATTCCAATGGATTGTCGTGCATAACTTGAAGTAAATCGTAAAACAACGCAATGCTTTTTAGAAAAATGAAATCACCATAAGACTCAGGTCCCATCACACAATGCAACGCACACTAGAGGATAGAGTTTTACCTTATGGTGATTAAACATGCTTGATACGTTAAAAACGAATTTGATATTATTATTAGTGTGTATATGTTTTAAAAACAATTTCAATCATAATGTATCAATCCTAGGAAGCATAGGTACCCATATATTATGCCTCCGTACTAGTAATACAATCAAATTCGTCGGTTCGTATTTGGATTTTTGGTTTCCATCATGAGTCAAGGCTAGAGAGGAACTCCTTACCGATTCGAGCACTCTAGCTAGTGTCTCAGGATTCCCCACGGAGAACCCTTGGATAGCTGCAGGGCCGGTCTGCAAATACAGCTTAGCGGATTAGTTATACCTGAACACACGTTTCCCGATCCTATAGGACCTATCCGAGGCGCCTCATTCCATCATCCACATAAGTAAAATGTCAGGCCGTGTTAAAACCCAAACACCACTTCCAGCTAGAAAGAAACATGTTGCTCTCCCTGCGTTCCCTTCTCCCGTTTTAGACTATACCGGTTTGTGAAGCTCGCGAAGTCACGCTATACACAAAGCTATGCCTAAACAGACTATGCTTTGATCGTCCCACAAGGCCTGCTTTTCAACAAAGCCTTGATCATATGCATCTTAGCATGCCACATCATCACTCCATATCACACTACCAATCCTTTGCCGAAATATATGAACGGGTGTTAAGCAAGAGAATAAATTCTCCGCCACCAAACATCCATACAATCGACAGAAGATTAATAACATGATATATAATGGAGTACGATGTCAGACACACAATCCATTTATAAGCTTATGCTCTGGGACTGAGCGAAAGCCAAATCCGTACAAATCAACACTACGTCTGGGCAACTCCTACTATTACCTTATCATGGTAGCGAGCCATTCTAAGGCAACAGTCATCATCGTCCATTCGATGTGGAGATTTGACGGTCTTCAATCGCCGTCTTCCAATCTTGGATTTTTAAACGTCGTATAATTATTTGGAATGAGATAAACTCAGACTTTCCAAATAATCCTCATATATATATATATTGAAAATCCTTCTTACACATTAATAATTATTTTTATCAACGATTCATTCCTATTTTAATTATTTAAAATAATTAAATTTTTATATAACGACGCCTTAAGTCCATGGGCGACTATGGCGCTGCATTCGACCAATTTTGATTTTTACATTTCTCAGAATCTAACCGTTGGATCTTAACGTAATATATATCATTGGAAAGATTTTTCCAAGACGGTCCCAACGGTTTCAGTTTCAAGAAAATCCGACGGTCGGATCTTCTTGTATAGTCATTTAAAAGTACGATTTCAAAACGCGAACTACCACGCCCTATTCGTTCAATTTTGATTATATATATATATATATAATCATTGAATCGTAATAACGTCGTTTGATTAAAACAACGCTCTACACAATTACCGATACTTACTAAATTTTAATTCATTTGAAACTGGAAATTTTATTACCGCATCCTAAATTCATTCTTTCCTTACATTGAAAATGTAAATTCCATCCTTTTTATTTACATAAAAATGTAAGTTTAATTTCTATGCAAATTCCTATATTCTTTATTTACATGTAAAACAAATGTAAAATTTGATACATTCAAAATCCTACTTTTAAACGTAGATTTCAACTTCAATGTACATTCTCATCTTAGTTACATTATAAAAATGTAACTTATTTTTGCAATGAATCATATTTTAAATTTACATATCAAATTGCAAGTTTTCTTTACAATGCAAACTCTACTCCCTATTTACATTGTAAAATATGATTTTTAATTACAATGCAAACACTACTTCTAATTCACATTGTAAAAATATGATTTTTAATTACAATGTCACATTTCTACATCTAAATTACATATGAAATAAATCAATTTTATTTCTAATGTCCATTCTCATTTCATGTTACATATATACATAAGAAAAATGCAATTTCGATCATACAATGAAATTTCATCCTTTAATTGCATAGAAAAATGTAGTTTTGTCATACGGTATACTTTCCTATAGACATTACATATAAAAATGTAATATTTAACACACAATGTAAATTCATGTTTTAATTACATATAAAAATGTAAATTTTATCCTACGGTGTAATTCTCTATATAATTTACATATAAAAATGTAAATTTTCACATACGATGAAATTTCCATGTTAATTACAAAGGAAAATCTAATTTTTAATCATACGGCATAAATTCACTTTATAATTTACATATAAAAATGTAATTTTCGTCATGCAATGTAAATTTACATTTTAATTACATAGAAAAATGTAATTTTCGTCATACGGTGCAAATTTATATATATATATTACATATAAAAATGTAACTTTTGTTCATGCGGTATAAATTCATTCTTAAACTACATAATAAAATGTTATTTTATTCATGCGATGCAAATTCATTCATAAATAACAAAATAAAATGTTATATAATTCATGCGGACCTAATTCACAGCTAAATAACATATAAAAATGTTATTTTTATTTTACATCGCAAAAATTCATTCTTTTATCTCATATTGAAAATGCAATTTATTTTACCTCATAAAATTTCATTCTTTTACTTACAATGCAAAAACATCATCCTTTTATTCACAATGTAAAAGTATCTGCTTTTATATTTTCAATGTAAAAATATCAACTTTTTATGTTTTACAATGTAAAGACATCAACTTTTATATTTTGCAATGTAAAAATATTAACTTCTCTATTTTACAACGTAAAAATATAATCTTTTCTATTTACAAAGTAAAAATATTACCTTTCCTACTTTACAATGTAAAAATGTAATCTTTTCTATTTACAATGTAAAAATAATGTCTTTTTATTTTGAACATAAAAAGATGGTCTTTTTTTTCTTTTCAACATAAAAAGATTGTCTTTTTATTTACATCGCCAAATTCTCAATATAAAATCCATTCTTTACAATGTAAAATTTACTCTTTAATTACAATGTAAAGTCCATTCTTTTTATTACATAAAAAAAAGGAAAATAATGTAAACCTTCCTACGGTGAAATTCACATATATTAAAACTAATGTCAACTAATCCTACGGTTAAACTTCTTTTTAAACTTGACATTAAAAATGTTAATGACATCCTACGGTTAAATTTACTATTTAATTTACATTAAAAATAATGTAAATTTATACATGCGGTGAAAATGCTTTATTTACATAATAAAAGGTAAATTTCATGTCATAGCAAATTCTGATTTTAATTTTACATCCTAAGGTTGAATTTCTATCATATTAACATTAAAAATGTTAATTTACATCCTACGGTTGAATTTCTATCATATTAACATTAAAAATGTTAATTTACATCTTACGATGTAATTACTTATTATTACACTAAGAATAATGTTAATTTTCTCATACGATGTAAATTTCTTATTTTAATTTTACATAATAAAATGTAAATTCCACCACAAGTCACATTCTTATTTTATTTGCATCAAATAAGATGTAAATTTTCATCACATAACATAACAACAACATCCCAAACATACAACAAGTCCAAATCTAACAACTATCATCAAGGTAATTACTAGGTGATATTATAACTTGGCATATGTAAAATCAACACGGCATGATTAAACACATAATTAATTTTAATTAATTATTAATTCAGATTTAAACCTCAAAATTTCATATCTAATCTCATGCAAATCAGATTCAACATCATACGGAGTGAACAGTTCAAATCTATGTTCTAAACATCACGTCTTATTAGATCTACCTATTAATAATCATAGAAATAATGATTAAATAAATCAAATTAAATTAAAAATAAATTCTCACAGTGGTCTGGTCTGAGAAGATGATACAGGTTCGATCCGATTCAGTGTTCGTATTCAAATAGATTTCAGATCTGGAACGATTCAAATACAAATACATATGAAAAATCAAAATTCAGCCTTTAACAACTGACACAGCGACATTTAAAAGCGTCGCAAAATCTGAAATAAATTTACCTAAAGTGTTCAAAACTTTGAATCGAGATAACTCGAGCTACGATCGACGGTTTTACGAACGGTTTGCGGGAGATTGAAGAGCTACGAGAGGGCTATCTTCACCGGGAGTTGGAGGAGGTGCGGCTCAACGTGGGTGGCGCGGTGGGGCTGTGTTCGGTGGCGGTTTGGGAGGGTGGTGCGGCGGCTACAGGTAATAAGGGGTGGTGATTCTTGTCGGAGATTGAAGAGCACGAAAATCTCTTCGAAACGCGACAAACGGCGAAGGTTTTCGTTGAGAAACGAAGGAGAAATTGGAGTTTGAAATTTTGAGGAATGGTGGGTTTTGTGCAGCTGAAATGAGGAGGATGAAGACGGAGTACTGTAGCAATTCGAATTTATAATATAATATTAGGTTTAACTAATGATTATTTAATCCTTAATTACCCAATAAAGGTCCGATTTGGCCCGAACTCAGAATTAGGCATGCTTACTGTCGTTCTTAGGGTTTTGACGTCTTCTGAGCGCAATGGGCTATGCCTCGGGCCCCAATTCTGAGGTCTGTAACATCTTTTATTTAAAATCCTATTAAAAATTAACTAATTAAATATTGATCGTACATGAAAATTCACCGGGGCCACAAATTAACTTCAAAAATTCCCGAAAAATATATTTAGCTATGTTTTGACGCTGCGGACCTAGAAAAATTAATTTCGTTCAATTCTGAGCTCGTATGAATTTTTAATGAATTTTTAAAGTCAAAAATTGTTCGTTTACACTGAAAAATCAATTATAATTATATATTAATTCTAAAAATTACCGAAAAATCATTTTTAGCTTTGTTTTGACGATACGAACCCAACAAAATTATTTTCGTCGAATTCTGAGACTGTTTGAAAAATGACTATTTGTAAGGCGTTTAAATTTAACCAAAATAGTCAAAACACATTTTCTTTTCCCACGCTCACATATTAAATCGAAAAATTCTGAAAATTGAAACCTAGCAATAATTTGATATTCTGGTTCCAACAAAAGTGGTTTCGTCGAAAACAGAGGTCGTTTGAAAAATGACTATTTTTAAGGCCAATATATTTAATACTAAAAATACATTTTTAAACAAATAATTTTCGAAACTCAAAATATATAAGTGTTTACTGTTTTTCAATGTAGAAACGTCATTCTGAACTCAATGGAAGTGGTTTCGAGTCGAAATTCCTTCGTATGCAAAAAGTGGCATTTTGACCCTTATACATTTCGTAGCGACCGTTCTAGATTTTAAACTGGGCATAACTTTTGATTCCCGTTATGAAATTTCGATTTTTCAGATTCGTTGGAAAGATATTTTTAAATAGATTCTAAAATTTTTGGTTTCACTAAAATCCGTTAAATTTTGCATCCTGTATGGTCAGTCAAAGTTCAAGTTTGACTTTTCAAACTACCGCGTTATGTCTAACCCCTTTTATAATTAAAATTGAATTATTCATTCTAACTTCGATTTAAACCAAATTTGTAATCATTATTATTTAAAATAGATTATTTTAAATATCAAAACTCATTAAAATTACTTAAAATAAATTTTTAAATTTACCCCAAAAATCAAGGTTGTTACAGTCTCCCCCACTTTAAAACTTTTCGTCCTCGAAAAGGAACGAAGCTAAAAGTTGATTAATTAACTAACTCATCTTTCATTCTTTAGTTCGTATCTATAATTTTATTAGTTGAACTAATAATTACACTACACAACCATCGATCAATTAGTTGATTAACTTTTAAATATATAACCTTTTATATATTCACAAATCATATTTTCCAAAATAGATTATAATTACAAATACGTATATTATAGGCTTGCTACTCTCAACTCATTCTAGGGCATTACTAACCCTATCTCTAATGAGTTTTCTCATTCTAGGATACTGCTGATCCTATCTCTAATGAGTATCCTTATTGGATATTACTAATCCAATCTATGATGAGCCTTTTGTTCAGTTCTAATGAGTTGTACCCCAAAGATTTGAGCTAACCAAAGCTCTGATACCAACTGTAACGAGTCGGATTTTTCCCGGCCTTAATCGATCGCAAAATCGACCAAAACCGTTCAAATCCCGCCTACGTTAACTTTGGGCATACAACACATCAGAACAACAACAGCAGACTTTTATAAACATTATACAAATGTTACATCAGAGTAAAGAATATATCAGAGTACATCGAAATTAAAATACAGCGGAAGAAAATTTTACAATAAATTTAATACAGTGCAGCGGAAATAAAATAGATACAGCGGAAGACAACTATGCTCTGGACACAGCTTTAAGCTTCAATCCAGGATCCTGCTAAAGAGATAAACCTGTAGATAAACTGCTCGACTGCCCGTGTGGAGAAGAGGGCACCCGAGTTTGCAAAAAGGTGGAAACAAACAACGGGTCAGTCATGGGACTGGTGTGAGAATTCTTAACTAATTAATCACTATTAATAGGACAAATCCAAAGACCACGCCGCTAACGCGGAACGGGTTTTATTCCAATGGATTGTCGTGCATAACTTGAAGTAAATCGTAAAACAACGCAATGTTTTTTAGAAAAATGAAATCACCATAAGACTCAGGTCCCATCACACAATGCAACACACACCAGAGGATAGAGTTTTACCTTATGGTGATTAAACATGCTTGATACGTTAAAAACGAATTTGATATTATTATTAGTGTGTATATGTTTTAAAAACAATTTCAATCATAATGTATCAATCCTAGGAAGCATAGGTACCCATATATTATGCCTCTGTACTAGTAATACAAACAAATTCGTCGGTTCGTATTTGGATTTTTGGTTTCCATCATGAGTCAAGGCTAGAGAGGAACTCCTTACCGGTTCGAGCACTCTAGCTAATGTCTCAGGATTCCCCGCGGAGAACCCTTGGATAGCTGCAGGGCCGGTCCGCAAATACAGCTTAGCGGATTAGTTATACCCGAACACACGTTTCCCGATCCTATAGGACCTATCTGAGGCGCCTCATTCCATCATCCACATAAGTAAAATGTCAGGCTGTGTTAAAACCCAAACACCACTTCTAGCTAGAAAGAAACGTGCTGCTCTCCCTGCGTTCCCTTCTCCCGTTTTAGACTCTACCGGTTTGTGAAGCTCGCGAAGTCACGCTATACACAAAACTATGCCTAAACAGACTATGCTTTGATCGTCCCACAAGGCCTGCTTTTCAACAAAGCGTTGATCATATGCATCTTAGCATGCCACATCATAACTCCATATCACACTACCAATCCTTTGCCGAAATATATGAACGGGTGTTAAGCAAGAGAATAAATTCTCCACCACCAAACATCCATACATTCGACAGAAGATTAATAACATGATATATAATGGAGTACGATGTTAGACACACAATCCATTTATAAGCTTATGCTCTAGGTCTGAGCGAAAGCCAAATCCGTACAAATCAACACTACGTCCGGGCAACTCCTACTATTACCTTATCATGGTAGCGAGCCATTCTAAGGCAACAGTCATCATCGTCCATTCGATGTGGAGATTTGACGGTCTTCAATCGCCGTCTTCCAATCTTAGATTTTTAAACGTCGTTTAATTATTTGGAATGAGATAAACTCGGACTTTCCAAATAATCCTCGTATATATATATATACATATATATATATATATATATATTGAAAATCCTTCTTACACATTAATAATTATTTTTATCAACGATTCATTCCTATTTTAATTATTTAAAATAATTAAATTTTTATATAACGACGCCTTAAGTCCATGGGCGACTATGGCGCTGCATTCGACCAATTTTGATTTTTACATTTCTCAGAATCTAACCGTTGGATCTTAACGTAATATATATCATTGGAAAGATTTTTCCAAGACGGTCCTAACGGTTTCAGTTTCAAGAAAATCCGACGGTCGGATCTTCTTGTATAGTCATTTAAAAGTACGATTTCAAAACGCGAACTACCACGCCCTATTCGTTCAATTTTGATTATATATATAATCATTGAATCGTAATAACGTCGTTTGATTAAAACAACGCTCTACACAATTACCGATACTTACTAAATTTTAATTCATTTGAAACTGAAAATTTTATTACCGCATCCTAAATTCATTCTTTCCTTACATTGAAAATGTAAATTCCATCCTTTTTATTTACATAAAAATGTAAGTTTAATTTCTATGCAAATTCCTATATTCTATATTTAAATGTAAAACAAATGTAAAATTTGATACATTCAAAATCCTACTTTTAAACGTAGATTTCAACTTCAATGTACAT
The DNA here is from genome assembly GCA_030737875.1 of Allium sativum. NCBI lineage: Eukaryota > Viridiplantae > Streptophyta > Magnoliopsida > Asparagales > Amaryllidaceae > Allium > Allium sativum. Next base: position 189,537,965 of record CM060925.1, on the reverse strand, counting down.
TCTCATCTTAGTTACATTATAAAAATGTAACTTATTTTTGCAGTGAATCATATTTTAAATTTACATATCAAATTGCAAGTTTTCTTTACAATGCAAACTCTACTCCCTATTTACATTATAAAATATGATTTTTAATTACAATGCAAACACTACTTCTAATTCACATTGTAAAAATATGATTTTTAATTACAATGTCACATTTCTACATCTAAATTACATATGAAATAAATCAATTTTATTTCTAATGTCCATTCTCATTTCATGTTACATATATACATAAGAAAAATGCAATTTCGATCATACAATGAAATTTCATCCTTTAATTGCATAGAAAAATGTAGTTTTGTCATACGGTATACTTTCCTATAGACATTACATATAAAAATGTAATATTTAACACACAATGTAAATTCATGTTTTAATTACATATAAAAATGTAAATTTTATCCTACGGTGTAATTCTCTATATAATTTACATATAAAAATGTAAATTTTCACATACGATGAAATTTCCATGTTAATTACAAAGGAAAATGTAATTTTTAATCATACGGCATAAATTCACTTTATAATTTACATATAAAAATGTAATTTTCGTCATGCAATGTAAATTTACATTTTAATTACATAGAAAAATGTAATTTTTGTCATACGATGCAAATTTATATATATATTACATATAAAAATGTAACTTTTGTTCATGCGGTATAAATTCATTCTTAAACTACATAATAAAATGTTATTTAATTCATGCGATGAAAATTCATTCATAAATAACAAAATAAAATGTTATATAATTCATGCGGACCTAATTCACAGCTAAATAACATATAAAAATGTTATTTTTATTTTACATCGCAAAAATTCATTCTTTTATCTCATATTGAAAATGCAATTTATTTTACCTCATAAAATTTCATTCTTTTACTTACAATGCAAAAACATCATCCTTTTATTCACAATGTAAAAGTATCTGCTTTTATATTTTCAATGTAAAAATATCAACTTTTTATGTTTTACAATGTAAAGACATCAACTTTTATATTTTGCAATGTAAAAATATTAACTTCTCTATTTTACAACGTAAAAATATAATCTTTTCTATTTACAAAGTAAAAATATTACCTTTCCTACTTTACAATGTAAAAATGTAATCTTTTCTATTTACAATGTAAAGATAATGTCTTTTTATTTTGAACATAAAAAGATGGTCTTTTTATTCTTTTCAACATAAAAAGATTGTCTTTTTATTTACATCGCCAAATTCTCAATATAAAATCCATTCTTTACAATGTAAAATTTACTCTTTAATTACAATGTAAAGTCCATTCTTTTTATTACATAAAAAAAAGGAAAATAATGTAAACCTTCCAACGGTGAAATTCATATATATTAATATTAAAAATAATGTCAACTAATCCTACGGTTAAACTTCTTTTTAAAATTGACATTAAAAATGTTAATGACATCCTACGGTTAAATTTACTATTTAATTTACATTAAAAATAATGTAAATTTATACATGCGGTGAAAATGCTTTATTTACATAATAAAAGGTAAATTTCATATCATCGCAAATTCTGATTTTAATTTTACATCCTACGGTTGAATTTCTATCATATTAACATTAAAAATGTTAATTTACATCCTACGATTGAATTTCTATCAAATTAACATTAAAAATGTTAATTTACATCCTACGGTTGAATTTCTATCATATTAACATTAAAAATGTTAATTTACATTCTACGGTTGAATTTCTATCATATTAACATTAAAAATGTTAATTTACATCGTACGATGTAATTACTTATTATTACACTAAGAATAATGTTAATTTTCTCATACGATGTAAATTTCTTATTTTAATTTTACATAATAAAATGTAAATTCCACCACAAGTCGCATTCTTATTTTATTTGCATCAAATAAGATGTAAATTTTCATCACATAACATAACAACAACATCCCAAACATACAACAAGTCCAAATCTAACAACTATCATCAAGGTAATTACTAGGTGATGTTATAACTTGGCATATGTAAAATCAACACGGCATGATTAAACATATAATTAATTTTAATTAATTATTAATTCAGATTTAAACCTCAAAATTTCATATCTAATCTCATGCAAATTAGATTCAACATCATACGGAGTGAACAGTTCAAATCTATGTTCTAAACATCACGTATTATTAGATCTACTTATTAATAATCATAGAAATAATGATTAAATAAATCAAATTAAATTAAAAATAAATTCTCACAGTGGTCTGGTCTGAGAAGATGATACAGGTTCGATCCGATTCAGTGTTCGTATTCAAATAGATTTCAGATCTGGAACGATTCAAATACAAATACATATGAAAAATCAAAATTCAGCTTTTAACAACTGACACAGTGACATTTAAAAGCGTCGCAAAATCTGAAATAAATTTACCTAAAGTGTTCAAAACTTTGAATCGAGATAACTCGAGCTACGATCGACGGTTTTACGAACGGTTTGCGGGAGATTGAAGAGCTACGAGAGGGCTATCTTCACCGGGAGTTGGAGGAGGTGCGGCTCAACGTGGGTGGCGCGGTGGGGCTGTGTTCGGCGGCGGTTTGGGAGGGTGGTGCGGCGGCTACAGGTGATAAGGGGTGGTGATTCTTGTCGGAGATTGAAGAGCACGAAAATCTCTTCGAAACGCGACAAACGGCGAAGGTTTTCATTGAGAAACGAAGGAGAAATTGGAGTTTGAAATTTTGAGGAATGGTGGGTTTTGTGCGGCTGAAATGAGGAGGAAGAAGACGGAGTACTGTAGCAATTCGAATTTATAATATAATATTAGGTTTAACTAATGATTATTTAATCCTTAATTACCCAATAAAGGTCCGATTTGGCCCGAACTCAGAATTAGGCATGCTTACTGTCGTTCTTAGGGTTTTGACGTCTTCTGAGCGCAATGGGCTATGCCTCAGGCCCCAATTCTGATGTCTGTAACGTCTTTTATTTAAAATCCTATTAAAAATTAACTAATTAAATATTGATCGTACATGAAAATTCACCGGGGCCACAAATTAACTTCAAAAATTCCCGAAAAATATATTTAGCTATGTTTTGACGCTGCGGACCTAGAAAAATTAATTTCGTTCAATTCTGAGCTCGTATGAATTTTTAATGAATTTTTAAAGTCAAAAATTGTCCGTTTACACTGAAAAATCAATTATAATTATATATTAATTCTAAAAATTACCGAAAAATCATTTTTAGCTTTGTTTTGACGATACGAACCCAACAAAATTATTTTCATCGAATTCTGAGACTGTTTGAAAAATGGCTATTTTTAAGGCGTTTAAATTTAACCAAAATAGTCAAAACACATTTTCTTTTCCCACGCTCACATATTAAATCGAAAAATTCTGAAAATTGAAACCTAGCAATAATTTGACATTCCGGTTCCAACAAAAGTGGTTTCGTCGAAAACAGAGGTCGTTTGAAAAATGACTATTTTTAAGGCCAGTATATTTTTAAACAAATAATTTTCGAAACTCAAAATATATAAGTGTTTACTGTTTTTCAATGCAGAAACGTCATTCTGAACTCAATGGAAGTGGTTTCGAGTCGAAATTCCTTCGTATGCAAAAGTGGCATTTTGACCCTTATACATTTCGTAGCGACCGTTCTAGATTTTAAACTGGGCATAACTTTTGATTCCCGTTATGAAATTTCGATTTTTTAGATTCGTTGGAAAGATATTTTTAAATAGATTCTAATATTTTTGGTTTCACTAAAATCCGTTAAATTTTGCATCCTGTATGGTCAGTCAAAGTTCAAGTTTGACTTTTCAAACTACCGCGTTATTTCTAACCCCTTTTATAATTAAAATTGAATTATTCATTCTAACTTCGATTTAAACCAAATTTGTAATCATTATTATTTAAAATAGATTATTTTAAATATCAAAACTCATTAAAATTACTTAAAATAAATTTTTAAATTTACCCCAAAAATCAGGGTTGTTACAGTCCATTAATGACACTCACAAAGGGAATGCATTAACTTCCATGGAGCATTTTAAGTGAATATAGAACAGAAAATCACAACAAGAAAGATATAAAGCAGTACTTGAAAATTTAAAACTTTATTTATTGCAGTAGAAGGTAAATATGTTTGGTTACATCATCAAAACCAAAAACCAAAGTCAAGTACATCATATCCATCTTGATAAAACAAAGTACATAAACTGAAAGACATAATCCCCAACATCAAAATAGCCATAAATAAAGAGAAGCTGAACTTTACTTCAGCGATCCAAGCAATCTTCTAAAAGCAGTCCAAAGTCAAGCTCCATTGGTGCTAGTTCCAACCTGAGCACCTGGGGGGAAGGAAAGAGATGGAAAAAGGGGGGTCAGACATAAAGTCTGGCGAGTGCGATAACTCTAACAATATAATTAACAAAGTAACTTGGCTAAGGCATAAGTTGGAAAATAAGGAAATGACCATGAACCATTGAGTATGGCAGAGTAAACAATGAAACAAGATGAACGACGATATCGTTTAAGCGCACCTAAACCACTAAGATAATTTACTAAACTACACCAACACTACGAGATGATTGCTATACTGCACCGCCACTAGTATACTGCACCACCACTAGTCACCCTAAGGTTGATCCCGCCTACAGACTTAATAATGATATTGGTAGTTTCATGCACCCCTAGTTGCCTTCATAGTTGTCGTCTACACATATCTCCACTAGGTGTACCCACTACCCCCAAGCGATCGGCTCCCTAACTCGTAGATACCCGTGCTGGCCCCACAGTGGGGTGTATCACTCCCCAAAGTGGCAACCCGATACCACCAAGAATGCACGGCTTACAACTACACGATGCAACGTCTTACCTACCAGCCCGGGTCCACACATGCATATGGACCCGTTGGACTTGCGTTGCCACCGCTAACCCGGTTTGACCTCTTACAGTCAAGCCCGGTATGTGTGTCCCGTCCTCGACTTGGGTCGAGCCCACAAAGATACGTATGGGTTACTGGTTGAAACGGGCCCCCATTACTTGACACAAGTTATCCACCTAAGCTTGGTCCCCTCTAGTACATCCCACTTAACCCACTTCTTATTCATGTTTCAATTACATGTTTCATATTTTGGTTAAGTGTTTCTAATTGTATTTCCAAATGCCACCCAAGGCACCCACTAGATTCCACATGCCACCCAAGGCACCCACTTAACCCCCTCATGTCCCACTACATGCTTATCTGGTTAAGTGTTTCTTAATTCATTAAGACCATAACCTCATAAAGACCTCTCACATTAGACTGACATTTGTGGCAGCTGAATTTGTCGGGCAGGTCCGGGCAGTCTTACACCACAAAAGAGCCTAACCTCGTGTCTTTTCAACTGTTACGTATTTAGTTTGTGCCTAAGACCTCTCACATTAGACTGGCGTTTGTGGCAGCTGGATTTGCCGGGCGGGTCCGGGCAGTCTTACACCACAAAAGAGTCTAACCTCGTGTCTTAGACGATTAATTACTCCTAATTAATCATTCCCCAATTTGAATTACTTTCCCTATTCAAATTATCAATCAATTCCAAATTTAACGATGTCCATAATTGACTCAATTATGTCCATCCATTCATGGTATGTAAAATCATACCAATTTTCACCACAATTATATTTTATGCCTTTTAAGGCATTTATGCCAATTAAATCTTTTTAATATTTTCCCCTTTACCCCACGTAGTACGTTTGTTCATTTAACGTAAAAATATATGTTAGACTCGAATAGTCTAACTCATGGAATAAAGAGAAAACATCACATTATACACATAATTAAAACATAAATCTAACATAGGGGTGAACTTGCATATGTGAATGATGTTTTACATCTAAAACTTGCATAGGCCAAAATTACAACTTGCATAAACAACATATGTCATGGATCCGAATCTAAAGGTGTGAACTTGATGAGAAAATGGCCACAAACTTGCATAAACAACATATGTCATGGATCTGAATCTAAAGGTGTGAACTTGATGAAATAATGGCCACAAACTTGCATAAACAACATATGTCATAGATCTATATCTAAAGGGGGTAAACTTGCATAGGTAATAACATAACATGATTCATATCCAACTCATAAACTCACATATGTGATTTATACATGACAACAATGGTGTAAACCAGTATCTAACATGTAAAGTATCATGTAGAATTTAGCATATGTCATAGCCTAACTTTCAATTAAATTCTCACATAAACTAGGTGCCATGGCCATGTAAGGTCACATATAATTCTACCCAAACTTGTATATGGTTCATGTTTGAATCAACATCTAAACTTTCCTACATATGATTTATCATATGAATCAACTAACATATGAAACATGATGATTTGATTGTATATAAAATTACAACATGGATGATAGCAACATAATTTTACATCATAAATGATAGCATCACAACATAACATCATAGAGATTTTAATCACAATCCTACAACATAATTACAACATGAAATCAATACTTCATATCACATCCATACAATCCGCATTATATCTTAACCTAATTAAATTACTAATTATCTTGTTAAAACTATCGAACTCACAACTCAAAAGCAGTCTTGAGTTCTGAATTCTGATTTCTGGAGTTGAATTAGCTCTCCTTTGATGAAGATTCGTTGTTAGGGTTGAGTAGTTCTGATTTGGTTGCTGTTCTTCCTCTTAATTTTGGTGGCGGCTGCTCTAGGGTTCAAGACAACAGCATGACGACCATAGTTTCAATTTTAATTCTGATTTAGGGTTTGAGTCTATGGGTCTTTTTATAGAATTTTGAATCAATTTAAGCCGTCGGATGATCTTAGGGTTAATCAAAACCATTCAATCATGATAGGGTGATGAGTCAGCCCTAATGACTCATCAAGGAGTCAGAAAGGACTCAACAACATGGGTCAGCCTGAACCAGAAAGCTGTGCAGGCTTTTGCCTCGGCTTGGGAGCATTTGGCAGGTGCGCCAGTGTTAATTTGTACTGGCGCACTTCCCAAGTGCGCCAGTGCATTTTTTCCTCCTTCTTTTGCCACCAATCTTCGTTCATCCATAACTCCTTCATCCGGTACCCGTTTCCCGCAAACTCGGACTCTATTTCAACCAGAATTCCGAGACGAACACAATGGCGCAACGCAATCCCCATAATTCTCACATCTGAGATTATTTATTCTTTATTTTAGTTAATTCGATTATTCAAAAATCCGGGGTGTTACATTCTCCCCTCCTTAAAGGATTTTGTCTCCGAAATCTCCAAGTTTAAGGAGAATGCATATCCTACCATCCAAACAACCATCTACTCAACCATCAAACATGGGCATCCATTGTCCTTATAAAATTTCTAATGAGGTATGAACATGTGCAAGAAGTGTGTGTATATGTTCCTTATCTAATGCAAAATCAGGCGGTCTACTGATTCAGTTGACCTCCTTAATGCAAACCATGATAGTACCATGCGTCCATTATGTATGTGAAAGAACCCTATCGATACAGATCATTTCTACATGTGTGCACAACCATTCACCAAAATGCAACATCCATATGATGGTACAACCACTATACATCCATTACTTAAATATGTACACACATTTATATGCAATATGCAATATGAAGTGATTGAGCCGATCTAGTGCCTAAAGTGTGTGTATATGCATCCACGAGCAACCACTAGCAACCACTTGCATCTACATGCATCCATCATACATAACATGTCTCAAACACATGTTTCAACCATAGGATTACCCTATCTAAAGGTCAAAGATACTAGCGAGAGGACATACTAAAGATAAGATAAGTACAAGATAAGCGATAAAGGAGAAATTAAAAGACATACCCTCGAAAAGAAAAGGGTATAATGAACGCATCTTCGCTTCCGTCTCCCAAGTAGCGTTGCTCTCATCATCTCCCCATTGCACTTTGACTAGTTTGACCTCTCGATTCCTCAACTTCTTAATCTCCGACCCAAGAATGCACGTAGGAGCTCGTCGATTCGTCGCATCACGCTCGATCTCCACCTCTCTAAGCAAGCTCGGCTCTACCACTTCCGTGGTCTCGTGTAAGCACTTCCTCAATTGTGATACATGGAATAGTCGTGTACGCCACTAAGTCTCTCGGGCAACTCCACTCTATACGCCATCTGCCCAATCATTTCCTTAATAGGAAACGACCCTACGAACCTTGGTGCTAACTTCCCAACGGACCCAAAGCGAACGACGTTCCGAAATGGAGACACCTTGACAAAGATCATGTCCCCAACATCAAACTCAAGATCTGACCTCCTTTTGTCCGCATAAGATTTCTGTCTATCTTGCGCCGTCTTCATCCTCCTTCGAATCAAATCGATCTTTTCCGAAGTCTCTCTAATCATATCGTGCTCAAGCAAGATCTTATCTGTAGACTCCCACCAATATGTAGGCGAACGACACGGCCGTCCATAAAGAGCCTCGAACGGTGCCATGCCAATACTAGACTGAAAGCTGTTATTATATGCAAACTCCACCAACGGAAGATGTTCCTCCCATGTACCTCCGAAATCTAAGACACACAACCTCAATAAGTCCTCTAGAATACGATTCACCCTCTCGGTCTGGCCGTCCGTCTGAGGATGATATGCGGTGCTCAAACATAACTGAGTCCCTACTGCCTCTTGCAAGCTCTTCCAAAATTCGCTAGTGAAGATAGGGTCGCGGTCGCTCACTATGCTAGAAGGAACACCGTGCAAACGAATTATCTCTCTAATGTATACGGAGGCTAACCATGGAGCAGTCCTCTTACTCTTCACAGGAATGAAATGGGCGCTCTTAGTAAGTCTGTCTACCACAACCCAAATCCCCGTATTACCCTTCCTTAATCTTGGTAATCCGTCAACAAAGTCCATCGAAACACTTACCCACTTCCATTGTGGGACCTTTAATGGGTGAAGTAATCCAACGGGCTTCTTTTGCTCTGCTTTTACTTGTTGGAACACCAAGCATCTAGCGACAAACTCGGCCACGTCCTTCTTCATACCGGCCCAAAAGTAAACTCGTCTCATGTCCATGTGCATCTTGTCCCCGCCGGGATGGATGGTCATCTTCGAACGATGTGCATCATCAAGAATGGTCTTCCTTAGGTCATCGTCTTTTGGTACACAAAGTCTACCGTCCCTACGTAACCAACCCTTATCATCTAGGGTATACCTACGGAGATGGCTCGATGACTCCCCTCCTTTGAGCTTTTCTACTAACTCAACCAACTATGGGTCGTCTTGCTGTGCCCCACCAATCCGTCCCAAAAGCGTAGGTATGACCTCTAAGGATGCTAGCAAACCGGGTACAAAGTCAACGGAAGGTTTAAAGTCAAACGTAGAGATGAACTCTAAGTTTCGCCGCTCAACAAACAACGGACTCAAGGACAACCTTTTTCTACTTAAGGCGTCTGCCACCACGTTACCATTGCCAGGGGTATATGCTATCTCAAAGTCGTAGGATGCTAAGAATTCCATCCACCTTTGCTGCGTTAAGTTCAAGTCCTTCTGAGAGAACAAATATTTTAGCCATTTGTGGTCAGTGAATAATTCGAATTTTTCGCCAAGAAGATAACGACGAAAAGACTTAAGCGCGAAGACAATAGCGGCTAACTCAAGGTCATGTGTAGGGTAATTTCTCTCATGTACTCTCAATTGCCTTCCACCATAGGCTATTACCCTTCCCTCTTGCATTAAGACTGCGCCTAGTCCTGCCCCACAAGCATCGGTATAAACGGTAAATGGCTTACTCCCATCTGGCAACACTAAGATTAGGGCTGTGGTCAAAGCTCTCTTTAAACGTTGGAACGCATCATCACAATCTACGTCCCACATGAAAAATAAGTTCTTCTTCGTCAAGCGTGTTAATGGAGCTGATATTTTTGCAAAGTCTTTAATGAACTTCCTATAGTAGTCAGCCAACCCTAAGAAACTTCTCACCTAGGTAGCATTTTTAGGAACCTTCCAATCTTGGATGGCCACTATCTTCGCGGGATCCATGGCTATCCCTTCTTTGGAAACCACGTGCCCTAAGAATCGCACTTCTTTCCTCCAAAAGTGACATTTAGAAAATTTTGCTTTAAGGCTATGCGCTCGAAGAGTCTCCAATACTTCCCTAAGATGTAGGGCATGCTCTTCTTCGCTTTTAGAAAAGATCAAGATGTCGTCTACAAAGACTACCACGAATTTATTAAGGTACTCCCTAAACACCCTACTCATCAAATCAACAAAGTATGCGGGGGTGTTTGTCAAACCGAAGGGCATCACCATCCACTCGAAGAAACCGTCTGGAGTCCTAAAAGGCAGTCTTGTCTATGTTATCCTCAGCCACTCTCAACTGATGGAAACCAGTGGCTAAGTCCAACTGTGAAAACACTGAGGCGCCAACTAACTGATCGAAGAGATCGTCAATCCTCGGCAGTGGGTGTCTATTCTTCTTAGTAAGCTTATTAAGTTCTCTATAGTCCACACAAAGTCTAAGGGACCCATCTGCCTTCATGGCAAATACTACTGGAGCACACCACTCCGATATACTACGTCTGATGAACCCCTTCTCAAGCAATTCTTTCACTTGCTTACTGAGTTCTCTTCTCTCTCTTGGAGCCATGTGGCGCACTGGCAATGCAACTGGCTTTGCATTGTCCACTAGATATATTCGAAAGTCTATCTCACATTTTGGGGGTAAACCCCTCACCTCATCGAAGACATCAGCATATTCACGGACTATGGGAACAGAATGTAAATCACCATCGGATGCGTCAAGGGATTCTAGGTAACTAAGCATTACTGGACCTCTAGGGTCATAAGAAATATCAAGGGTCTTTCCGGAACGAGTCAACAATCTAACTACCCTTCTTTCACAATCTAGGATGGCCCAATATCTAGTTAGCCAATCCATACCTACAATTAAACCGTAGCCCATGAAGCCAAGAACAAAGGCATTGCATTCAAACTCAATGCCCAAGATAAACACTCTCAAATCCCGATAAATCATAGAAAGATGAGCCGAACCACTGATAGGATTTGAGACTACTAAGGGATCAGTAACTAGACTAGTATCAAGGTGCAGTGTTGCAACTAATGATGTAGAAATAAACGAATGTGATGCGCCAGAATCGAATAAAGTACGGACAGGATGATCAAACAGAAAAACTAATCTTTCAACGGAAATTGCTCTACCTCGTTCTTGCAGCGGTGGGACCACGAGAGCCTGAACTTGTCCACTTGCCTGCCCTGGTGCCATAAGAGCTTGCACCTGTCCTCCTGAGGTAGACCCTGCCCTCTGCCCTTTCTTTGGGCAGTCCTTAATAAGATGTCCCGCTTCGCCACAGTGGAAACAACCAGTCTTCTTTTTCTTCCTACTATCTTTGCTTAGATGGTCGGGTGTCCCACAGTTAAAGCATTTCTTCTTCCCCTTAGCATTGTTGCATTTTCCACCTTTCTTGTTCTGTTGTTGCTATTGCGACTTCTTTTTATCCCATTTCTTCTCGGGTGCCTTATTACCAGTGGCGCCCTTCTACTCTTCATGCATGAGCGCCATGTCAACTAACCTCTCAAAGGTAGCCCCCATGGGAATGTGGGTCATAGCTAACCCATGAAGCAGCTCGTTTAAACCCTTAGCAAATCTTAGAGCCTTCTTTTCTGGAGTATTCACTAAGTCTAAGCCAAACCTTGCCAATTGGTTGAATTTGTTAACGTACTCTTTCACCGATAGATTCTCTTGCTTCAGTGACAAAAACTTTTCCATGTATAGATTCTCTTCAGCCCGTGAGAGAAGCTTCGCCTCAAACCTCCGCCTAAAATCTAGCCATGTATCAACTGGACGTCCCCCATTAGTGACCTCCCACCAAAACGAGGCCTCGTCCTTCATTAGCCAAGCAGCTAGCTGGAATTTTCTTCCATCATCCACTTCAAAAATTCCAAACAATTCTTCCACCTCCTTTAGCCAGTTACGAGCTTCAACAAATGTGTCCGTCCAATGAAAAGGTTTCCCACCCATTTCTCTAAAGTCCTTACATATCTTTGCGAAATTATCGACACGAGGAGGAGGAGGAGGATCATTTGCTGGACCTGCGGCGTTGGCCCTAGCCTCAAGATATTGATGAAACCAACCGGGCACATGAACGCCCTCTGGTATCTCAGATGCTTCAGACATGCTGAAACGAAAAAGGAAAGATTCAATATAAAAGAACCAAGGGAAAGATATATGGCTCTTGGGGTTATGCTTTCCAAAATATACTTTTCTCTTGAAAATACTTTCCTTAAATCATACTTTTGAAAGTACTTCTTTATAAAAATTGTTTTGAAAAAAAAGTTTTTCAAAAATTCATATCTGTTCCGGTAACCTTCAGCTCTGATACCACGTGTAACACCCCACGTCCATTATGTCACTCACAAAGGGAATGCATTAACTTCCATGTAGCATTTTAAGTGAATATAGAACAGAAAATCACAACAAAACAGATATAAAGCAGTACTTGAAAATTTAAAACTTTATTTATTGCAGCAGAAGGTAAACATGTTTGGTTACATCATCAAAACAAAAAACCAAAGTCAAGTACATCATATCCATCTTGATAAAACAAAATACATAAAGTGAAAGACATAATCTTCAACTTCAAAATAGCCATAAATAAAGAGAAGCTGAACTTTACTTCAGCGATCCAAGCAATCTTCTAAAAGCAGTCCAAAGTCAAGCTCCACTGGTGTTAGTTCCAACCTGAGCACCTTGGGGGGGGGAAGGAAAAAGATGGAAAAAGGGGGGTCAGACATAAAGTCTGGCGAGCGCGATAACTCTAACAATATAATTAACAAAGTAACTAGGCTAAGGCATAAGTTGGAAAATAAGGAAATGACCATGAACCATTGAATATGGCAGAGTAAACAAGGAAACAAGATGAACGACGATATTGTTTAAGCGCACCTAAACCACTAAGATAATTTACTAAACTACACCAACACTATGAAATGATTGCTATACTGCACCGCCACTAGTATACTGCACCACCACTAGTCACCCTAAGGTTGATCCCGCCTACAGACTTAATAATGATATTGGTAGTTTTGTGCACCCCTAGCTGCCTTCATAGGTGCCGTCTGCCCCTATCTCCACTAGGTGTACCCACTACCCCCAAGCGATCGGCTCCCTTACTCGTAGATACCCGTGTTGGCCCCACAGTGGGGTGTATCACTCCCCAAAGTGGCAATCCGATACCACCAAGAATGCACGGCTTATACCTACCAGCCCGGGTCCACACACGCATATGGACCCGTTGGACTTGTGTTGCCACCGCTAACCCGGTTTGGCCTCTTAAAGTCAAGCCCAGTATGTGTGTCCCGTCCTCGACTTGGGTTGAGCCCACAAAGATACGTATGGGTTACTAGTTGAAACGGGCCCCAATTACTTGACACAAGCTATCCACCTAAGCTTGGTCCCCCTCTAGTACATCCCACTTAACCCACTTCTTATTCATGTTCCAATTACATGTTTCATATTTTGGTTAAGTGTTTCTAATCGTATTTCCAAATGCCACCCAAGGCACCCAATAGATTCCACATGCCACCCAAGGCACCCACTTAACCCCCTCATGTCCCACTACATGCTTATCTGGTTAAGTGTTTCTTAATTCATTAAGACCGTAACCTCATTAAGACCTCTCACATTAGACTGACATTTGTGGCAGCTGGATTTGCCGGGCGGGTCCGGGCAGTCTTACACCACAAAAGAGCCTAACCTCGTGTCTTTTCAACTGTTACGTATTTAGTTTGTGCCTAAGACCTCTCACATTAGACTGACGTTTGTGGAAGCTCGATTTGCCGGGCGGGTCCGGGCAGTCTTACACCACAAAAGAGTCTAACCTCGTGTCTTAGACGATTAATTACTCCTAATTAATCATTCCCCAATTTGAATTACTTTCCCTATTCAAATTATCAATCAATTCCAAATTTAACGATGTCCATAATTGACTCAATTATGTCCATCCATTCATGGTATGTAAAATCATACCAATTTTCACCACAATTATATTTTATGCCTTTTAAGGCATTTATGCCAATTAAATCTTTTTAATATTTTCCCCTTTACCCCACGTAGTACGTTTGTTCATTTAACGTAAAAATATATGTTAGACTTGAATAGTCTAACTCATGGAATAAAGAGAAAACATCACAATATACACATAATTAAAACATAAATCTAACATAAGGGTGAACTTGCATATGTGAATGATGTTTTACATCTAAAACTTGCATAGGCCAAAATTACAACTTGCATAAACAACATATGTCATGGATCCGAATCTAAAGGTGTGAACTTGATGAGAAAATGGCCACAAACTTGCATAAACAACATATGTCATGGATCTGAATCTAAAGGTGTGAACTTGATGAAATAATGGCCACAAACTTGCATAAACAACATATGTCATAGATCTATATCTAAAGGGGGTAAACTTGCATAGGTAATAACATAACATGATTCATATCCAACTCATAAACTCACATATGTGATTTATACATCGCAACAATGGTGTAAACCAGTATCTAACATGTAAAGTATCATGTAGAATTTAGCATATGTCATAGCCTAACTTTCAATTAAATTCTCACATAAACTAGGTGCCATGGCCATGTAAGGTCACATATAATTCTACCCAAACTTGTATATGGTTCATGTTTGAATCAACATCTAAACTTTCCTACATATGATTTATCATATGAATCAACTAACATATGAAACATGATGATTTGATTGTATATAAAATTACAACATGGATGATAGCAACATAATTTGACATCATAAATGATAGCATCACAACATAACATCATAGAGATTTCAATCACAATCCTACAACATAATTACAACATGAAATCAATACTTCATATCACATCCATACAATCCGCATTATATCTTAACCTAATTAAATTACTAATTATCTTGTTAAAACTATCGAACTCACAACTCAAAAGCAGTCTTGAGTTCTGAATTCTGATTTCTAGAGTTGAATTAGCTCTCCTTTGATGAAGATTCGTTGTTAGGGTTGAGTAGTTCTGATTTGGTTGTTGTTCTTCCTCTTAATTTTGGTGGCGGCTGCTCTAGGGTTCAAGACAACAGCATGACGACCATAGTTTCAATTTTAGTTCTGATTTAGGGTTTGAGTCTATGGGTCTTTTTATAGAATTTTGAATCAATTTAAGCCGTCGGATGATCTTAGGGTTAATCAAAACCATTCAATCATGATAGGGTGATGAGTCAGCCCTAATGACTTAGCAAGGAGTCAGAAAGGACTCAACAACATGGGTCAGCCTGAACCAGAAAGCTGTGCAGGCTTTTGCCTCGGCCTGGGCGCACTTGGCAGGTGCGCCAGTGTTAATTTGTACTGGCGCATTTCCCAAGTGCGCCAGTGCATTTTTTCCCCTCCTTTTGCCACCAATCTTCGTTCGTCCATAACTCCTTCATTCGGTACCCGTTTCCCGCAAACTCGGACTCTATTTCAACCAGAATTCCGAGACGAACACAATGGCGCAACCCAATCCCCATAATTCTCACGTCTGAGATTATTTATTCTTTATTTTAGTTAATTCGATTATTCAAAAATCTGGGGTGTTACATTCCTATATTCGTTCTTGCGACTAACTAGCGAATATTTTCACAAAACCACTAGGTGCTGATAATTTCAAACGATTGCTTAGCAAGTTGGGCGTGCTCGACATTTCTCTCCCGGCTCCAACTTGACGGGGGGTGTTAAACAACGTGAGCTATGTTAGAGATAATCATCAAATACGTTTCCTTTTATTTATGAGTTATATTAGGATTGTATTATTTATGAGTTATATTAGGATTCTATTAATTATGAGTTATATTAGGATTGTATTAATTTGGTCTATATTTGGTATAGATTCAAATATGCTATAGAATATTCTATTCTAGAATGCTCTCTCCCATCTATAAATATGTAATTATGTAATTATGTAATCAAGTAATACAATTATATTTTCTGTTTTTACAGGATTCATGTATTCTTGGTCTCTTATAATAACAAAAAACTATAGAAGAAAAACGTATACGGTCGAGTCTATAGTTTGAAATCCTGGATTAACGAAACATTGTAAATTTCATAAGTCAATTCTTCCAAGCAAACAATCTTGCTCACAGTTTACTATATCTTTTAGCATAACTATATCAACCAATATACTATGATGATGATGATGATATAGCCAATACACAACTAATATGACATGCTCGATTTTAGAAGTAGCCTTAGTCAGAAGCACGAACAGCCCTTATTTTTAGAACTTACAGAAAAAATCTGTAGCCTCACTTGCATTAACAAAATGTGGAAAAAAAGTTAGGGAAACAAAATCTCTATAAATACTAAAATAATTTTGGGAAGAAGGTGATTGTTTGTACCAAACAACTTAACATCCAACCTGGGTAAATCAATGTACTCCCTTCGTTTCTAACTATAAGATGTTTTACTTATTTGCACAAGAATTAAGGAATCAATTAATGATGTGTTAATCCATATTCAAATTGAGTCTCCCTCTTAAATTAGCTTCTTTTCATGCATAACTCGTTTATTATTTTTATTTTCATGCAACATTCTATTACTTAAATTAAGTCTCTCCTAAATATGGTTGGCAACATGAATAATTGCATAAAAAGCCTCAACATTTATTATGGATCACGTATAAAGAGGAAGAAAAAAACTTAAACATCTTATATTTTGAAACATACCGTACTTCTTAAAACGTCTTATATTTAGAAATGGAGGGAATACTTGTTTGATCATAAATATTTTATAATATTTGACTGGTAACAGCCATTAAAGTACAAAACACACAGTCAAACCATAAGCAAAACTATTCATGTAAGATTCTGGCTTCAATCAAATCATTTTTATTAGCAAACAGCCTCACCAATATGGAACAATTTATCACAAAAGAGAATTGACATTTAATTAAATGAATGGAAATTTAAGTGTTGGCTGTAATGTTTGAACCTCTAAGAAGTAAGCACTCAATGCTTTTATATCCAAATGTACACCTAATACATGTATTTACAAATTTCACACTAAACATCGTCTTCAATGGTGTTCAATTAACAACACACATAAAGCAGGCCACTATAATGCAACATAACTGAAAAACTATTAAATGTAAATCTAGAAAAAACGAAATCTTATGCCATACCAAGATGTTGTCATTACTACTTTGTTGTTTGACCAATGTGACTTCATACATATGGGGCCAAGCATAAAAAAAATTATTTGAGAGGGGGTACTTGTCTGAGTTATATTTAATTGCTATATTTATTCCCAAATTATTATGTAGTCATAAAGCTACATTATAGTGCAATGCTAACAAATAGCAATCCATTTGCTTCACTCTATGTCTAGAGTTAAATATTGAAAACATTACATTTTATTAACTGTGAATCCACAGATACACATGTTTGTACTGTTAATGAAAAAAGTTCATGTATCATAGTGGTTCGGCTTAACTTACAGAAAAAAATTAAAACTTTATGACTTGTTTAAAATGTTGTACAAAATATATTTTCACTATGTCAGCAGCGTATTATGTTTGAAGAATTTGAAATTGCGCAAGCACAAAAAAATACAAATATTGTACTTGGGCAATTCCAAATCCAAACAGAGAAACTACAAATTAGTACCCGCACGCTTCACATTGTGCAAGCAAAAATCCTAACTAGGTGAAAATGCAAACCTATATGAAACTAAGCCTAAAGTAGAAATATAACTTCTTTTTTCCTTAAGCCTACAACTGCAATTTTCCTACTTTTGCATCCATACCGTACACAGAAACGTGCATGGAAAAACAACAAGATAAGTTTAACATGTTGCAATTTATGTAAAGGAAAGTGAAGTGTAACATCCCGGATTTTTAAATAACCGAATTAACTAAAATAAAGAATAATTAATCTCAGACGTGAGAATTAAGGGAATGGGGTTGCGCCATTGTGTTCGTCTCGGAATTCTGGTTGAAATAGAGTCCGAGTTTGCGGGAAACGGGTATCGGATGAAGGAGTTATAGACGAACGAAGTTTGGTGGCAAAAAGAAAAAATATATGCACTGGCGCACTTGGGAAGTGCGACAGTACAAATTTACATTGGTGCACTTCCCAAGTGCGCCCAAGCCGAGAGAAAACCTGCACAGCTTTCTGGTTCAGTCCGATCTGTGTTGTGACTCATTGCTGAGTCCTTTCTGACTCCTTGCTGAGTCATTAGGGCTGACTTGCCACCCTATCTTGACTGAGTGGTTTCGATTAACCCTAAGATCATCCGACGGCTTAAATTAATTCAAAACTCTATAAAAAGACCCATAGACTCAAACCCTAAATCAGAACTAAAACTGAAACTATGGTCGTCATGTTGTCGTCTTGAACCCTAGAGTAGCCGCCACAAATTAAAGAGGAAGAACAGCAAATCAGTTCTATTCAACCCTAATAACGAATCTTCTTCAAAGGAGAGCTAATACAACTCCAGAAATCAGAATTCAGAACTCAAGACCGCTTTTGAGTTGTGAGTTCGATCACTTTGACAAAATAATTGCTAAATCAATTATGATGTGATATACGTTGGATTATAAGTTGTGGTTGTGAATCTAATTCATATGTTTAATCATGTATGTTAACTTGATTCATATTATATGATGTTATGCAAGTTTTATATGTGATGTTATGCAAGTTTCATGTATGATGTTATGCAAGTTTTATATATGATGTTATGCAAGTTTCATGTATGATGTTATGCAAGTTTCACATATGATGTTATGCAAGTTAATATGATTATGCAAGTTTCATATATGATGTTATGCAAGTTAATATGATTATGCAAGTTGTACATATGATGTTATGCAAGTTAATAGGATCACGCAAGTTGTATGCGAGTTATATGATGTTATGTAAGTTTGGATCTAAAATATATGCTAGTAATTCATGATGTTAACTTGTGTCAATGAATCCCTTTTTATAATCCAATCACCTAGGTTTATAACATCAGTTTTTATGCGAATATGGATGTGGAACATATGCTAGTTTGCATAAGTATTATGTTCATATGCAAGTTTAAGTGATAATTGGATTCACATATATACAAGTTCACACCTTTAAAGTTTAGATCCATATTCAAGTTGACATTTTTATGTTGAAACTATGACATGCATAGTTATGCAAGTTTACACCTTTATGTGGATCCATAGTTTACTCAGGTTAACACCTTTTATTGGATCCATAGTTATGCAAGATAACACCTTTATGTTTAGGTTGACGACATACATAGTTTATGTAAGTTTGTGATAATTACCTAGGCTAGTTGGGTGTAAAGCTATGTTCATACATGCAAGTTCGCACCTTTTAGATCTATGATTTTTGGATCCTTGATAATACAAAGACTATGCAAGTATGTTGTAATTCTTAATTGCAAGTTAGATGCAAATTAGATCTTTATTGTGTGTATATGACTTTGTGACGTTTATTCCTTTTTTTTTAAGTATTAGACTATTTGCTAATCTAATATGTATATATCATGTTAAGCGAACGAATGACGGGGGTACGATGGAGATAATAGTGGATACACACATATTGTGAATTTGGCATGTAATGGCCTAAAAAGGCATGTAATTAATTTTAAGGAACAAAATTAATTAGTGATGAAATTGGTATGATTTTACATACCATAAATGGATGGACATAATTGAGTCAATTATGGACATTGTTAAATTTGGAATTAATTGATAATTTGAATAGGGAAAGTAATTCAAATTGGAGGAATGATTAATTAGGTGTAATTAATCGTCTAAGACACGAGGTTAGGCTCGTTTGTGGTGTAAGACTGCCCGGACCCGCCCGACAAATCCAGCTGCCACAAATGTCAGTCTAATGTGAGAGGTCTTAGGCACAAATTAAATACGTAACAGTTGTAAAGACACAAGGTTAGGCTCGTTTGTGGTGTAAGACTGCCCGGACCCGCCCGGCAAATCCAGCTGCCACAAATGGCAATCTAATGTGAGAGGTCTTTATGAGGTTACGGTCTTAATGAATTAAGAAACACTTAACCAGATAAACATGTAGTGGAACATGAGGGGGTTAAGTGAGTGCCTTGGGTGACATGTGGAATCTAGTGGGTGCCTTGTGTGGCATGAGGAAATACGATTAGTAACACTTAACCAAGGTAAAACATGTAAGTGGGACATAGGGGTTAAGTGAGTGTCTTGGGTGGCATGTGGAATTACTAATGGAAACCCTTTACCAAATTTAAAACATGTAAGTGGACATGAAGGGGGTTAAGTGGGATATACTAGAGGGGACCAAGCTTAGGTGGATAGCTTGTGGCAAGTAATGGGTGCCCGTTTCAACCAGTAACCCATTCGTATCTTTGTAGGCTCGACCCAAGTCGAGGACAGGACACGCATACTAGGCTTGACTGTAAGAGGCCAAACCGGGTTAGCGGTGGCAACGCAAGTCCAACGGGTTCATATGCGTGTGTGGACCCGGGCTGGTAGGTAAGACGTTGCATCGTGTAGGTATAAGCCGTGCATCATTGCTGGTATCGGGTTGCCACTTTGGGGAGTGATACACCCCACTGTGGGGCCAGCACGGGTATCTACGAGTTAGGGAGCCGATCGAATGTGGCAGGGTAGTGGGTACACCTAGTGGAGATAGGAGCAGACGACACCTATGTAGTCAGCTAGGGGTACACGAAACTACCACTACTATTAATAATTACTAAGGGGGTACACCTAGTGGAGATAGGAGCAGGCGGCACCTATGACGTCAGCTAGGAGTACGTGGAATTACCATTATTACTTATTGAAGGGGTACATCTAGTGGGGATAGGTACACAATGGGTACATATGATAGCAACTAGAGATATACAGTCAAACATGGAGGATAGTGGGTACATCTAGTAGTACACGAAGCTATCATCGTTCTATTTAGCCAAGAGGGATCAAATTTCTAGAATGACTAGTAGGGGTGTAGTTAGTGTTAGTATAGTACAGTATGGTACAGTACGGTAGAGTATAGTAATTATCCTATATCGATTAGGAAGCGCCATTTACGTTATCTCTGTTTCTCTTGATTGTCTTGCCATACCCATGTGGTTCACACAGTCATTACCTTATTCTCCAGCTTATATCTTATCATAATGCTTTAATAATTATGTTGTTAGAGTTAACGCACTCGCCAGACTTTACGTCTGGCCCCCTTTGTTTCCACCTCTTTTCTTCCTCCCCCCCCCCCCCCACAGGTTCTAAGGGTGGGACTAGTACTAGTGGAGCTTGATTGGGATCTCTTTGGGAGCACTTGGATTGTCGAAGTAAAGTTCAGCCTATCATTTTCTTTATGGCTATTTGTAGTAGTGGGATTATGTACTTTGTTTTATCAAGATGGATATTATGTACTTGACTTTAGTTTATGGTTTTTGATGATGTAACCAAACATATTTACCTTCTGCTGCAATAAATAAAGTTTTAAATTTTCAAGTACTGCTTTATATCTGTCTTTTTGTGATTTTCTGTTCTATGTTGACTTAAAATGCTCCATGGAAGTTAATGCATTCTCTTTGCGAGTGACATTAATGGACGTGGGGTGTTACATGAAGGGTGAGTAATTTACTTCCTATAATTTTTTTTAAGTAAAAGTAAGGAACCAACTTAAACAGATTTTCTAGAAGGCTAACAAAATTTTATATTTTGTTAATAAAGTATCATGAACCTAACCTTAGATAAGTACATAACCACACTTGGAGCCTGCCCAATTAATTTTGTTTTGGTCAGTGATAATAAAGCCTAGGGTGCATTTTTAACGAACGATAACGGGGTATTTGAACGTGGTACTGTAGCGAATGGAGAATGTGTTTTTTTTTTGCTGCGAATGTGATATTTGAGCATGACATTTGAATGAGATATTTAATAGTTAAATTAATTATTTTGAATTAATTAAATACTAATTGCACAAAACAAAACGACTACATTTTATTACATAAACGGAAATACAAATATAAACACAACTACACTGAAAATAAATCAAGTACGACGATGTGGTAATGCGCTCAACTCCGCTAAAATAAACCCACGTATACCTTTGTCGGTCAAATCGTCAACAACCTCTACATTTCGCTGATCATTGCGGAAAATCATCAGAATCTCCCAACGCTCGACAGATTTATCTGTCGTCGAACAATCTCGTAGCAACGGGTAGCAAACTCCGACATGCGGGAGGTCACGAAAGAGCAACTCGAACTGCCACACTCTACGTGTCTGCACCTAGAGGGCTGACCAGAAAGGGGCTCACCGGTAGTCATCTAATCGGAATAATAACCGGCGTCGGCAGTAGTGAAAGATGCTGCTGGCTCGGGTGGAGGTGAAGTAGGAGGTGCAACCGCAGGAATCAGATATGCACAAGCAGTTGTACGCAAACAACCGCTAAATAATGTGTCCTACTGTCGGAACTTCATCGGCGCATTCCTCCTGAATCGCCTAAATGGTCTACCAGCGCCGGTAGCCCAAAAATCATCAGGACCGTCTAGAAAATCGATTACTGGATCTCATTCCCTGCCAAGTGTCTTGGGCAGTCTATCTCACTCGCGAAATGTCCATTTCATATTATCCCACTTATTTTTTATTTAGGTTTATGTAAAATCCATATTACAACGTGCATTCATCGCAGTCGCGACTGATGAATAAAAGTTGCTTACGTCAGTCATGCGCTCATACAGATACTATATAAATGTCTATAAAAACAGACTCTCGTTCTTCCGTCTAGCTAGCTAACGGCTGGAAAGTGGCGGAGGCAGTACCGATAGACATATTGCGGAACCCAAAAAAAATTCAAAAAAACATATGTTACAGAATACTAAAAAATAAACTAAACAAAATAAAAAATTACCTTTTCTGTAGCTTAAGTAGGCGTGAAAAAAATTAAGAAAAGTGGCCGAGGAGGAAGTAATTCGGTTTGGAGGTGAAGAAAATGAATGAGGATGGAAGATTTTATAACCAGCGAAAGGAAACGTTGGAAAAGTACCCGTTGGCGTCCGACGCGTCGTATTGGACGCCAATGGGTACTTTCCCAACGTCTCCCGAACGTTCCTTGTGAACGGTCAAAAGTTGTCTCGATGTAAGCGTGACAACTTTTGACTGCGAACGGTGCCCTAGTGTATGTAAACATACATTTAGGGCCCGTTCACAGTCAAAAGTTGCCACGTTTACATTGGCGTTCGCGTCCGATACGTCGAACGCGAGATAACTTTTGACCATTTACAAAGAACATTCGGGAGATATTGGGAAAGTACCCATTGGGGTCCAACGCGTCCGACGCCAACGGGTACTTTTCCTTTCACTGTTTATAAAATCTTCCACCCCCATTCATTTTCTTCACCTCCGAACCGAATCATCTCCTCCTCAGTCACTTGTTTGAATTTTTTCGCGTCTATTCAAGCTTCAAAAAAGGTAATTTTTGATATCGTTTAGTTCATTTTTCAGTATTTTATAACATATGTTTTTTATGAATTTTTCTGAATTTTTTTTGTTCTGCAGCATCTCTCCGGTTCTGCCTCCGCTACTTCCTAGCCATTTGCTAATTGGACGGAAGAACGAGAGTCTGATTTTATAGACATTTGTATAGAGTATCTGGACGAGCGCATGACTGGCGTTAGCAACTTCTATTCTTCAGTCGTGGCGGCAATGAAAGCCCGCTATAGATTGAATTTTACATAAACCCAATTTAAAAATAAGTTGGATAGTATGAAACGGACGTTTCTCGAGTGGGATAGACTGCTCAAAACACATGGTGGAGAATGAGATCCAGTGTTCAATTTTCTAGATGGTCCTGATGATTTATGGGCTACCGACGCTGGCATACCATTTAGGCGATTTAGGAGGAACCCGCCAATGAAGCTCCGAGAGCAGGACATATTATTTAGCTGTTGTTTGCATACGACTGGTTGTGCATTTCGATTCCTGCGGTTGCACCTCCTATTGCACCTCTACCTAAGCCAGTTGCATCTTTTACTACTGCCAACGCAGGTTATTAATCCGACTGGATTGCTATTTGTGAGTCCCCTTCTGGTCAGTCCTCTAGGCACAGACACGTAAAGCGTGGCAGTTCGAGCAGCTCTTTCGTGACCTCCCGCGTGTCGGAGCTTGCTACCCGTTGCTACGAGATTTTTTGACGACAAATAAATGTCGAGCATTGGGAGATTTTGATGATTTTCAGCAATGATCCACGGAATATGGAGATTGTTGAGGATCTGACCGACGATGGTATAGAGGTGTTTATTTTAGCGGAGTTGAGCGCATTACCACATCGTTGTACTTTTTAGATTTTCATGTACTTGTTTTATTTTCAGTGTAGTTGTTGTGTTTATGTTTGTATTTCCATTCGTGTAATGATGTATTTGTTTTGTTTTGTGCAATTAGTATTTAACTAATTCAAAACAATTAATTTAACAATTAAATACCCCGTTCAAATACCTTGTTCGTAGCAAAAAATACATTCTCCGTTCGCTACAGTACCACGCTCAAATGTCACGTTCAAATATTTGTTACTGCTCGTTAAAAACACACTCTTAGGAGATCTTACAAAAACAAAATTATGAGGAAGATGACAAATGCAAGCGTACCGACAGAATTTATCAAAATAAAAGCGATGTTTTCTGACGAGAGAAAACACGCATCATTTAACACACCAATATTGCAGATCATTCCTTCAACAGAAGTGTATTATTGTCAACACCATATTTACCAAAAATTAGAATTGAAGTTCCTACAAAGTACACTATTATTCCCCATTTTATATTATTCAGTTGTTACGACAACCAACTTAAAGGTTCTATATGTAAAGGAAGGATCTCATGTTACTTAGAGTTATGGCGATGGTACAATGGAATGGATAAACTAAAAGGCCTTCAACAATGAAGTGGAAAAGATTTTGAAGAGGCAGAAAAATTTGAAATTGTTTAACGAAATTAGCGTCCTAGAAATTAGCTTCGAACTCAAATGTGAATTAAATTGAAGGTTTGAACAAAGTATTTATTAAAATTCCAAAAACTCACATAAGTTAATAGTTGAACTATATATATTAGCAAGAAAAAACCTTAGTTCTAAAACATGAATGGTAATAATAATTACATAGGTGAATATAATATTGTTCATTGTATGAATAAAGATGTACATGAAATACCTTCATTCAATGGACCATGATTGTTGCAAAACATGTTTCTTATCTCCTTGTATTTCTCCTAAGACATTGATAAAATGACACCTGAATTAAAAAAATGAAGATAAATCTTCATGTTTATGGATGAATGAATAAATAAATAAAATATACGCTTTTGCAAAACACTTATTTTAAATATCTAACAACCATCAGAGAAATATATAGCTATCAAAGACAATCGTCAGCTATATCTACATATACATTTGTGGATATTTTTGTTTAACTGCAATATTTTTCCTTGGAAAATTTTCAAATCCAAGGTGCATAAAAGAAATAAAACGAAGAGAAGTTATGCCTCTTAAGCAACACATGCCAACAAGTATTGTGAACTGCACTTATACAGTTTAAAGTTCCATTCAAATTTAAAAAAAAATTAACGGTTAATATCATGTACAACAAACTAGCATAACATACTTATCTCGTCCTAAATGTAAAGTCCTTAATGCAACCAATACATATGTACAGTTGTAGCCAGAATTTGATGATTAACACCACAGAAAATAGAACCAGGCTAAATATTATTAAACTAATAGCATTCCGGAAATATCATATTAGATTCAAACTGAAAATACAAAGATGATCACATGTTTTCAAATGTTAACACGCGTCAAATATTTGTTTTATGCTTAAGAATGTCCATAAGTGGCATGCCTCATGAACATATAATTTTATACCACCCTATACTACTAGATTCATTTCACTTGCTAGCTGTTAGTCTTCCATTTTCCGTTAACTGCATATTGTTTGTCAACGACTTTAGCAAATTATGCGATGAATATACGAGTTCTTAACAGAGTTTGTCCCTGAAAGGCATACTTAGTCATGGTAGTTCACTGCGAAAGCTAAGATTCATGTATTGCAGAACCAAGAAAGTTAGAAGTAGCACGTATTAATGAAAATCCATAAAACAAAACAAAACAAAAATACCTTTTCAAAAATGATTGTAGAAGAAATTTTTTGGTTTGTCATGAAATCGTCCGAGAAGCATAGAAACATCTATATACACATTCACATAACAACTAAATAAAAAAATAGTAATGCTCAAAGATTAAAAAACTTATATATCAAGTAACATTTCCTTGATTAAGGAACATAAGAATTATATAAGAAGCAACCGTTAATAATAATATTTAACCGGACATAGAAACTGACAACCCGTGTAAATCAATAAACTACTGCTAACCAATACATATAAGAAAAACCAAAAATTCATAATGAAGTCAAAGACAAATGAATCTAATACTATTTATTAGAAATTTGAATATTGAACAAATACTTGTTCTGAAAGAATAAAACCAAATTGATTTCAATCAAAATGATCAAAAAGTACTCTCAGAAGTCCAAGAAATTAACCGAATCAAATCTAAATGATAAGAACGATAGAATTAAAAGATATATAGATCTCAACGATATATCATTTGAGCATGATATTAATATCCATAAGACATCTGAAAATAAGAACTAAATAAAAAAGATCTATAACAGAATGAAATCTGAAATTGGAGGACAAAATAAAATAAATTGTACAAATGGAGTGAAATCTGAAAAATAAGATCTACGTTTAGAATTAGATGTAAATGATATAAAATTTATAGTACTTGATCTAAAAGATTAGGTAGATAGATGCACATCTAAAAAATTGCTAACCATTTTGAGATCTACGATTATGTTTGAAAAAGAATAGATCTAGTTTTCTAGATTATCGCAATTCCATATCAATAATCTTTGTTCAGAAATCATGGAGATAACTTGTAAGGTTAAACAAAAACATATAAAAACTTTGTATCACATATTAGGTCTCTAACTAAATCAGCGTCGATACCTGCCGAGGGTTAAGTGGGGTTGACCCACGTTAGGAGGCCTTCCTTGCCCTTTGTATCTGACTTTATCCTTTTGGATTCCTTTCACTCTTATTACTCGTGCTTCCTTGCCAATTCATTGATGAAATCATTGAAGCCCCAAAGTAAAACTTCCACAATGAAAATGAGATGTTCGCCGCCTTTGGGCTCTGATTTAATCAGAGCCCAAGGGAATGACACTTATTTAATCAGGGCCTGGTAGTAGGCACTGATTAAAAATTCAACATGTTAGGTGTTATCCATTTCTTCAATTCGCAATTCAGTAACTTAATCACAGGCTGTTGGATATGATCCTGTATTATATAAAAATAGTACCCTTGTTCTCCAAATCATACGCCATCAAGCATCATATGCCAAACTATAATCTAATATTTTCAATACAACTGTTAAACATGCGTTTCTTCAACACCCCTTTTACGGATCTTTTAAAACAGGGGCTGGCTATTTGCACCCCATTATTTGCTCTTCACCCCCCGAATAAAATTTTAAAATTTCATTTCCAGATTTGCCCTTTAACAACCGATTAAATAGTTTGTCTAGTGTTGCAAAATGACTAAAAAATAATAATTACAACTATATATATGAGTGATCGATGGTAAATTGCAAACTATAATTAAATTGAAAATCAGCATTGTACATGATCTTTATTAAAAAAAATAGAAATTACAAATATTGATTAAAAAAAAATTAAAACAATTATTAAAAATTTAAAAACTTTACAATCAACGATGTGTATTGTTATGCATTTTGAGATCGAGTATGTTAGCTGTAACGGAAATTGCAAAGATCTAAACATTAAATAAATAAATCATTAATATAGATGATTTTGTTCAAATAAATCAACGTTGAAATAATATGCAATAAGAGCATTTTTGGATTAAACGGGATGGGAAGAGCAAATGATGGGATGCATATTTTATTTTCAAGTTAACAGGGGGTGAAGAGTAATTAACGGGGTGTCAATAGATGCACCCTTTAAAACATGCTAACTGATAGTAGCTGCTGAATTCATACGAATGCGGTAAAACAAACAAACAATTTGGGATTATTAATTAAATAGCATGAATAACATAAAACTTCTTGCGGTCAATATAAACGTGAAAGTATCAATACTCACAGGCTACGAAGTCATCCTCGTTAACAAACAAACACGATGATCATCTACAAACATCCATGGCCGATTGCATCATTAATGCGTGAGCGATCCAATCAACAAGTGATTCAGCAACATTTAATCGATAAAGAGATATCGCAAAGAGAAAAGGAGTCGATAATTAAGTAAATAAGCAGAATCAAATCAGACCCAGTAAAAATAAAGTGAAGAGGAAAAAATCAGTATTAATCGATAATAAATAGTTTTAAGGAAAACAAAAACGATTTATAAAAGACCAAGAAAAGAACGAATAAGGATCACTGCACGCAAAAATGATGCGATAAAAACCAAGCAGAAAAGTGGATACTTCATTTTGATTTTAATTTCAGATCTGACGGAGAAGAAGCAGGCGAGAAACCAGAGAGAATTATAAATAGACGAGGAGCAGGATCCAAAGGCTGAGTGTTTTCGCGGATTGGTCAACGGCAGTGCGTATGGGCCGGACTTTTAGAAGCTGTCTTTTGGTCTTGCAGATGGGCCGACTATTAGACTTTATGCCTAGAGGCAATCCATTTGATGAGACTGATAACAATGTTGTTGTTATTATTTTATTTGAAATAAAATAATATTCTATTATATTATATTTACTGCGTAATATAATTATTAATATAATAGAAGTCCTTAGAACTATAATAAGGATTTATATAATTCGAGTGAGACTTGAATTTGAGATTATATAATATGATAGGTATTATAATTCTTAAATGTCCCTAGTCGAGTTTTATTGTTTATATAGAACAACAATAAAGCGTTGAGACTGGTATATTGATTGACTGATGATCACATCTCATTGATCATTAATATACATGATATTAAAGTCAAGATATAAATACGTATTGGAGAATAGCATATTGGGCTGACCCACCGTGAGATAATTACATGGAATATAATTAATAGTATCATAAGTTGTTCTCATAGTGACAGTGATGTAATGGTCCTCAGACCTGAAATCATTATAATTTTATTCGAGGATATTTGTGTTTTGATATCGTCTAAAGTTACTCGTAACAGAGTAATGATAAAGGTGATTATTGGATACATCTCGAGTCGAATGAAAATTATGAATGATCTAGATAGAATTTAACTCTACGATAAATTTGTAGTGATATCCATGGGCCTCTTGATTGAGTGAGACTGTGAAATGCATGGCCATGCTCAAATATTGATTTGTCTTAAACAGACTACTCATTGATCAAGAAAAACGGATTAAATTATAAAGAGGATGATACGATCCATGCCTTGAGTTTAATCCTAGACATAAAGGTTAAAAGGATTATATTACATTGATACCCTTGTCATGGAAAGGTTGTATCGAATCATTGATCTTATTATAACTTGGGTAGCAGCGACGCATTGCTAGATGTCAATCTCTGTTTATGATTTTAAATACGATTTAAAATTATTGCCAACGTTGTACTAACCTATAGCGCCACACAAACAGAAGGTAATAAAGGGATAAACATTCATTAAATAAATAAAATATCAAATTTGTTGATATTTTATTTAGCGTTGAATTAGTATATAGGTTGGTTTCCTTATTTTGGGTACACATTTGTTTTAGAAGGAAACCATTCCTTTTAAATAACATATGCGAACCATTTGTTAAAAGAGGATCAGAAAATAGGAAACCCTACCAAAACCTAATTCATTCAATAATGGAGGTTAGCACGACAGCCCTTTCTTTCATTCCTTGATTCGATCGAAGGTGGATGCGTTCTAGTGGATACCGATAGAGGGTACGACGATTTGTCACGCTTCTGATTCGATGCGCCACCCTTTTGATCTCGAGATTTATCAGATCCTCCTAGATTTGACAAAGCAGGTATGAAATCATAACTTAGTTAATTCAATCTACTTTTATTGCTCAGATCATCGAATTTGG
Organism: Allium sativum; assembly: GCA_030737875.1. NCBI lineage: Eukaryota > Viridiplantae > Streptophyta > Magnoliopsida > Asparagales > Amaryllidaceae > Allium > Allium sativum. Next base: position 189,507,783 of record CM060925.1, on the reverse strand, counting down.
GTTTCGATTAGATCAAATAAACCCAACAGTGGTATCAGAGCATAGGTTGTGCTTAAATCAGTATTTTGAATTACGGTTTTAATTCCTGCATGCTTGGTTTCCTTTTGAATCAATCTAATGTATACTCTGATTCTAGGGTTTAAAGTAATTTCATTTATGATAGTAAAATTTTGATTTTTCTAGAATTAAAACCGGTGTTTGACACCAGGTTTGTAAAAGTGTTTACAGGAATTGAAATTTGGTGTTTTATATAAAATTTCAAAAGGGGAATTCATGTTTGACTCTGGACATTGATTCGTTTGAAGTTGCCATGTTTACTAATCTCTCAAAATTCTGGAAATAAATCAAAAACAGTTTTGATTGATCAAAATTGAAAGTCATTTTGGTATGAATTTCATAAAGAATAGTATTGCTAGAATATATTTGAAATTTATGAATCTGTTTTTTGAACAATTGTTGTTTGGAAAGGAAATCACATATTTTTTAACTGGATTGATTAATTGATAGTCTTTGACCGTTGAAATATAATCTGTGATGACCAAAGTTTTATTATATGAGTACATGAATTGTAATAAAAAATTCACTCAGAATTATAAATTTGATCAAAAAGGAAAGTTTCATATTTTTTGATCAATTAGATGATTTACAGATTCATTGTTAAGCATTTGGGTTATTCATATACATAATATTGATCATGAATTTGAGGAAATTTGCAAATCATAATGATGATTTTCAAATCATATTAAAATGTCAGACTTTTATATGTATGTATGTATTTTTTTTATATTTGATATGTAATATACAGATATATGTATATACTTTATCAACCTGCTACTATATGTATACAATAGGTAATCAGTGCCTATCTTATAAAGGATATGATTTTGATGAATATGATTCATCAAAATAAAACATAAGTCCTGACCTGTTATGTAAAATGAATTTGGATTTCATTGTATTAATCATATGTTTATAATGATAAATGTACGATAAAACCGGATTACATATTTACAGGAAATTAATGTTCCTGTTCAATATCTTACTATCTGAATAATCAATAACACATGATTTGTACATATTTTGACTTGTTATGTTTGGTCTCATTTTTTTTCTTATTTAAAGTACAAGCATACCTGGATACATATATATATACATATATATTTGATATGTATATATATATATACATAATTATATCCTCTTATATATGCAAATACGTATGACAACGATTGACTTAGATATTTACACATTACATTGTTTAATGTTTTAGAAGATATCCTACAGATCAGATCAATATGACTGAATTTTGATATATATAATTTTAAGTCAATACTAACATACCCACATGTATGTATTTGATAGGAATTTCATCTTAGATGCATTATAACTGCTTATAGTATATATACGATTAATCTGTTTTGAAATAAATGTTGTTTCATTATGAGTATAAATGCTCTAAAGTAACAGTATATAAAGATATACATGCAATTGAATATGTTACTGGGCTTAAAACTGTTTTCGAAACAGGTTTAAAATGAAGTACATGGATTTATTGTACTATGATGCTGGCTAAATGTATGACTTTATAATCCTAAACATATGACCATAATCAAATCCGTATGTGTGTGTGTGTATATAGGGCGGCTATTTGAACACAAAATTTAACACAAAGAGAGAGACACAGAGCCTCAACCATTGGATCTTTTTGTTTTTATATAAAGAGGTGTAATTCATGGGGTGATCCAACGGTGCAAATCAATTGTGTCACCATTTATGTAAAAAAATTGTGTCCCTTTAGAATTTCCCATATATATATATATATATATGATTTTGTATATCTATGTTTATATATATATATATATATTGATATATGAATGGAGTAGATATGGTTCTGCATTTTATTTCCTTATCTTGTTTCATACAATTCAAATTTAAATATCAAATTTGAAATGAAGTTTACATTGTTACATGTATAAATAAGCTGCATTAGATATTGTATCTCATTTAAGTCAGCTTACATTTGTAACTGTACAAATTTGCACTTCTACGAACTATATACTTGTATGAACTATGTGATATTACACCTTGTGTTTGTAAATACGTGTTGTAAACCTATCTTCTATTATATAAATGTGTAGTTATATATAGTGGAACATGTTTTTGTATATATATATATTGATATATATATATATTTGATCACATATGTAAACTGATATTACCTTTAAAATTTAAAATCAAAACTGTTTGATTAATTTGAAATGTATCATGATTTTTTTTTCTAGGATAATTACTGGTAGGATAAAATACAGTGTCGAAAGTGTGACTTTCAAATTGTGGTTCGTATCGTTGAATTCAATCCGAGAGTATTTCAAAAACTAGTTTTGTACCTATTGAATTATGTTTTATCAAATGAGATTGACTCACAGTAAATTGTTTTACTGAAAAAACAAGCATAACTTACATCCTTCCAAGTTACACAAGTTTCATTTCATTTGTTTCTACCAGGACCTTTTACTTGACCACATAAAACTGCATTTGATGAAATTGTTTGATAACAGCAAATACGATTTGTTGTAAAACAATTTTTTTATGTGTATATGAGTTTTATTACAGACTATTAATGCATAGTTTATAGATAACACTCAAAGCATATTGATGGTCTGCATTATGATATACATATACTCAACACTATATTATACTGTATTGGGAATCATACATGATGAATATTTGCCAATGCCAAAACATATTTATGCCGTTCTTTTGAATATAGAATATAAACATTCAATTATAGTTGCATTTGTTTTGAATATGGATAACACTGTAGTATAATTAGCAACTCAACCTGAACAGTTAGTGTAGAGAAATGCCAATACAAATAAATCAGTATAATGATATTGATCTGCCAGATTCCTCAATATAGAGATATGAATATACATAAGTGTACTGATTCGAATAATTAATCCTTTACAGTGTTAATACATTTATATATATATATATATATATATATATATATACACACATACATGCATACATATGTATATGATACACACATATATATAAGGCATTATTACATGCACTGTTAATACTCAATCAAAAGTATAATATGATATGATCATATTGCAGGGTGTTGACCTGTTCAAGTGTGCTGAAATTGTTTCAGCCCGGGAAGTTTAAGCATGGATCATTTAGAGTGGAACCGTTGCTTGTACTTTGATGGACACACCGATGCAAGATCAATGTTGCTTGTGAAGCAAATCTGATTTCTGAATTGTGGGATTTAGTTGGCATGTCTGTAACTGATGTACTGGTTTTAGACCTTATAGAATATGTATACAAAATGTTGTGTGTGTGTGTATGTGTATGTACATATACATATATATATATATACACACATCACTATCTATGTATTTTAATGTAATAATTTGAGTTCCGTTTTGATTGTAAAACGAAGTATAAATGGATTATATGTATATCTGTTTATAAATACATGTGGGTAATGTCAAATATGTAAATGGGTGTTATATGAGAATTAACTTCTTGATTTGGGTTAAGACTTGAACTGGAAGCCCACTGTTTGAGATAGAATTGATTTTAATGGGCTTGATATTTATATTATAAACCAATTATATGCATAAGTCTCTACACATTCATCTATGTTCTAATGGGTTATGTAAAATAGTGTTCATATTGAAATGTTCAACACCACTTATATTGAATTCTACATATCTAGTTATGTTGGTATAATATTCAAGGCAGTTTACCTTGAAATGTTCATAAGGCAATAGACTTGCAACCGATAAACACCATTGAATTTAAATATAATATGTATATATATTTGATACATATATTTTATTTAAATCCAATTTATATTATGAATATAAAATACATATATCATGATATATGTAAATAACTCTAATATAGTTTCCAATACGAATTATAAAATCCCTCTAAAATCAAATTTTGTTATATTAAGTCATGGTGACGTCTTCCAATAATATACTCATCACTGTCCAAAATCACTGGATGTGATTAACGCCAAAGCGTTGTGCACCTTTTATTTTGGTTATATGCGATGGAGTAAAATGTGGTGCTCCAACCTATTATTGGGTTTGACTTAACTAGGCTACATAATACGATTATGGCCTTAGAGACAAAAGCATGAATTATTCTACATTTTGATCAAATGAATAATATTGAACAAAATGTTCAACATGCGATCCAAGAGTTATATATAAAATATAATTGACATAAGATGTCTACCTAAAAGGTTGTGTTTTAAGTTTAGCCAAAGCTGGGTCAAGGCATGACTAGATATGGATCTTGGAACACCATTATATGTATATAATGATTTACATAGATAAACAAAGGGATGTTAATTTGAGTGGGAGCGTATTTTAGTTTCAATTACATATTCATGTTAATATAATTTTGATTGTCAAAATTTTATGTTAAATAAATATTACAGAATCAGTTATTATTTTATTATCTAATATAGATAATAAGTAATAAATAACTCGATAATTTAAATTAATCCTTAAGAAGGATATAAATTGAATTAAATCAAATTTCTTGACTAACATTGAAATTTGAGGATTGTCCTCAAACAAATCAAACGTAATTGTTATATAAACATAGAGGATCTAAAATGAAAGGTTGAGGTATGACTTCAACCGAATAATATATAAATGTTATAAAAATCTACTTATACATTTCTAATATTAAATACTATATATAAATCACATAAATGTATGTTAATTTACAGAAATTGCAAAATAAGTAGAAATCTAATAAAAAGACAAGTGAATTTACAATTGGAAATGAAGCAAATGTTGCTGGATTATCTATGGGAAGTTAATTCTTGTTATATATACATTGGCTTAATTAAATAAATAAAATAATTGTTATTATGAAATTCCACTTAAGATAAATGTTATAATCTTGTTTAGACAAGTTTGAATTTCAATTGTAATAAAAGAATAATTGTTATTCATTTTATTTAAATGAAATATCGCATGGAATTTCACAAATAGTTAATGATCTTTGTAAATCCTTAACTATAATGTACTCGACTTTAATAATGAGTGGATTAAACTTAGTGATTTAAATCCAATATACCTTTAGTATTATCGGTTAGCCCAGTAAGCAAGAAAGTATGTCAAAACTCCATAATGATGGAATTTTGTAACAACCCGAAAATCTGGGCCAGTTTAAAAATTTTATTTTGGCAATTTTAGCGAATTTTGATTATTTAAAATGAATTATTTTAAATAATATTGACGAAAAATTTATTTTGAATATAAATCGAACGTATATATTATACGCGTCGTCGTTAGAATATAAATAATTATATATAATTATAAAATAGAATTGAAGATGGCGCGGTAGTTCGATAATTCGATTTCAAACTTCAATTGAACATACCGGGTGCAAAACAATCCGGATTTTAGTGAAACCAAAAACATTAGGATCTAATTGATGATATCTTTCCAACGAATCCGAAAAATCAAAATTTCATAGCGGGAATCAAAGGATATGTACAGTTGAAAATTCTGAATAGTCGCTATGGAATTCAGGCCCTTAAAAATGGAAATTTTGCAAACGACCTCGGATTTCGACGAAACCACTTTTGTTGGGTCCGCAGTGTCAAGTTATTGCTAGATTCCAAATTTCATAATTTTCTGAATCAATATGTGAGCGTGGCAAAGGAAAACGCGTTTGACCAGTTTCAGTTGATTTTAATCGACTGGAAAATGGCCATTTTTCCAACGGTCTCAGAATTCGACGACACTAGTTTTGTTAGGGCCGTATCGTCAATACGAAGCTAGAAAATATTTTTCTGGAATTTTTCTAGTTAGTATGTGACCCCGGTAATTTGAAATGTACGTTTAAAATTCAATATAGCGATTTAAATGTAAATTCAACGGAAACTGATCGTAACGTCCGAATCAACCTACGATACATATCCCATTGTGTTCGGAATGGGGGTGAAACGCTATGAACGACAGGCGGTGGGCCTCGTTTAGAGGTCGTTTGTGAAAGTCAACTTTTTGCAATTAAAATAATTAAATAAATTAAACTTTTCTCTCCCTCCTCCTTAAGTCACTCTGCCCCCCCACCCCTTTCTGAAATCATTTTCGACTGAAGAAAAAAAAACCATCGACGTTGCCAGTCGCCCCCCTATGCCGCAGCCGCCGCCTCTTCTTCCCCCTCCGCCCTCTGCGCTGCCACCCCCTTCTCTCCTCCCCTCGCTCTCTTCTCTCCCTCCTTAAATAGCGAACCCCTACCACCTCGAACCCCCAACAGCCGCGCCCAAACCCTAGCCGACCCGCGCCTCCATGAACCGACGCCCCCTCAGCCGCAGCAGCCCCCCCCCCTCGTGAAGCGTGCGTGAGTGAGTTTTGAGGTCAACGGTGAAGCTTTTCACCTGGAACAGAAAACCCAGGACCCGGAGAAGATGATTAAGGTGCGGCCCAATTTCTTGATTAAGGTTAAACACATTTTTCATTTCTTGTTCAGTTTTAAAAATAAATGTTGCTTTTAAATATGTTTTTTTTCTTTTATGTTAAGAAAAGATTTGATTTTTCTATTATAAAAAGATTTGATTTTTCCTTTATAAAAAGATTCGATTTTAATTAAGGAAGGACACGATTTTCGATTCATGAAACATTATATTTTTAAACATAAAAAGATGATATTTTTAGATATGAAAAGACGATATTTTGAGATGAGTAGTGAAGTAAAAATATGATTTTTACTTCGAGAAAAATATAATTTTTATATTATAGAAAGGCAAATCTATATTTTTAAAAATGTAAAAGGCGAGATTTTGCAGTATAAAAGAAGTGCTATTTGAAAACAAAAAGGAGTAATTTTTAATGAAGTAAAAATAATTTTTTTTTTATGATATAGAAAGAGTAAAAATTCAATTTTTATATATTGAATAGCATAGTAAAAATTCGATTTTTACATATTGAATAGCATAGTAAAAATTCGATTTTTACATATGTAGTGGCTACAGCAACGAAGATGACAAAAATGCGACAACGATGAAGATTTCTATCAAAGAAGAGTCAAGATGATTGGATAGCTATCTGTGAGAATTTCTCACCTTTCAATTTCATTTTCTAGTTATATATATACTAGGATGCAGACAGTGTTTAGTAGCACCCGACACAATCGTCCACAGACCATGGACTTGTTTGTTTGGTTGCATAAATTAGTTAGATGTTTTGAGTTGAATTGAATTGTTTGGTGAATTGAAATTGATTTGATTGATGTGTGAATGGCGTGGGCCTTCACTAGACCGGGGATAAGGCTAGGCTTCGTCCCGTTTCTAGTATCGTGTCGTTATGCCGCCGAAATTTTCTAAAATATGTTAGAAAAATAAGAATATCATTTTATTTAAAGAATGAACTGAATAGAAATTCATGTGTTAAAATAAAATATCTTATCGTTAAAAATATAAATTTTAACGTGAATAGGAATATAGTGAATGTGAATAAATAAATATTCATTTACAAACAGGACGGTTTGTTTATGTACACTGATTTGACTGACATTGATTGGGACGATAAATTTTACACATCGTCCAACTGCACAAATAAAATATGTGTTTGATTGTTTGAAACCCCACACGGGTGTTGGGATGAAATTTGAAGTTCACTCATCCTAATTGATTAAATATGTCGATCGATTGATTGACAGGCTGTTATAAGCATTAGATATCTATATTTGATGCTTATACAGTGTAGTGCACTTTGGTTGATGGTTGATTATTTTTCGATGCTATTATATAAGTGTGATGTATGAAAATCCATATAATTAAGATTATATGGTAATTGATTGGGCCTCATTCCAATTTAGAAAATAAAGAATATTATAAAGTAAAGGTTCGTGTGTTGACTGTACTCATCCTTTGAGATTAGTCATGTGTTGAACGAAATATTTTGATAATAACAAATATTTTGATAATAGGAAATATTTGAAATAGAATATTTGAAAATAGAAATACATTAAGCCGTGATGATTAGATTGACGCCATTTTGACGTGAACGATATTTATATCGATTTTATTCATTTCGAAATGAATTGAATTGGAAACGAATTCAAATTGAATTGAAAGCGAATTGAAATGAATTCAAATTGAATTCAAATTTGAATTGAATAGAAATGAATTTTAAAACGAATTTATAAAGAAGAATTCAATTTTGATTTGAATTGTAATGGAAGTTGAAATTGCTTTTGAAACGAATTTAAAACTATTTATATAATTCGTTTTAAATAGAAATCGACGAAATATATATTATATATATTATATATATAATATAATGGCCTGAATAGAATGCGCCGCGCCGCGGCAGTTCGTGAATTTCGAACATTTATTTCAAACGGACATTACGGGAGATTCGACCGTCAGATTCTCCTAAAACCGGAACCGTTGGGTTCGTATCGAAAAGAGCTTTCTAACGAATATTAGAAATTTGAAATCTAACGGTTGGATTTGGAGTTATATCCAAATCAAATTTGAAAAAGGTCGCTGCAAGTGCAGTTCGATGACCGTGGGTGGAAATCGACTGTACGGGCCTTGATAAAATTATTAAAAATAGTAATAATTTGTGTAAAATCATAAGAAATGATTTAGAAAGGATTGGGATGAAAAACTCCATATTTGAAAAGATAAAAATAGATTTTTATCGAAATGAACTAGTTTTGAACTAGAATTATAATTCTATTTATTTTTAAATAAATAATTTGAATTTGAAAAGGGCTTTAAAAATAACCAGAATTTCCAATGATTGCATTGGAGTGGATTTGAATCGAAATTGTCTTCGGAATATTTCGATGTTGGGATTCGTGATTATACAGATGTTGTTATGGAAATTTGAAAGATATATATATTTATATCGTTATTTCCAATACGACATTTGTTAATCGTAGAATTTGATACTGAATATAAGCCGATATATTTTCTATTCAGAGCCTTGTATTGAATATCAAATGTGATTTGGGTTTGTCGTGAATGGTGTCTTCATTAACACTGTTCTTGAACCCAGTTGAGAAAAGATTAAATCTTTTTATTTAGATTTAATGAAGTGTACCAATTAAATAATATTTAATTGGAATTGAATTCGAATTAATTTTTGGGTTTATTGTGAGCAGTGTTTTAAATAACACTTGTTCTTTAACCCAATAATTAATGGAATGTGATCTTGGGGTTTATCGTGAACAGTGTTTTTAAATGACACTGATTCTTTAACCCCGTTAAAGATTAAAACTAAGTGGAGTTTTAATGAATCTTTAATTAGATTGAAAAGATCGAGAATGGAGTATCACCAGTTTTACTCCAGGCGATAGTTAAATCTTTAATTAGATTTGAACGTGAAATGGTAATTGAATTTACCGATAACACTGTGGTGTTAGATATGAAGTATTACCAGTTTTACTTCATGGGATGAATAGGTTGGAATTGGGAAATTAAAATAAATGATTACTTCGGTAAGGTTCGCTAATCCCGACTAGTTTGAATTGATATTCAAAAATAGATTAAAGAATAAATTTTAATGATTTATCTTTGATAAAATTAATGGGAACCTTTCCCTATGAATGTAAAATTTAGAAACTAACGTTTGGTTAGCCAAGCAGAATGGTTTTCTGGATATTGATCTGATGTTGGTTTCGGCCTTCGGGGTTAATATTTGGGGAATTATTCTCTTGATTAATTTACGGTTAGTGACTAATGAATTGGAATGAGGCATATGTTGTGTTTGTGTAACACTTATTTAAAATATACGCGAGTTATTCTGAAAGACCGGGTTTATCCCATTCTGAATAACTGATACGACGATAAGTCGAAGATGAAGATGATGGTCGAAAACCGGAGGTCTTCACGTCGTTTGGGTAATTACTGATGATCTTGATTGGGTTGTACACCCAAGAAGATGGAAACAGTTGGTGATCGTCCAGACGTACTTGGAGATCGATGGATATGCGGGGTACCAGGTGCCTCCGGTTTCGTTCAGACCCAGAACGGACTTGTAAATGGACTGTGTGTCTGACATTGGATTTTAGTCCGTGTGATTGATCTCTATTAAATATATATCTGTTTGGCGGCGGAGAATTTATTCTCTTGCTTAACGCCCTTCTCTGAGACGTACGAGCTCAGAGGTTATATACTGAGGGATATCAAACGCATGGAGTGAATTGCCCGTGTGGCATGCCTAAGTGGCAATTGATCGAGGCTTCTGTTGAAAAGCAAAGTCTTGTGGTTGATGATCGAAGCACGGCCTTTGTGGCGTAGCTTTGTGTAACGTTTACTTCGCGAGTTTCGCACCCCGGTTGTGAACCAAAAATGGGAGAGGACCTCAGGGAGGGCATGCGTTTCTTTCTAACTAGGGTGGTGTCAGTGACCTACCAGCCCTGACATTTATATACTTTTCACCTGTGTGGTTGTTGCTGTTGCGAGGCGCCTCGGTTTGATCGGACGATCCGGGTCCGATGGAGTCATTCGTTGGCTCATTTACGCCCCAAAGGGCGGGGAGACGTAGTGTTCAGGCATTTTAATCCAAATCGGTGGACCGGCCCTGTCGCTCCAAGGGTCACTCGAGCTCTTATCCTGTGGCTCGGGCTAGAGAGTCACGAATCGGTAGAGGACGATCCCTGGCCTCGGTTCACAGATGGAAATCCAATTTCCAAATACGTGACATTTGCGGTTTTATTTGTACTATATATGGCGACATAGTGGTATGGGGCATTCATGCCGCCTATGATTGATACTTATGATTTGAAGTTGTTTTATACACTATGCTCTTATAATAGTATCAAATGATTTGTTTTAAACGTATCAAGCATTCTTTGGCTGTTATAAGGGAAAGCCCTATCCCCCGGCTTGCGTTGCATTGTGTGATAGGACCTAGGTCTTATAACAGCTTCATTTTTCTTTATTTAGCATTGCGCTGTTTGTTTTATGCACTGGTATTCTTGGGAGGAAACCCGTTCCGTGTTATACGGCGTGGTCCCTTGATTTACCTAACTTTAAAAATAAATATTAACTGTTTTAGTTCTCACACCAGTCACATGACTGACCTGGAGTTTATTGTTTTAACCTAAACTCTGGGTGCCCTTATTTTGACACGGGCAGCTAGTAGTTTTGGTTTTGCAGATTTATATTCGCAGGATCCTGGTTTACAGCTGGAACGATATCCGGAAAGATTTGTATCCGTATATCTCATTCTAGTTGTGTATTGTATTATTTTCCGCTGCGATGTATTTAAATGTAATTTAAATCTCTGATATTTCTGTGTAATATTCATTTATACTCTGTATATTCTTGTATCTGATGGAATTGTTGTAATAACAATGAAATGTTCTTCCGTCTGTGTTCTGTTTTGTCTTGTCCTCACAGTAATCCGTTCTTTCTCATCTCTTCGGAGACCGGGGAAGTTCAGGCCATTACATTTGGTATCAGAGCTTTGTTTTACAGAGCTCGAGAACAAGACACCTTAGAACCATACGAAAGAATTCATCAGATATTGGATTAGTAATATCCAATTAGAATGACTCGTTAGAGATAGGATCAGTAGTATCCTAAAACGAGTGTGAAGAGTATATTTTTCAAATGAAAACTATTTTGTTTTGAAAATTTAAACCATTTTATGCGTATTTGAATATTTATTTATTTTGAATATGGACAATCCGCTATATAAAGATTTTGCATATACGCGTCATGAACGTGTATTCGAAGTTTTAATATACTGGATAGATATAGAATCACATTCTAGACACCCGGAGATGATTCTGATGATTGATCGATCATCATCAGAATTTGTGTACGTGTTTCGAAGGTATGATATCTATATATTTCCATTAGACTGGTGTGAGAACCAAAACTAATATAGCTAGTACACATTGTTGTGAATTGGCATCAAAAACATGATTTTCTGTATATGTATCAAAATTTATGAATTTGAAACGTTAATCCACTAATTGATTGATGTTTGTGTTGTTTGTTTATTTGTTTGCTAATTTTGAACCATTATGCCTAATTGAACCGAATATTGAATTGTATTGAAAATTGGTCGCATTTGCTTGCATACATGTATATCTTTTGAACAGGTCATAGCAAGGAGGCTAGAGCCGAAGAATAAAATTTGTTTGCCCGACAAATAGGTACATGTTTACTACATAATTTACTGTTTTGTTTGGGTGATGATGATTTTATGAGCCTATTGGCTAGCCGCTTGGCTTTTTCTTTTTCTTTTTGAGATCAGAAGGCCTATATGGCAATTTCGGGATTTTCCCGCGGCTCCCGGTGCAGGGGAGGTTATGGAGAAATTTTTCGAAAATTCCGGGCGTTAGCCAAATTTTTGAAAATTTGAAAATTCTCAGAAATTGAAAAGTTGGAGAATGGAAGCCAGATCGAACGTAGAGTTGATTAATCAAACCACTTTCGACTTTGTTCCTCTTCGGGGACGAAAAGTTTTAAGTGGGGGAGATTGTAACAACCCGAAAATCTGGGCCAGTTTAAAATTTTTATTTTGGCAATTTTAGCGAATTTTGATTATTTAAAATGAATTATTTTAAATAATATCGACGAAAAATTTATTTTGAATATAAATCGAATGTATATATTATACGCGTCGTCGTTAGAATATAAATAATTATATATAATTATAAAATAGAATTGAAGATGGCGCGGTAGTTCGATAATTCGATTTCAAACTTCAATTGAACATACCGGGTGCAAAACAATCCGGATTTTAGTGAAACCAAAAACACTAGGATCTAATTGATGATATCTTTCCAACGAATCCGAAAAATCAAAATTTCATAGCGGGAATCAAAGGATATGTCCAGTTGAAAATTCTGAATAGTCGCTATGGAATTCAGGCCCTTAAAAATGGAAATTTTGCAAACGACCTCGGATTTCGACGAAACCACTTTTGTTGGGTCCGCAGTGTCAAGTTATTGCTAGATTCCAAATTTCATAATTTTTCGAATCAGTATGTGAGCGTGGCAAAGGAAAACGCGTTTGACCAGTTTAGTTGATTTTAATCGACTGGAAAATGGCCATTTTTCCAACGGTCTCAGAATTCGACGAAACTAGTTTTGTTAGGACCGTATCGTCAATATGAAGCTAGAAAATATTTTTCTGGAATTTTTCTAGTTAGTATGTGACCCCGGTAATTTGAAATGTACGTTTAAAATTCAATATAGCGATTTAAATGTAAATTCAACGGAAACTGATCGTAACGTCCGAATCAACCTACGATACATATCCCATTGTGTTCGGAATAGGGGTGAAACGCTATGGACGACAGGCGGTGGGCCGCGTTTAGAGGTCGTTTGTGAAAGTCAACTTTTTGCAATTAAAATAATTAAATAAATTAAACTTTTCTCTCCCTCCTCCTTAAGTCACTCTGCCCCCCCCCCCTTTCTGAAATCATTTTCGACTGAAGAAAAAAAAACCATCGACGTTGCCAGTCGCCCCCCCTATGCCGCAGCCGCCGCCTCTTCTTCCCCCTCCGCCCTCTGCGTCGCCACCCCCTTCTCTCCTCCCCTCGCTCTCTTCTCTCCCTCCTTAAATAGCGAACCCCTACCACCTCGAACCCCCAACAGCCGCGCCCAAACCCTAGCCGACCCGCGCCTCCATGAACCAACGCCCCCTCAACTGCAGCAGCCCCCCTCGTGAAGCGTGCGTGAGTGAGTTTTGAGGTCAACGGTGAAGCTTTTCACCTGGAACAGAAAACCCATGACCCGGAGAAGATGATTAAGGTGCGGCCCAATTTCTTGATTAAGGTTAAACACATTTTTCATTTCTTGTTCAGTTTTAAAAATAAATGTTGCTTTTAAATATGTTTTTTTCTTTTATGTTAAGAAAAGATTTGATTTTTCTATTATAAAAAGATCTGATTTTTCCTTTATAAAAAGATTCAATTTTAATTAAGGAAGGATACGATTTTCGATTCATGAAACATTATATTTTTAAACATGAAAAGATGATATTTTTAGATATGAAAAGACAATATTTTGAGATGAGTAGTGAAGTAAAAATATGATTTTTACTTCGAGAAAAATATAATTTTTATATTATAGAAAGGCAAATCTATATTTTTAAAAATGTAAAAGGCGAGATTTTGCAGTATAAAAGAAGTGCTATTTGAAAACAAAAAGGAGTAATTTTTAATGATGTAAAAATATATTTTTTTATGATATAGAAAGAGTAAAAATTCGATTTTTATATATTGAATAGCATAGTAAAAATTCGATTTTTATATTTTGAATAGCATAGTAAAAATTCGATTTTTACATATGTAGTGGCTACAGCAACGAAGATGACAAAAATGCGATAACGATGAAGATTTCTATCAAAGAAGAGTCAAGATGATTGGATAGCTATCTGTGAGAATTTCTCACCTTTCAATTTCATTTTCTAGTTATATATATACTAGGATGCAGACAGTGTTTAGTAGCACCCGACACAATCGTCCATAGACCATGGACTTGTTTGTTTGGTTGCATAAATTAGTTAGATGTTTTGAGTTGAATTGAATTGTTTGGTGAATTGAAATTGATTTGATTGATGTGTGAATGGCGTGGGCCTTCACTAGACCGGGGATAAGGCTAGGCCTCGTCCCGTTTCTAGTATCGTGTCGTTATGCCGCCGAAATTTTCTAAAATATGTTAGAAAAATAAGAATATCATTTTATTTAAAGAATGAACTGAATAGAAATTCATGTGTTAAAATAAAATATCTTATCGTTAAAAATATAAATTTTAACGTGAATAGGAATATAGTGAATGTGAATAAATAAATATTCATTTACAAACCGGACGGTTTGTTTATGTACACTGATTTGACTGACATTGATTGGGACGATAAATTTTAAACATCGCCCAACTGCACAAATAAAATATGTGTTTGATTGTTTGAAACCCCACACGGGTGTTGGGATGAAATTTGAAGTTCACTCATCCTAATTGATTAAATATGTCGATCGATTGATTGACAGACTGTTATAAGCATTAGATATCTATATTTGATGCTTATACAGTGTAGTGCATTTTGGTTGATGGTTGATTATTTTTCGATGCTATTATATAAGTGTGATGTATGAAAATCCATATAATTAAGATTATATGGTAATTGATTGGGCCTCATTCCAATTTAGAAATTAAAGAATATTATAAAGTAAAGGTTCATGTGTTGACTGTACTCATCCGTTGAGATTAGTCATGTGTTGAACGAAATATTTTGATAAAAACAAATATTTTGATAATAGGAAATATTTGAAATAGAATATTTGAAAATAGAAATACATTAAGCCGTGTTGATTAGATTGACGCCATTTTGACGTGAACGATATTTATATCGATTTTATTCATTTCGAAATGAATTGAATTGGAAACGAATTCAAATTGAATTGAAAGCGAATTGAAATGAATTCAAATTGAATTGAAATTTGAATTGAATAGAAATGAATTTTAAAACGAATTTATAAAGAAGAATTCAATTTTGATTTGAATTGTAATGGAAGTTGAAATTGCTTTTGAAACGAATTTAAAACTATTTATATAATTCGTTTTAAATAGAAATCGATGAAATATATATTATATATATTATATATATAATATAATGGCCTGAATAGAACGCGCCGCGCCGCGGCAGTTCGTGAATTTCGACCATTTATTTCAAATGGACATTACGGGAGATCCGACCGTCAGATTCTCCTAAAACCAGAACCGTTGGGTTCGTATCGAAAAGAGCTTTCTAATGAATATTAGAAATTTGAAACCTAACGGTTGAATTTGGAGTTATGTCCAAATCAAATTTGAAAAAGGTCGATGCAAGTGCAGTTCGATGACCGTGGGTGGAAATCGACTGTACGGGCCTTGATAAAATTATTAAAAATAGTAATAATTTGTGTAAAATCATAAGAAATGATTTAGAAAGGATTGGGATGAAAAACTCCATATTTGAAAAGATAAAAATAGATTTTTATCGAAATGAACTAGTTTTGAACTAGAATTATAATTCTATTTATTTTTAAATAAATAATTTGAATTTGAAAAGGGCTTTAAAAATAACCAGAATTTCCAATGATTGCATTGGAGTGGATTTGAATCGAAATTGTCTTCGAAATATTTCGATGTTGGGATTCGTGATTATACAGATGTTGTTATGGAAATTTGAAAGATATATATATTTATATCGTTATTTCCAATACGACATTTGTTAATCGTAGAATTTGATATTGAATATAAGCCGATATATTTTCTATTCAGAGCCTTGTATTGAATATCAAATGTGATTTGGGTTTGTCGTGAATGGTATCTTCATTAACACTGTTCTTGAACCCAGTTGAGAAAAGATTAAATCTTTTTATTTAGATTTAATGAAGTGTACCAATTAAATAATATTTAATTGGAATTGAATTCGAATTAATTTTTGGGTTTATTGTGAGCAGTGTTTTAAATAACACTTGTTCTTTAACCCAATAATTAATGGAATGTGATCTTGGAGTTTATCGTGAACAGTGTTTTTAAATGACACTGATTCTTTAACCCCGTTAAAGATTAAAACTAAGTGGAGTTTTAATGAATCTTTAATTAGATTGAAAAGATCGAGAATGGAGTATCACCAGTTTTACTCCAGGCGATAGTTAAATCTTTAATTAGATTTGAACGTGAAATGGTAATTGAATTTACCGATAACACTGTGGTGTTAGATATGAAGTATTACCAGTTTTACTTCATGGGATGAATAGGTTGGAATTGGGAAATTAAAATAAATGATTACTTCGGTAAGGTTCGCTAATCCCGACTAGTTTGAATTGATATTCAAAAATAGATTAAAGAATAAATTTTAATGATTTATCTTTGATAAAATTAATGGGAATCTTTCCCTATGAATGTAAAATTTAGAAACTAACGTTTGGTTAGCCAAGCAGAATGGTTTTCTGGATATTGATCTGATGTTGGTTTCGGCCTTCGGGGTTAATATTTGGGGAATTATTCTCTTGATTAATTTACGGTTAGTGACTAATGAATTGGAATGAGGCATATGTTGTGTTTGTGTAACACTCATTTAAAATATACGCGAGTTATTTGGAAAGACCGGGTTTATCCCATTCTGAATAACTGATACGATGATAAGTCGAAGATGAAGACGATGGTCGAAGACCGGAGGTCTTCACGTCGTTTGGGTAATTACTGATGATCTTGATTGGGCTGTACACCCAAGAAGATGGAAACAGTTGGTGATCGTCCAGACGTACTTGGAGATCGATGGATATGCGGGGTACCAGGTGCCTCCGGTTTCGTTCAGACCCAGAACGGACTTGTAAATGGACTGTGTGTCTGACATTGGATTTTAGTCCGTGTGATTGATCTCTATTAAATATATATGTTTGGCGGCGGAGAATTTATTCTCTTGCTTAACGCCCTTCTCTGAGACGTACGAGCTCAGGGGTTATATACTGATGGATATCAAACGCATGGAGTGAATTGCCTGTGTGGCATGCCTAAGTGGCAATTGATCGAGGCTTCTGTTGAAAAGAAAAGTCTTGTGGTTGATGATCGAAGCACGACCTTTGTGGCATAGCTTTGTGTAACGTTTACTTCGCGAGTTTCGCACCCCGGTTGTGAACCAAAAACGGGAGAGGACCTCAGGGAGGGCATGCGTTTCTTTCTAGCTAGGGTGGTGTCAGTGACCTACCAGCCCTGACATTTATATACTTTTCACCTGTGTGGTTGTTGCTGTTGCGAGGCGCCTCGGTTTGATCGGACGATCCGGGTCCGATGGAGTCATTCGTTGGCTCATTTACGCCCCAAAGGGCGGGGAGACGTAGTGTTCAGGCATTTTAATCTACATCGGTGGACCGTCCCTGTCGCTCCAAGGGTCACTCGAGCTCTGATCCTGTGGCTCGGGCTAGAGAGTCACGAATCGGTAGAGGACGATCCCTGGCCTCGGTTCACAGACGGAAATCCAATTTCCAAATACGTGACATTTGCGGTTTTATTTGTGAACCTATATATGGCGACATAGTGGTATGGGGCATTCATGCCGCCTATGATTGATACTTATGATTTGAAGTTGTTTTATACACTATGCACTTATAATAGTATCAAATGATTTGTTTTAAACGTATCAAGCATTCTTTGGCTGTTATAAGGGAAAACCCTATCCCCCGGCTTGCGTTGCATTGTGTGATAGGACCTGGGTCTTATAACAGCTTCATTTTTCTTTGTTTAGCATTGCGCTGTTTGTTTTATGCACTGGTATTCTTGGGAGGAAACCCGTTCCGTGTTATACGGCGTGGTCCCTTGATTTACCTAACTTTAAAAATAAAGATTAACTGTTTTAGTTCTCACACCAGTCACATGACTGACCTGGAGTTTATTGTTTTAACCTAAACTCTAGGTGCCCTTATTTTGACACGAGCAGCTAGTAGTTTTGGTTTTGCAGATTTATATTCGCAGGATCCTGGTTTACAGTTGGAACGATATCCGGAAAGCTTTGTATCCGTATATCTCATTCTAGTTGTGTATTGTATTATTTTCCGCTGCGATGTATTTAAATGTAATTTAAATCTCTGATATTTCTGTGTAATATTCATTTATACTCTGTATATTCTTGTATCTGATGGAATTGTTGTAATAACAATGAAATGTTCTTCCGTCTGCGTTCTGTTTTTTCTTGTCCTCACAGTAATCCGTTCTTTCTCATCTCTTCGGAGACCGGGGAAGTTCAGGTCGTTACAAATTTTGAGGTCATTTGATTTTGAATCATATGAAGAAAGCAAATCTTGTTAATAAGAAAAAAAAATATCTGAATCACCTTTCACTTGACACAGTGAATGGGCTATTAAGTATTGGGTCTCGTACATAATGATGTATATATAGCAATGAATACATAAACTAGAGGGAGGTTTTGTTACTTCATTATATTTACTTATGATATCAGTAGATACAGATATGTGTATCTTATGAAACACATATTAGAATCCTTTTAAAAAGTTCAAAGAATTCAAAGTGGGGATAGAAACCAATTTTGATAGAAAATAAATTCTTTTCAAACAGATCAAAGAAAATGTTTAAGCCAATTAATTAATGACTGTCCATATGAGTTTGAAATTGTTTCATAACTCATTCCATCTAGAACACCATATTGGAATGGTGTGTCTGGAAGGAGACATCGTACATTATAAGATAAAATACGATTAATGATAAGTCATATAGATCTTCCAATAAATTAAATCTGGAACAATTGCCTTAAATTCTACTAAAACGATTCTGAAGACGTCATATAAGATATGGACTAGGAAATATCCTAGTATGTCTAAAGCAAAGATTTGGGATGTAAGGACGTTTATCAAACGTCCTTCCTCTGATAAGATTGGGCCCGAATCAGATAACTATTTTGTGTAATATCCACAAGAAATAAATGGATATTATTTCAATAAATTTTCTGAGAATAAAATGTTTATTGCTCGAATTGGTATCCTTATAAAGGAGAGTAAGTCTCTAAGATACCGATGGGAATGAAATAGAATTCGGAATGTCTCGAAAACCACAAAATGCCATTGAATCTTGTATAGACAAGAAATTGAGTGGGAGTGTCACAATAATTCTAATGTTATTTGATAACACATTAATTATTGTAAATAATGTTAGTTTAAAACAAGAAATAAATACTGATTCTAAGATAGATAATGTTTGGATTAAGAAGTTCATAATTGAACTTAATTAATTGTTGATCCAATGATTTACATTGGGATAACAATATGGCTAATGCTCAGGCCTAAAACTTTAAACTCACTATTGAACCAAACATATATTTAAGAAATATAATTCTTATGTGAAGGTGTTCACAGAAGAAATAAACATATCTGCAAAGTTACAAAAGTTGTAATGTTGCAGACCTACTGAATTAAACTCTGTCGTAGCAGAAGTTTAATAGTCACACTAGATTCATGAGTATATGATACGTAAATGATTAACTCTAGTGAAAGTGGGAGATTATTAGAGTTTATGCCCTAGAGGCAATCCATTTGATGAGATTGATAACAATGTCGTTGTTACTATTTTATTTGGAATAAAATAATATTCTATTATATTATATTTACTACGTAATATAATTATTAATATAATAGAAGTCCTTAGAACTATAATACAGAATTATATAATTCGAGTAGGACTTGAATTTGAGATTATATAATATGATAAGTATTATAATTCTTAAATGCCCCTAGTCGAGTTTTATTGTTTATATAGGACAACAATAAAGCGTTGAGACTAGTATATTGATTGACTGATGATCACATCTCATTAATCATTAA